>PTEX01000005.1:6851230-6909636 GCA_003342815.1 Eudromia elegans | reverse complement strand
CCCCGGCCCGGCGGGCCCGGCGCGGGGGCGGTTGGGGCCCGCGGGCGGCACCTGCGCGGGTGGCGGCGCCTCCTCCTCGGCCGCTGCCGCGACCATCTTAAAAGAAAGTTAGAGGAGGCGGGCGGGAGCCCCCGGCGCTCGGGGGGCACCCCTGGGCTTCTCTTCTTCTTTTTCCCCTCCTTTTCTTCCTTTAAAATTGTTATTTGAGCCCTGACGACCAGATAAGCCCGTTGCGAAGGTTTCCTGCACCGGCGAGCAGGAAGCGCCCCGCAACCCTCCCACCGCCTCTGTCGCGCCCGCCTCCTTTGGGAACTTGGTGGCAACTTGGTGTCCCCGGCCCGAGCGGGGCCCTCGTGGTGTCGCACCCGGCTCCTGTGCCCTCCCGTGGCTCACTCCTACCGCCTGGAAAACAGTGGGGAAACCCGGGAATAGTTCCGTGGCGGTGGCTCCCCCAGTGCCCTGCTCGGGGGCCGGGCTCGTGCAGCCCCCGCTCCGCGGAGGCCGCCGGCGCAGGGTTGGGTAAAGGGCCCCTTAACGAAAAACCCCCGGTAATTCCGTCCTGCCGCTGCGGTGGTGGCGGCGGCCGCGTGCGTGGTGTTCATCACCGCGTCTCCCGCTTTGCTTCCTTGCCCGGGGGGGATTTTCTTTGTTGGCTGTTAGGATGTGACGGGAACCAGCTTGGAGGACGGGCCGCTTTAATAACCCGAGCGGTTTGATGCGTGTTCGTGGGCGCTGAGGTCACCTGTGGCAGCAGTTCCGCGCGCGGCTCCTTACCATGCAGCGTGTGAAGTGCAGGAGGAGCCTGAACCCTCCGCTTTCTTCTTTGTTGCATCTCTCCTGTTGGGAAGGAAAGGAAAGGAATGCTGCAGCTTTGTAATTAAGAAATTCCTGGCTCTAAAAATCAAAAATAAGCCTCTTGTTGGGTTGATTTGTTCGTTTCCAGGCAGCAATAGCAGTGTTGAGGAGACCAGGTGATAAAAAGCTGCTTGTTTTGTAAATAGTTGTCTAACCCTTCTCTCTAAGTAAGTCCCTGTCTGAAACTGCAGTGCAAGCCACAGTAAACTTGTGGCTTGTGATTTCTGTTGCCTTCTTTCTGGTTTTTGTTCTGGCACTTTTAAAATTGCAGTAAAATGGGTAAAAGCTTATTTTACGCATTTTATTCTGTGTGTAAGAAATAAGGACTAATTATGACTTCTTCCCTCTGCATGGTTGGGTGTTAGGAAGTCACAGTCTGTTTCAGCAGCCCTGGTCTTGTTGGAATATTTTGCTCAGTGATTTGTAACACTCGTGTTGTGTCYGTAATAATGTTGTAAGAATGTTATGTTAATAAATGATTTATGGAAAGAAGTATTACAGCGTGTAATACTTAAGGAGATTTGACAATTATGACAAATATTCTGCCAGTGAGGCTGCTATAGTAAAACCAGGAAGCTAAATCTCACTTTACTTTTTTTCTCTTTAAAGAACAATCCTGCAGCAGCCTAATGCAAAATGAATCAAGGAGCTGTGTGTGTTTTGAGCAGCTGATCGCCTTGCAAGCTTTCRTTTAAAGCCCTTGATGGGAATACTTCAAAGCTACGCATGGTTTCGCTGAACTGTGTAAAACCTTTGTAGTTTGTTATTGCACAATTTGCTGCGGCAGGCTTAGCTGTTAYGTACTCGTGCCTTTCCTGATTGCCCCTTTAAAGGAACTCGTTCTGTTAAATTTCCTACTTGAAGAATTACTGAGCCAACGCTAAAGTTTCGCTGTGCTGCACAGGAATTTATTTYTGTTTCTCTGTGAGCTCTCCTGTTTACAGAATCGTGAGACCTCCTGAGCTGCTGTGTTTACTGGCTCTACCCAAGGCCGCTCGAACGCTCACAACTTGTAGTTTCAGCTGAGAYGAGCCCCGTGATTAAGCTAAGGCTGCTGCCTGGGGGAGTCTCTGAGCMGAAACGAAGGCAGTCAATGGACCGGTCCCGGTTATGGGCACGCCTGTGCTGTTTACTCAAACGCCAGCCAAGTTGTTCCTGGCTATTTAAACTCTGAACTTGATTTTCTGGACTGTATTTTCTGGATATGTTAATGAGTGTGAGTTGTGCTTGAGCAAATCCCTGCCTTTAAAATTCTATAGGGTGTATACGTGTGGACTGGAGCTGGATGCTTATTTAAAGAGCAGTAAATGTGTATAAGGGGGTGTGTGAGTAATGGAATGAGAGCAGTCAGGCTTGCTATAGAGAAATAAGGGAATCCAGGCAGGAAGGTCAAAGAGCGAGAGATGCAAATGTTTGCAGCAATAATTACAGTTTATGCTTCCTGTTACATCATATTTTTATACTTAAACTCTCATAATCAACTTGATAAAGTAGAATAATTCATCACGTGTGTTCAGGAAGTGTTAGGTAGTTTTTTTCCTGTTTGTCTTTTGTTGGCCATTGCTGTTTTAATGCACCGAACAAAGAGGTTGCTAATGTATGAAATGTGTGTGATGGCTATCTCAAGGAGTCACATCTTTAAATTGCAGAGCATGTAAGCTTTTCAAACCATGGTAATGCAAAAAAGAAAAAAGTTGCTATAGCAACTATATAGGAAAAAAGGGTACATATTCACAAGTGTWTAGGCAAAGCAGAATACATTTGAAACTCACTTATCAGAAGGACTAGACAATTGGAGCAGTAAATKATTTGCATGGGAAAGTTCTTAAAATATCTAAAAGATTTTAAAAAAAGAAACCTGAGGATTTTTACTTGTCTTTTTTTTTTTCCTGCTAAGTTTGAGTGGATTAACTGGAGGGAATGATCAGATAGGACTGTTTTATGTGGTAAGCTGGGGGGCTGGCATGATGCAGCGTGTGAAGCCTGCTGGGATTCATGAACTTCTCATGAAGCTTAGCAAAAAAAAAAACTTTAAAAGTTTCAGACAAGTAGCATGTGTTTGAAGTGTATCTGTGTGTCTTAAAGGCAGCCAGTGTTACAGTTCYAGAACATGGTGCCTCGGAACTGAGAAGGACTGTGCGTAAACCTCGCAGTGGAGAATTGGCACTTGTTAATCGAGTGCTCTGGGGAGAACAAGAGACCAGAAAGCTGGCTTCAGGAGTAAATCTGTTTAGAAAGGAAGGCGATTGCAAGAGGGGAAGAGACTTCTTCACTCCTTCACACTTAACACACAGTGTTTCCGAGTGAAGAAGATAAACCTGCATGCTTTGTGCCAGCCGCAGCAGAGTAATTGCATGGGAACTGCTGCGTGGAAGGTAAATGAGCCGTTTTGTTGGTGTGAAGCCGTGTGGAAGAGCAGGTGCAGGCAGTGCCCGGTGGTGCTCGCGTGCTGCTGTTGAGCTCAGCAGTGGTTAGGGGGCTGGGGCAGCGGTGCCAGCGATGACCTTGTTGGATGAGAGGCCGAGGCCTCCCCAGCAGGACCCTGCGTCTCGTCTGCAGCCCTTGGAGGGCCACGCACGGAGGGGGACACTTTGGGTTAACTGCCCCGTTGGCAGCCTTTGGGGGAGCATGTGGATTTATGCAGCATGTACGGACTATAGTGGTCTCTATAAGCAATAAATACAACATCCATAAGCGATGTTTTTGCAAGACRCATCCCAATAAAGTGTCTCGTGTATTGTCAAAAATTGTCTGTAGGAATTTAATTGCTGGTCAAATTCTGCATCTGTAGCTTGATCCCAAGTTCATAAACTGTGCATTCTGTTTGAGTGATGGATTTCCCATTCGTTTTGTGGTTTCAGGAAGAGTGCTGAGGAATTCTGTTTAGATGACTCTCTCAAAATTTTAGATTAATCTAAAATATGTAGAGACAAGTCTTATAGTCCCTCAGTATAACTGTATACATATATTCATGGCTATAATAAAAATAAATTTAAAATCTTTATCTTAATATTGATATGGAATCTTGAAATACTGCATTTTTAAGTAATTTTACTTTCAAGAGAGGCTAATGAAGCATCAAGAAAGTATAAGAAAGGCTTCAGAAAAGGCTTCTCATACTTGGCATTTCTAGAAGCTGTAATGAAGTTGCTGTTGTCCTGCTTGCTCAAGGCAGCAGGAAGAGATAGGAGATTATCTGCAATAGAAGATGAATAACTTCAAAGAACGTAATTTATGGCACTGAGTGTGTGTGTATTTATACATATCCTTACATGTCCTTATGAGTTGATAATCTTSTTTGCTCTGTCTTTTTAACCAGTTACCACTTGGTCCAAGACAACGGATGTGAATTTATCCAACTCCTTAAATGGTTTGAGCTTGATGGGAATTTTGGATGCGCGAGCAGGCAACAGTATCCAGAGTCTTCAAAACTGCAGTTCAAGAGCGCCAAGGTCTCTCTCGTTGCCCACGTATGAGCCTAGCCAGTGCTGCAGTGCTTTAGAAGACTGTCATAGCCTTAAATCAGTGGATTCTGGCATTCCAACCCTAGAAATAGGAAATCCAGAGCCTGTTCATTGYAGCGTGTTACATGTGAAGAGGAAGCAGTCGGAACCTGAAATCGTGCCTGACAGAGCATTTCAGAGCGCGTGCGCACTGCCCTCCTTTGAGCCTCAGCATCCTCTGGCATCTGAGCACGAGCCTCCTGTGCGGAAATCCTCGACCTTTCCCAGAACAGGCTACGACAGCGTCAAACTTTACAGCCCGACTGCCAAAACTCTGAATCGAAGCGATGACATCTCGGTCTGCAGCGTGTCCAGTCTTAGCACAGAGCTGTCGACAACCTTGTCCGTTAGCAAYGAAGACATCTTGGACTTTGTGGTCACAAGCAGCTCGAGCGCGATTGTGAACCTCGAGACGGACGAGGCGCAGTTCTCGGACGTCACCTTGAATTCCACCAAAGAGACTGGTGATCAGAGCCAGCAGGAGTGTTCTCAAGAGACAGATGTGGACAGTAAGCTAAAAATTTTGGGACCTTTCACTAACTTCTTTGCCAGGTAATATTTCTGTGAAATATATTTTAAATATATTAATAGTTAATACTATGTGATATTTCACTCTCAAAGAAGTGTTACTGTAATTTGAGCTGGTAATAACATAATTTGTTCTGAATGAGTAGGTAAATATTGCTAGAGACTGAGGCTTAGGAGCCTGCTCTTTCCCATTTTTAAGATATATGTAGAAACACCTTGGTTCTTAAAACTTCTGCATCAGCATAGAAGAGATCCTGGACAAGGGTTTTCTTCCAAGCTTTTTGAATGATGCTTTTTGTTATTATGACCAAGATCCTTCATCTTGTATAAGGATGTGTTAGTAGGTTAAATATAGGTAGAATACATACTTATTGAAGAGTTTTCACACTTGGGAAGGRGTCTGGTGATGCTGGAGTACTTTATTAGTAAATGCAAACCTATTACTTCTGTGATAAAAATGCTTGGCAAGCTCTTACCTGACTACTGTGATTTTTCCAGGTCTTAGTGATTGTTAATACTTTGCTTCCTTTCATTTTACTTTTTTTGTGGTATTGGTATCTCTTCTAAACCTTTAGTAATATATTTGAAATGCACATACAAGTTAGATTAATTCTACTCCTCATTTACAACTTCCATTTATGAACATTTTTCCCCTTTGTTTAAGGTCCTGMTAGTGTCTTTTAATTTTAGGATATAATGTCTAAAATGTCATATACTTAGAGAAGAATGTAGCTTATTTCTATAATGTAGAAAAGGATCCAGAAATGAACTAAAGCACCAACTAAAGCAGCATTGGCTACAGCCTGCCTACTCGGTGCATATGATGGTTTCAGCTAAGCCCTTTTTCCTCTTGTCATTTTTTTTTTTTTTTTTTGTGAGATGAGGCAGCTGATTAAAAATACCTAGCTAAGTGGCAAACTTTCAAACTTCTTTGAAATGCAGCCATATTTGTAAAGCTGAAGAGAAACTGCTGCCTTCAATCTGCTAAACTGTCTAAAACCCTGACTGGATTTTTGTTATTATTATTTCTTATTCTTAGGTTCCATTTGCCCTAGAGGGTGCAGCGYGGTGGACTTGGCTCATCAGTCATGTTTGATCTGCTAGAGCTTTGTGGCCCTCTATTTGTTGTCATGGAACCAGACTTAATTCTGAAGTAGGAGGCTTCTTAGCACTTCAAAGCCTGCAGAGCATGAACTTTTGTTACCCGTTCTGCTAGCACAAATGTTAACTCGGGTGAATGCTGTCCTTCAGCCTGGGGAGTGCAGGGAACAGGCACATTAAAACCCTGCTCAGAGTAAAATAATTAACCTCTCCTCAACTTTTCCCATCCAGCAAAACAAAACCATCTGTCCAAGTTTTGCTCTAGTACAGGCTCTAGGAGTCTTGCCAGTTTTACAGAAACTGAGGTATGTTACAGATGAAGATTTTTTTAACCTGAACATTTGCTGGTACTTTGCATTCTCTTCAAGTTAGGTTGTCAGCTTTAAAGTTTGAACTTCTCTGACATGGCCTTTAACATCCTTGCCTTTAACATCCACTTTCTGATTTTGGTCATTTTAAAATGATGGAGCTATCCCATATGTTCTTTCTCTTGTCTCATGAGGGTGAGGCTTTCACAGGAGCTAAACAAGCAGAGAGCTCCTGATTTTTTTTTTTTTGTGCTAGTCCACAAATAATGCTGTATAGTACTTGAACTGTGGACATTTTGAGGATCAAAGCTTGCTCTTGCCTGTCTTGTTGATGTCTGAAATCTGCTCTTCATGTGATTGTTTGCTGCTTCTGTTGTTCCTGTACAATCCCTTTTCTGTTGAGTCCCTTTGGCTTTGCTGTGCTGCTCAGATTCCCAGGACWAAATGAGTATCTCAGAAGTGGACTCTGGCCCTGCAATGTTTTCTTTGAAGGTAACTGACTTCTAAAGACCTTCCCAGCCAGTTGGACCTGACTTGGTGGTATCCAGGTTTCGTGGACTGTGCTGGAGTGTGAGGTGTTCAGAACAAGGTCCTCGAAAGCTGCCAAGCTTCTTCAGGCAACCTATAGAAAGTGCCTTGGTGACGACTATAAAATCTTGGGGAAGAACACATTTTTAGCACTTTGTGCAGAAATGTTTCCCTTGAGATTCGTAGACATGCAGGTTTAAGTGTGTAAACCTTTCCCTTCAAAAGTGAAGGATGAAGTCAGTCCTTTCATTGAACTAAGGCAGAATAAATCAARGATGGCAAGCTAGTACCTTGGACATGAATCTTGTGTGCAGTGTGGAAGAGGTAAAAGGAAGGGCCTTGTACCAGATCTGGCACCTGGACTGGTATTTAACCCTGTCCCTCATCAGAAAATTTGCTGGTTTCTCTAGAGTTGTCAGGACCAGGCTTGTTCTGGATTGTCAGTGAAGATTTGCTGCTGCCTGTGTGTGTGGTACTGGCAAAAATTAGATGCCTCCAATGGTTGGTAAGAACTGCGGAGAAATTCTGAGGGTCACAGTTAGGAACTCACATACCTAAGTAGTGTAGAGAGCAGCTAAGACTTCAGTTTTCCATAACATCAAGGAAATGCTTAGAGCAGTCATTGCTTCCAGATGTAAAATTATTTCTTAGCTCTTGATAGTTTTATTTTTCCTGGTGAGGGAATATGCATGCACACACAGGCAGTGTTCTGTATCAGGCAGGCTCTGTGTTCCATAGCAGTTCTGGTAATATTGGTAACTTGTTTAAAAAAGTCTGTATTTCCTGGAGGCTGCAGGTGAGCTGTAYCAGCTTGAAAAGGCCAGATTATTTTTTCATCTGAAGTGTGAGTTTGGATTCATTTTCTTTGAGCATAAGTAAGAAGTTGGTTTGAGAGAAAGCTTTAAGAAGTTCCTGRTTTGGAAACTGGAGAATCAGTGTCTTGAATGCCCTTTCTTTGCCTTGGTGACCCACAGTGGCGGAAGTTGACGAGTTCTACCTTTGGACTTTGCTTCTGGAACATACACTTTTAACAGGCTCTTTTTTCCTTTTTTTTTAAATAGCTTTACTGAGTCACAAGTATTACAGTCTTACTAAGATGTGCATTTTATTGGTTTAGAAAGTCAAGTGAACCTTTTCTATAGGAATGTTTAATGAAAAGTAGTAAGATGTGCACTTATCTTCCTTTTTAATGGAAAACAAAAATCTAAAGCCCTCACTTAGTCCATTGGCATGGATGGTGCTTATTTGTTTAGGAATTTGAATCTTTTATTCTTTCTAGACTACTCCTACAACTTTTAATCCAGATGTTCTAGGYAGTAGCACCTGAGCAAATTTTGCAGAGAGTGACCACGTTAAAGAAGAGACTTTAAGAGGGATGGTAGATGATATTTTTTATCTTTCCAAAGAATCTTTATGTTTCTGAGAGAAAACTCTTCAAGCAGGAATGTCATCCATGCCTGCGTGCATATTATATATAATGTACACATATACCCCAGTCTGGTAAGACTGTGGCCCAATGATTAAAATTTAGAATAATATTCCCTGGTTTCAGTGATAAGTCTGAAAAATATATATATATATACACACATATATACACACACCCCACACACAAACATGCATATGTGTGTATATATATGTTGCCTGGTCACATATGGTAGAATTCTGAATTTGAGGAATTGATTCCCTTGTGCTAATGAGCAGGAATTATTCATAATGCCCTGTATCTCTTTAGAAGAGAGAATAGCATATTGTTGTTCTCTAATGTTGATGTTAAAAGGAAGGCAGAATAACAAGGAGTATTACAGTGCTGATTTACCATTTCCATCTCTCTGGAAAAGGAATTGAGTTCCCATAAAAGGCAAGAGAAAATCTGCAAATRATTAAGATTGAGTAGTCTCCAGAATTTAAACTGTTTTTATTTTATGTGGTCTCCTGTGCATTTTTATGTCAAATGACAAAGTATAGACTTGTAGAAGAGGCAATTTGAGGGCAGGGCTGATGTGCATAGGGGAGGACAGAAAAAGCGGATGCAGTGTGAGGGACAGTATTTGTATGCTGTTTCACAAACAGAAATGAATGGTAAAGAACTGAACTGCAGATGGAGCTGTCCAAAGGTTGAAATACGAAATTCTAGAAATCCAGCCCCTCACAGAAGGGAACTATCGAGATGCCCTGCGCACTTGCCAGGGTGACTTGCTAACTTGATTCTTAAGTTTACATTAAATCTTATTTGASCTGCTGGTTTTCAGAATAAGAGGAAGTTGCTTTGGGGGATGAAATAAGTGTGCTTAAATTAAACTCATTTGTGATAAAATTTTCAGTTCTTCAGTAGGAAAACTGAAGACGCTGATTGAAGGTTTTTGTTCACTGTGGAAGATGTATGATAAYCTGCACAGCAAGACTTTGAGAATTTTTTTTTCTTCATCAGCATTGCAAAATTTTGTAGTAGGTGAGACCTTTATTTAAATAATTCCTGCATGATCACATAAAGTAAAATGTACACTTTTCTTCTAGTGGAAGTTGCAAAACCCCCAGATGAGGTAGCCAGTGAGATTTGTGTTGTAGGTGGATGTTGCACATTGCTTGGAGCATCCAGCTGTAATTTGTGTTTATTTCTTTATTTTACATCCCTTCTCTTCCTCCACCTTATGCGTGAGGCTGAAAACTTGCAGGAGTGCAATTCCAAGTGGTCTCCATGTTTGCTTTGAAGTACAAAGCATAAAGATTGTATACACTTAGTTCCTGAAGTCTTGTAGACATCTGTTAAATTCAGATGAACAAAATTAGTCTGTCTTCATTTTGATTCATTTTTCTGTGTGAATGTTCAATGAATAAGCATATTAGTTTGGCTTCATATCTTCAGTTAATTTATGTCAACTTCCCTGATGCTTCCTTGTGGTACAAATAAGCTGTGAGTAGAAGTGGGTGGGAACTGGGAAGAGGAAGAATAACCCTGTCAGCGCAATCGCTGCCACGTGACAGTATCTCTCTAGATAATCAAAAGGCCATTTAATCCTCAGCTGACTCCTTTCTCCCTTCCTTATCGGTAGTGTCAACTACTGAAAACTGTCACAAGCGCTGTAATCATAAATACACTATCACAAACTCTTGAGACTACTTAATTCAGGATAGACATTGAAAGAATGTTACATGCATGTGGTGATTCTGGAAAATGAGGTGAACAGAGTGAAATGACATGAAACAGGTATCTGTTGGATTTTCCTGTCAAAATGAGTAGTTACACAGTTTGGACTTATCTTGATTCTTGGGTATAACCCCTTTTCCATTACCCACCTTGCGTAATCTGTGGGGAAGTGGAAGTCAAACCCAGCGCGTGTTTTTAAGTGTATTTATAAAGGCTGAAACGAGAAGTAGTAGGTTAATAAAATTCTGTGTGGAGAGAATGCAGTGAAATAAAGAGTTTGATAGTAAATGGAGAACATGGGTATTCTGAAGCAGGTTTTTTTTTATATGCCTTGCTCTGGATATACTGAGTTCATTGTGATTGCTGGCRTGGCAAAGAAAGGAAAAAGCAGAAAACTTTGAGCTAGTAATTGGATATTAGCTGTGTTGCTGTTTTAAGAATATATCCATATTGTCTTCATAGACACAAAAAAMCCCATAATTTTTCTAAGCATATAATAATAATTAAAATGGTAACGGTAGTTAAGAATGGTAGCTAAGAACGATTCACTCTGCMCTCACAAGTGAACGAACATGTACAAAAACATGATAACAAATGTGGAGCAAGACGATGCAGTTGCTTAGTGCTTGCACTCCTGTTTGTGAGCTGTGGTGCTTYGAAAGTAAAGGAGTGCAGAATAATTGAGGTTGGAAGGGACTTTTGGAGGGAGCTATCTAGTGCTGCTTCCCTCCTGCTCTGCAGTGGATTAGCTGTTTTCTCTGCAGTGCTATGGTGCCCTTCYTCACACACCTGCTATTTATTTATTTATTGCTGTCCCTTATGCAGGCTTAACAAAACCTCTCTCTTACTCTAGGGAGCCAAAATTGGACACAGGTACCACGTCGAGCTTGTAATCACTTTCCTTTGTCCTGCTGGCTATGCTCTTGTTA
This sequence comes from Eudromia elegans, assembly GCA_003342815.1. Lineage (NCBI taxonomy): Eukaryota > Metazoa > Chordata > Aves > Tinamiformes > Tinamidae > Eudromia > Eudromia elegans. The sequence continues at coordinate 6,898,739 of PTEX01000005.1, read as the reverse complement.
AAAAATATGGCACAGTTTGTATTTAATGTTYGTTGCTGCAGGGTCTTACTGCTGACCAAGCTTCACTTTTTGTTCATGATGACCTTCCCTCTATTTGTTGCGTCTTTGATTTGTGTCATTGCAGCAGGTCAGATCAAGGAATAAATCTGCTCTCAGTCTCTGGGACCAGAATTTATGGTTATTCTGGTACCACTGGCTACCACTGGGAATTTTGCTGACTAAAGRAGGACTGTGATGCATGGTTTTCAAGTCTGAGCTTGAAATATTGTGTCTGTGGGGCAGTCTTAGTCTGCAGAAACTGAGGATCCCACCGAATTTGCGTGGTAAAGTAGCACTGTGCATCGTCTGCCTGCAAAAGAGCTTTTGGGTTACCATGAGCAATCTTGACCACTGCTCTGCAGGTCTGACTGCAGCATAGGCAGCTCTGCCTTGTTCCCTTCCGAAAGCAAGGCATCCCCAACAGAAAAGGTGAACACTTCTTGATAATGAGAACACCAAACTGCCTGAAACKGAGAGAATTCAGGTTGCCTGTCTGGAAGCTTCCAGATATCCCACACTGCAAAGCTGAATTGAACTGTAGCTCTCTCTCCCCTCAATGGTGGCCATCTTTGAGGCCTTCAGCCTGTTGCACTGCAGGAGGTGAAGTGTCGTTGTCCTTGGGCCTCACTCACTGTCCCAAGTGTGCTGAAGTGCACGGTATTGGGAAAACTTCACCTTCATCTGCCCTGTGTGTGAGGCTGGATGGGATCTGCAGTTGTTAATTCACAGGACCACTCTGCTCTATTGAAAATAACCTTCTTAATTAGAAGACGRAAGTCTGAATGTCAGCCTGTGTCTCGAGAGCAGGAAATGCTGCMTGTGTCTTTAGCAGTCCTCCTCTAACATAGATTCATTTGCTTTTGCAAATTGATTTTGAGTAACTGGTGGCAACAAATTGAATTAGTCTGTATAGGAGTTGGGTCAATAACTTCTTATTTAGTTCCTTGCCTTTTTTTTTTTTCTTTAAAACAACTGTCTTTTTAACAGTACGGAACCCATTTAAATTCTCATGTATTTGTAAAAATAATCTTAATTAGTGCTGGAGCAATCTACTGCAGTTGTAGGTTGTGCCCTCTCTGTTTCCTCATTCCGTACTGTGTGCCAGTAGTTCACATACAGTGGTCTRTAGAACGTTACCTAGGGAGCCATCTTAAAACAGCAACACAAAACAGTTTCAAAAAATGAAGTTTCCTGGAGACTACAAATACCCTTGCAGTGCAACCTTGAAAACTGGTAGTTAGTGCTAGTGAAATATGCCATCCTTGGTTCTGGCTTGTAAAGCTCCTCAGTGTCCTGCTACCTTTTGTAGTTAGTTCTTGTAAATGGCTGAAGGCATTCTAAAGAAAATTGGGTGGTATTTCCCCAAACGCAATGTGGTTCCACATTGCACTTTGTGTGTAACAGCGCTGGAGAGGGCAGCGGGCAGAAGAAAATAAACTGAGGGAGGAAAATAAGCAGGGGCTTGCCTGCCTCCCTAGTGCCCTCTCCCGAGCGCAGAAGTGGGCGGTGAAGGCAGCAAGATGGGAAGGAACCTGCCGGGTCCGAAACTCCCGGGCAAGTGACTGAGATCCCGGTGGGCATTTGCACGGCTGCCTCATGTAGCTCCTCACGAGCCCGTCCCGCTTCCTCGTGTGTGAGTGACCTTGGCCAGGGAAGCAGCTCCTCGACACTGGGGTCCTGAGCTCCAGAAGTGCTGGGGCCCCAGCACCAGAGGCTCTGCCTGGCTACCCTGTGTGTTCGAGAGGGTTTCTGAGCCCCTTCAAGGAGGTTTGCAGCCYGTTCGAGATTGGACTAAACTGGCAGCAGAGCCTAGGGCAGTGCTGGGTGTGCTGCCCTTAGCGGACAGGTTTGTGTGCACAGCCTCGTGCGAGGTGATTTCGCATGGCTGCCTGGCTTGGCTTTGCGTGAGCTCTGGCTGAAGCGTGGAAAAATGGAATCCTTTACACCCCGTGAACAGCGCTGCGAATTATTCAGGTGGCAGCACTGCTGGGCCTTCTGTCRCAGGCCTCTTGTCTGTGCACAGGGAAGATGGGCAGAGCTGGATAAACTTTCTGCTTTGATGCCAGAGGTTGTTTTRAAAAGATAAACATGTGAACTAAAGGAGGATATAAAATGCATAGGCTTGACCCGGTGATTTTTTATTGACTGAACTATAAAACTAAAATTAAGGAGGTAATTTCATTCAGAAATCAGGTTTTCCTGACATTGMTGAGTTCAGTTCTTAGTAATACTTCAGTGATAGCCCTGTCCCCTTCCAAAAAGGTAGTCAGGCAGATTGGCATAGAGTAGTCGTGCAGTATCAGGTGAAAGAAGGTTCATTTTCTCTCCCAAATATAACTTGTGTGTATGTAAACTCTAACTCTGGTGTTGGGATTAATTTTCAGAATTAAAAATGTAGAGGTTTTTTTTTCTCCGCAGCTCAATTAAAATGACAAGATTAAATGGCCCATTGGTACCAAATGTTGTTTTTCAGAGGACTGTGCAAAATTTGTTTACCCGTTGAAGTGTGATCTCAGCTTCTGTGCTTGATTTTCCTGAAATACATGGCTGGAGGTATTTAGCATAAAATATTTCACACCTTTAATGGGGATGTAAATGCAACTTGTGACACTTTTAATGGTTCCACGCTAATGATACAACAGAYATGATGTATCATGTGAGATATTCCTGTTAATCTCCCTGTTGCAAATCAGCATGAGAAGAGAGTGAGGCCAGGTGTGTCAACCCTCCTTAACTTTGAGAACTCAAATGTTTTTGTRTCTTAAAACTGTTGTAATTAAACTTCGAGATTTTTTCCCATCCTAGGATTTTTGAACTTGTTTTTAGAGTGAAAATCTGTATTTTTGCAAATGGAGATTTTTTTTTCTGCATATGAGGTGTTGCTCTCTTAGCTAAGATCTCCTTCAACAAGTTTTTTCTTGAAATGGTTCTTTTTTTGGGGGATGTGGRGGAGTGGGGATTATATTCACTCAGAATTAAGGCTGCTCGGTACAATTCCTGAAAACYTTACAGAACTGTCTAAATACTGCGGGGCGGGGGGCAGCGGGGAGGTTGTTTTTTCTTATTTTTTAGTTTCGGTATTAATGTAGCCTTGGCATGCTGTTGTGCTGGRAAGAGGCCTTGGAAGCCTGTCTCTTGCAAAACAGGCTTTGAATGTGCCCAGGAGTGTCACCTAGGGGTGTGTGCCTGTTTCTGTGACCACAGACATCCCTGATGCCAAAAGCTTTGGTTTTCTGTAAAGATGGGCTGTAGTCCTGAGCTGTGCAGCTTGCTTGCTTTGGGGGCAGTAAGGGCTTGGCTCCAAATAAAGCTGCATCTTAACTTATATTTTGCATCCAGTTTTTCCCCAGTGGTTTGGTGATGTTACCCTACTGCCATGTCTTCCCTTGAATTCTTTTTTAGGTGTATTTTAAGATAAGCTTGAAATTTCTTCAGCTTAAATTAATTTGAACATAAAAATAACATGTAGTGTTTCTGTCTCTCTCAACTTTTTCTCAAACAATCYTATAAACTCATCCTCTCCTACACAAGTGTTCATATTCACATGGATGTACCTGCACAGTACTGAAATCTCAAACAAAATAAATTCTTTATATTAAACACTGCCTAGCTGAAGCGATTGCTGATGAAAAGAAATCCAGCTGAAATATTGTTGGCATATTTTTTATGATGATCTATCTGTGTGGTAGTAGTAGCAATGTAGTCAAATGTGGTGATTAATGCTCTAGTTGGCTTATGAATCTTTTAGTAGTGTTATGGCTGTAAAGATGAGCTAGTGGAGGGCTTTGTATACGTGAATTTGAGTATGTTTGTTGTAGAGACAGAGAAATCTTAAATCTTTTTTGTGTTGAACATATCTCGTGCTTTGGAAAAAAAAAAAGAAAGTTTGGAAATAGGGAAGGGAAATGGCTATTACATTTCTTCATTTTCTCTGTTCTTTCTTAGTGCCACTTSTACAATTATTTCCCTCACTCCTTTATCTTATATTTCCATGCTCAGAGTGGTTTGTGTGTTGAAATGACTGTGCAGAAGTGAACTTTCCCTCTTACTCCTTAATGTGAGCAGACTTTTTACATTACTGAGTTCTGTACTGCAGCTCACTGATCTTATATCTTAATATGATAATCTGTTRCTGTTTTTTATTTCAAGGTAACTGTGCCCTTGTGATTTTGAAGCATGCAATCATTTGTGTAAATATATGCCTTAAAAAAGAATGGCAGTTTACTCTGTCAACTTCAGAATACATTCTAGTGCCCTCTGAGGTTTGTGTTCTGGTTGTTTTCCACATATTAAACATTTCCACTGCATTCTGATATCAATACTATCTCCATTGGGGGTGTGTGTGATGTTGTTTGTATAAATTGATTTAAAGCACGTGCATGTCTGTCTTATGCAGATAGGTATTCAGGCCGTTTAGAACATGAAGTTCAATATAGCTTTATTTTTCAAACTGCTCTGCTACGTGAATAGTCTGTACTTGCCGGAGTCATTCCTTTGGATGTTAAGGCAGTAATTGTAAGTTAGGTGCAGCAGTAATGCTAGGCTGGAAGCACCTGTGATTTGGATGTGTGATAGATGATTACAGCTTGAAGTAGTGAAAAAGCTTTTGTCTCTGTGGAATTCTTTTCCCTTTTAAATGAAAATGTGTATTCTCAATTTGCCAAACTGCCACCAAATGGCAATGGAGTAAATTGCCTAATGGGGATGTATTTGAACAATCTCTAAACTACTCAGTAGGACAAAGGAAGCTCTACTGTTCTAATGATCTGGACCTGCTGTGAGTGTAGGGAGTCTGCTGCACTCTTGGAGAGCCAAGTAATACCAAGAGCTAAGGGTTGGCCTGTAGCATGTTTCCAATTCTGGAAAAATATAGTTGAAAGAAGATAAACAAGCTGGGCATATTGATTTATGATTAGAAATTAGCAAGTTATTTAATAAGTTGATTTTCAGTGGCATGCAGCTTTATTTTTCTTAAATCTAGCCACATGTACTTTGCTAGGACTTCAGCAACTCACACTGTTTAGTTTCTTAAAGTTGTTTAAAACTTAATATAGTGTATAGGCTGATYAATTTGAGATGTTTAAAAGACTTCAAAATTCATATGCTTTGACAACTACTTTTAAGGTTATTCAGAAATCTCYCTTTTTTTTAGTGTGAGCAGATCAAATACAGTGAAAGACTGCTAGGTCTGCAGTATTTTTTGTTGTTCTCTTTTTGATAGTGTTCTTRTAACAGGTAGAAAATGTTTACACTGTAAGGGATTTAATTCAGTAGTCTTTCTTAGAGTGAGATTGAATCACCAAGAGGGAAGGGAAAATAGAAGGTTCCTTTTAGGAAGTTACAAACAGATGTTTTTATCTGGTAGAAATTCTTGTTTAACCAACTTTGTGTAGCATGGTGTTAACACCGCATAATCCAGCTCCTGGGCATGAGCTTTGGTTCCTGCCAGCACAACTRCAAAAGCAGCTGGAATACGTGGTTGGGATAGATAAGGTTGGCAAAGTGCCTGCCCTTAACTTTTAGAAATAAACTTTTTTTTTTTTCCCCTGTAGGAACTTGTTTACCAGAAAGCAAAATGCAAGACTTGAAAAACCAAATGATGTGGGATGGAAACTGTTTGGAAAAGTACCTGTCAGAGAAAACTCCCAGAAAGATCCCAAGAAGGTGCAAAAGGTAGATGGCACAGTCTGCTTTAACATTAATGGTGAATGCAGAATGGTTAATGCTAGTTAAACTTACGATTTTCGTATTTGACTGTGAAATCTGTTTGCTTGAGGATATGTGCTCAATTTCTTGTATAATATCMGAGATGTTTCTTATTTTTGCYTCTATTGCAACATAGAGTGCCATTSAAAAGAATGTGTTCTACAAAATCATGGAGTTTGGTATAAAGCACTTGATGTGAAGATTCAAAGTATGTGAATGATGTTTGCTTTTTATAGTCAAACRTTGTGTGTATTTTGAGTATTTTTCATTTTTTTCCTTTGTATCATATYCTTGTATAATAACAATTTATAACCCTGGTATTATAGGCCCATATATAACATACCATTTGAAAGAGAGTAGTGTTCTACTGCTGGGCTGTGCTTAAATATAATTCAAAATGTTTCAAATCAGGGTAGATTTAAGGCAGTGAAGTGCTGGAAATTTGTTAGGCGGGTTTCACACATTCTATGTTTTCTGGAGTGTTGGCTGTCTGGGGTTGAAATTTTTTTTGTTGAAAAGTTTGAAAGTTTGCTTGAAAGTTTGGTTGCTGACTTGAAATGTTGAAGTAATGGGATATATTTGGGGGAAGGATAGGCGAGGTAGTTGGGTTTTCTTTTACGTTTTCCTTTTGATATTCTCTTGTATAGTGTATCTTAAAAAGACATATGTTTTGAAATGGTTTAATAAAGTAAAAAGAAAAAAAACCATGAAAAACATTAGAATCCTTTCCCCCAAGCTTAGATTTCTCTTCTCTTTCTTCATTGCAGCTCAACTAGATTTGATGCTGACTTGTAGATGTTTGTGAAACTTGTGTTTTCCAGTAGTGAGTTTCTTAAATCCATGTGTTTTTGTATTTTAGGCAGGCTTTTTATTAYGGAAGGGAGTTTACACAGTGTTTGCTTTCCTTTAGTGGGTTGTAAATTATTTCATTTATAAAAATAAAATGAAATTTGCTTCCTTTGCTTATCATTTCTAAAGCTATAGAAATATGTTATTGAAATAGAATAAAATGTTCTATTAATATTACTTTTACTCCGGACAGATGCATATCCAGTGAATAAAAAAAATTTGTCTTCCCAGCGAGGCTCTTAACTGATGTGAATAATAGCACCTTAATAAAGGTTTCTTCATGATCAGCTGTTCAGATTCTTGCCTATGGTTTGTCTGGCAACCATGAGCAGTTCTGCAGTGGTCACCAGGGTCTTCTGATGACAAGTTTGAAGAGGCTTCATAGTTGCAGTGCTTTGATACTAAATGGTATGTTTTTATGGTAGTGACTCTTCCTTAGAAGAGTTGGTACTGAAGTGGTTTYGTGATTGTTTCTGCTACTGAAGGTATTTTTCCGTTAGGATCCAAACTTTCTTCCATTCTTCCATTCTGGATATGGAGTGTTCCTAAAACATCACAACTTTTGTTGTGTTAAAATTTGTCGGAGCGGGGAAGAGGTAGTGCTTAATTAAGTGCTATGGCATTCCACCACTAGTGAGTTTCTGGCAGGATTGTAAGTATTAAACTGTGGTTCTAATTCCTCCTGGATAGCAGCTCTTCCTTTGTGACTTTCCTGAAGCTGTTTTTAAATATGGAACTCCTTAAGCGTCGCTAATGTTGTATGTAGTTGATCTCCAGCCCCAAAGTACCTGGTAGCACCTTCCATCGTAGGCCCTTCTGTACAGGTCRTTTTGGCAGCCCCACAGTGGCCCTGACATTGCAGAGGTTTCTCCCACTCAGAGGACTGCTTTTAACCCTGGGCCTTGGTCTCTTTCGGGCACATGACTTGGGCCCAGAGAAGTGGCGTGGGTGGAGAAGGTGACAGCGTGTGGCTGTTAGGATGATGGTTCACGTGGGCTGACAGCCGTTCCTCCCCTTCCTGAAGAAAGGTGCCAGAAGAACAAATGCTCTGGGCAATGTTTCTGCCTTGAGRTGTGTGTTATTCGCAGGTACAGATGAGTGCGTGCCTGGAAGGACCTCAATTCATGTATTGAAAAAGAAATTTGAGGTTTACAATGAAATGTGGGAGGTGGGGAAGAAGGTGGCTATGACTGCGGTAAAAGATGTGACCTTTAAGTGATTCCACTGTCTGCAGTTGCACCAAGTTCTTATGGGGAGTGAAGCAAGATGCCTAAATTGTTGCRGTTTTTTATTTATTTTTTTAAGGCTACTATGAATTGTTGGTGCTTCTGCATGCTTTGCTTGTAACTGGGCTTCGTTTTCAGGGATGCTGGAGCTCCTTTGCAGCAGAGTGTGATGAGAGCTACACTTGAATGATGTGAAATCCTCTATAATGCTCCAAGTCCTGAGAATTGGATCCTTCGTGGATGCAAAGTGGCTGTTTTGGAGCCTGACGCTCAGTACCTTGGTTATGTACTTTAGCGTTTAACACTTCCTGTGCCAATAGAGCAGTCATGGCAAGCACATATGGAGCACTGAGTATACGGAGCGAAGCCCACGTGGAAAATACCACCTACCCAGARAGGCTGATTCAAAAATGAAGTATTCATTTAGCCTGGTGTTGCATACAACCTCCTGTATGCTTAAAGAAAAGCAAACTGGAGGGTAAAAGTGTGAGTTGTTATATGACGTGTTGGGAAATTAGGGTTGAATCCTGCAGTCTGTTGGTCTATTGCGACTTGTAGCTGCAGTTACCTGTCAGCTTGTCATGGAATTTCTGGTTGTGTTGCAGGTCTGGGCTTGTGCAGGTCTCTTGATGAGAACCAGACACTGCTAATGTGGTGCTGGGCACAGCTATCATGGATAAGGAGCTTCCCACTCGGAGAACTTTTGACTTGTCTATGTGCAGGGCTGTCTGAGYTTTTTCTGCTCTGGCAGTCCTATAGCTAATGATGGCTACAAGAGAGAAGTGCCCCGACATGCCCTTGGTACTCTTTGTTGTTCTACCTCTCGGGTATTTATCTGGGTTTGCACTGAAGAGATGTTTGGTGCTTTATGAAAGACTTCACACCTATTTGCTGACAGCAGAATCCTGATGAGGTTTTTATATTGACTTTCCAAGTTGACTACATGGGGAAGGGCCTGGCAAAGCCTCATGTGCCACCTTCTTGAGCTTAACCCTCTCTTCATATTCCAGTTCTCACCTCTGCTGGGGTAGGGTTTATTAATGGCGTACTTGAAATGGGGGCCATTTGAGTCATGGCGTATGAGTATGTCTGCTCAGACTTAAATATTTTTTTTCCTCAAAAGAAGGTTAATAATTCATCCCGTGGAGTCCAGAGTTTTCTGCAAACTATCAGTTCATGATGGTGTTGGTGTTGTGAGACGCTCGCCAGCATGTAGGCAGTGGGACTGCATCTGCCTGATACACATGGGCTTTTTAGCAGTGTTACCATTAGCAAAAGCTTGAGCCAACCTAATTCTGAAAGGCAACTCAGAGGAAAGGTGATTTTAATTGTGAGCTTTGCTTGATCATGTTTTCTCATGTCACTTGTGCAGCCTTTAGGAAAACTCTGAGTCCTCAGAGACGCTACCAAGTAGCCTGTCTGTAGGTGTTAGTCTGTCCTCAAGCTGAGCATACCAAGGACTTCAGCCTCACTGGACTTGCTGGGTGTGAAGCTTTCTGTGTGCATGAACTGAGGGGACTGAGTCATCAGGGAGCCCTTTCTCTAGTTGGTTTCTCGTGCTGCTGACTGACATCAAAGAAATTCTGGGTCAGCTGACTGGAGCCCTGTGGCAGTCCCATAAATTCAGCCATAAAATTCCTGTAACAATTTCATTGGCGTGTTTGTGATTACATCTTTTGACACATTTCCTATATGGCTTTTTAAAAATTAATTGGATTAAATTGAACTGCAAATTTGTGGAAGATAAGTGTGAACACTTGTATTCAGGGAATAGTGTTTTTAAAAATGTTCCTTTTTTACATAGTTCTGATGCTTTCCCCATAATAATTTCATCTGGGACTAAAGAAATTTGCAAGAAGCAATGTGATTGTGAGAAGTATTTGTAGACTGAGAAGAGAAAGAGGTAGCTGAATTGTGAAGTGATTGAGTTGGTTTTAGAATTAGARTTTCTTGATTCCTTCCTGCCTTGTTCTGATAAAAATAAACTTTTCATTCTTCAATATGTAGTTGCCAGTCCCAAGCTGAACACTCTTATATTGTGCCTAAAGATGGTTGGACCTAAACAACTAACCTGGGCACAATTTGCAAGGAGAAACAGCCTTCAATTTTTTTTTTCCCTTCTGACCTCAACTGGGAAGAAGGAAAGTCAGACAAGTTTGAGCACATAAAGCTCTAATTCTATAAAATACTATTTTAACATCATGCACTTGTTCAACTTTTATGTGTAAGACGTGACAACGATCTGTGTTTTTACTGAGGTGGGAATACTGCAGCTGGGCTGGTGTTCAGCCTCTTCCTGAATAACCCATGTCCTTCTGCAGATTGATGCTGACAAAATGCATTGACAGTGCCTGGATAGGGAATGGATATTCATGTAAGCTAGGAGACTGCACAGTTTTTATCCAGCTAAATGTTTTCAGGCCTGAAGCTCTCCAGAACAGGCAATACTGTTCGCAATGTGCCTACTGCATTTAAAAGGCAAACCTAGGTAATTCTTCTGTATCAGTCATCTTCAGGAATGCTGCTTGAGCAGAACTGGTTATGCCAGTTGCTTTTGCAATTGGTGTGTCAAAATGCACCAAACATCAGCTGACAGAGCTTCCCTCCGAATAACCACAGAARTAAAATCGTCTTGCCTCCCAAAACCTGAGTTAGGCTTTGTGGTCAGTATCTGTTTCGAGAACCCCTCAGCATTGGTGAGAACACTCAATGCAAGTACCCTGTGTTCACAGGTTCTGGCCARTGGAGAAACTATGAAAAGACCTTTAAAATTTTAAGATGAGCAAATATTTTTTATCATTTTGTTGCCTCACAAAGTCAGTCAGTCAGTCTATCCACTGTGATCTCAAAGACTATTGTGTGTGTGTAGAAAGTATGACTTCAGCTGTATCCTGACATGTATTATAGTTTTCTTGCCAAATGAACAGCTTAATTTGAATTACTTTTCTCATTAGTATACATCTAATGTGATTTTTTTTTTCTTTAGTATGGAGAACTAGAACACTTCAGTGTTTTTGAATCAGTGGATAACTCTTTTCCTTTTCAGAAATACTATTATCCTATGCCAACTCTTCAATTCAGTTTTAACTGTAGAAATTTCACTAAGAGCCCTGTGTAGTTTCTTATCTTCTCTGAGTATCCACACCAGTAAAATTAAGTACATACTTGTCAGTTCAGGCCTTTCAAGGAACAACCTGGAAAACTTCAAGTCAATGTAGCTATTTATCAGTAATAGGCAGTCTATTTCCAAGTATTTGGAATGTTTAATAGGAATTCCGTAATAATAAAAAGTAGACAGGACTTTTAACCTAGGGATTACAATCTTTCCAAACCTAGAAAGGTTTTCATTCTGGAAGTCATAGCATTTGTGTGTACAAGCTGTTGTCTGCTTTGGGTGCAGGGGAAAAGCAGGTCATGGTGCCAGTGTGAAGAAAATAACCATGATTTGTCAGGTATGTTTTTCTATACTAATTAGATCATGATCTTAAGTGGAATCAACATTCCTGTCAATTAAAATCAGTTGTGCATCAGAGGCTCCTTCTGTATGCTCCTTACGATAATATGAAAACAAGCTYGTGAGACACTGAAACATTGTGCTAGGCTTGTAAGTGGTGCTCTTTTGGAGGCTGGATAGTTATGTTTATAACAATACTTGAGGGTAAAAAAGTGTGATAAGCTGTTTCAGCTCAGTTATTATTCAAGTCAGTCTTGATTTGATTCCTCCAATACTCTGCTCATACCCTTGGTCTTCCGATAGATGGATAGGTCACTGGTTAAAATCACCTTCTGTGGTGGCTGTAGCTGTTAATTATTTTTGTTTGCTTGTTTTTCTTTTGCATTTTGAAGTGTCCAAGGCCTTAAACTTTGTCTAGGGTGTTCTTTTTTTCTTGTTCCACAGCAGAAGTCAGAGGRTGCTCATGAGTCATTTCCTGTGCTTGCCTCCCCGGTTCATTTTTGTTTGTTGTGCTTGAAGGCGACAGGCGTGAGATGTCGTGAAGGGCTGTGTGTGTGCAGGGGGATTGCAGGTGCAGCCATAACCTGTGCTYGCTCCTCTTGCAGTATCTGAAAATAAAGGTATAGGTATAACTAACTTTTTTCACTAAATAATTGAGCCTCCAAACCTCCAAGTGCATCAGTGCAAGGCTATTTCATGCATCTCTGATGACTTTTAAAAAGTATTTTATTTGTGATCATATTAGGCACTAAAAAATGTTTTCATCTCCTAGGCCTACCAGAACCCTGTAGAAATGTGCTCAAGGGGTCATTCTGTAGCTTCAGGAGACTCTATTGCTCTGTTAAGAGCGTGTTGCCCTTGTCCTGACTTGAGAATTACCTGCTTCAAACAAATCTATCTTATTTAAACAGAGAACACAAGAGTAATAGCTTCCATCCACAGCAAATGAAAGGGTAATGTAATACTACAGCAGAAGGGTTGTTACKGTGTATTTTAATAATAAAAGAATGTAATGTGACCCACTCGGGTATCATAATCTAGCAAACAGCCTGGCTGCCAAAGCAGTACTTTAGATGTCCTTCTTATGATCAGAATTCCTTACTGTTCAGCATGAACRCCTGAACGGACAGAATAGAGAGTGAGGATATTTGCCTAATGAAAAATAATAGGCTTTGAGCATTGGTTTTAACAATTCTGATTCATTTTTTTTTTCAATTTTTTTTTAACAATTCTGAACAATTTTTTTTTTTTTTAAGCTTTCTGGGGAAAAATACTGACTGGATGTGTGAGCTGGGTTAATASTAGTGATACATGTTTGGGGAAGTGCACTGTGTTTAAAATTATCTGGTGAGATCATAAAATTCATTTGTATTAAAAGAAACGAGTGCTTTGCAGCCTGAGTTGCTACTTGGGCACTGATAGAATATAAATTCACACTGCACAAGATCATCTTTAAATGTAGAAAGGTCCAAATTCATAGAAAGACAATTCSATTGGAAGAGGGAACAGATAACTCTTCCTACTGCCAAGTTTTTAATGCAGGGAAGATAGCTTTTGGGAAGGTATGATATATGTGCATAAATTTGCGTTTATTGTTAAATGAGAATCCTTCTTGTGCGTCTCCAATATGTRTTGATAGAGATAGATAAGCACCTAGATACATCTTTCTCTAGCCTGTAAACTGTTGGCAGTGTAGTAGTCTTTGTGTGTGCTGATAAGCGTCACAGGAGGCTGTTGGGTTTTTTGTTTGCTTGTTTTTCTKTGGATTTTGGAATGAAAATAAAAATATGTAGAGAAAGAGGTTGGAARTAGTGACACATGCTTTTGGATGTTGCATTGCACACCAATATTTGGCAAAATTTAACTTGAAGCAGAATGAGAGAGAAATCCTAAAAGCTGGTGTGTCAGTCTGTAAGTGCTGTGGGAGACTTGCATATCCCAAGAGATTAGAACTTGCTTTGTCAGAAAAAGGTAATTAATGGGGAAAGTTTTGCTGGAACTTGCTTCTGTTAATACAAAAACAACATACTGAAGCTTCCAAGAAACTTGATCCAGAGCCCAGGGCTCTTTTTTTTTTTTTTTGTTTTTTTTTTTTTTTTTTTTTTTTTTTTTTTTTTTTTTTTTGTTTTTTTTTTTTTGTTTTTTTTTGTTTTTTTTGTTGTTGTTGTTTCCTTGTTTTAGGTATCTCTATCTTCATCTAAAAATAAAGAATGGGGGGAAATGTTTAACAGAGGTGATTCTCACCCTGCTTTTCTTCAGGGGGAAGAAAAATRTTCTCTGCAAAATGAGTGGGGTTACTCAGTTACTGTAAAGAGTAACTTTACATCCATCCCAAAAATATGGATGTAAATATTTATTTTCTTTTTCTACAGAAATACATTTAAGGAGGGGAAAAAAGGTATTTAAAAAGCCCTTCGAGTTCTCTCGCGTTTAGAAAAAAGTGGGGTTTTTTTCTTTTTTTTTTTGTATCAGTAATCAGAGGACATGAAAGGACRTTGTACTGTGTGACTGCATTACACAAATTTTGTACCTATTAGTAATTTCTGCATTAAAAAGTGGTTTTGTTGCGAAGTTTTTTGACGTTACAAAGTTTACTGGAAACTTTCTCAAGAGCATTGAAGCCTGGAAGGAATAGTCAATGCTCTAAGCTGGGCAGTGAAGGAATGCTGCTCTCATTCGTATTTTTGTTTATATTGGTGTTTATATTGGTGTGAGCACGGCTCCATCTTCTTAAGTTGCAAAGGTGGCTATCCAGGAAAATTTTASTTTTACCTAAAGTTATGTCAACATTTAAGTATAGAATACACAGGAGTCCTGTWGTCTGAACAGATGGTGAGGGAGAATGTGGACCATGCCATCAGCGAAGTGTTATAGAAACTGTGTTGAAGTAGATGCATAAGAAACTGGCAGCAGTTACTGTTGCTTCAAGGATWCTTTCAGGAATCAGAGCAGTGAATGTGGATATAGCAAATCACCTCRAGAACCTTGAGTGCAATAGATTATTTGTCTTGCCTTTTTATTTTTTTTTTTTTCATTGCTAAGGGCAGACCTAAGACTAAAACTTCAAAAGGTCAGAGATGCCCACATGACTGCTCAGCTACTTTCTCATTTGCCAGTAGATGTCTGTATAAGTGTGTATGTGTGGGCCTATATTTTACTTGAGCATATACACCAAATTACTRTGCAAAAAGTAACTTACTTGTTATCCTTAACTTTTCTGCTCTTGTAAATTCTCCTAGCTAATTTCCCTTATGTCTCCTTGTTGTGTGAGACAGTCTGAACAGCAGATACCATAGGAGTTGCTGTTGCCGGCCAAGCAGACTGCATTCCTCAGTGGATTTCATGCTGTTGGAAGATTGCAAGTATTCAAGGCCGTGTTTGCAGCTGATTAGAGGATTTGCAAGATAAAAAGCTATGTTCCTGCTATGCCTTCCCTATATGAAAGAGTTAACCTGGTGCCTTGGCTGTTTCAGGACCACGTCAGCATGAAGCTTAAAATGACCCATATGTTTGTCTTGCTTCAGAGTGAGGGGGGCAGTTCCTAGGTAGCCAGGCTGAAGAACATGTTGTTTGAGGTGAAATGGCGAAGACAGCGTTTCTTCTCGAACACCAGCCCTGTGCACAGACCCTAATGCGAAATGTCAGTAGAGAAAGAGATATTTTGGAAGGATCTGTGGTGGTATCTCTGTGGTATGTGCTATATCTAAAGAYGAAACACTAGTAAGTGGACATCTAGTTTATGTAAAACTTCATTTTTACTTCAACTTTTCAGTGTATTTCTCGTCTGTGGAAGTGAAACATAAGAGAKACACTGAAAGCTTGTGCTGGTGGTGTTGAATTTGACAGATATTTGTCACACAAAGTAACTATCTATTTTGCTTGTATTCCCTTGCTTGAGGGCTTGTCAGATAGTTGCTGTGCTGGAAACCTTTCCAGTAGATGTTTCCACTTGTGTGATACTGTAATGAATCAGATGGTATCAGTGCATAGTGAAACTGTGCACGTTTGTATACTGCAGATTAAATTACATGCTTTTCAGTGTTCTAAGTACCGCGTATTTTTGCTTCCTGTGACTCATAYTGGAGTCGCTTCTAAGGACATGCTGCCCAGTCTGATTACAAGTTGACAATAAAAAGCTGTTCTTAAACCACATAGTTCACAGGTGTGCTGTTCTTTTTCCCATTCCCTTTACATRTAAGGACCTGTCTAGCTCCTCTGTTTTCTTTTTCTTTATGAAGCATGTCTGATGCTATATGACCCAAAAAGCACTTCAATTATTTACATGTAGCACAAAGGGAAAGATGAACCTTGGGGGTGTGAGAACCATCTAATAGGTAGCACATTACATGATTAGAGGAGAGAGATCCCAGAAAATGAACTTGTTTTTCCTTAGAAGAACTAAATATGGCTTTATCTAGACTTAACACTCAAAGCTTATTCYTCTGTTCAAAATATGACATAAAACACACGGATGTGGATGTGGAGGTTGGTCCAGTGAAYGGCTGCAAAGTAGAGCGTGTAGCTTCTTGTGGCCTCTTTGTTAGCTGTTTTCTGCACACTGCTTCATTCACTGTGCCTCAGTGTGATTCACTGAGGTGGAATTTACAAGCCAAGGTTCCCCCAAACCCATAATGACAGAGAGCTAGGTGGTGATTAGGAGGACTAAGGGAGAAATTTCAGAGCACTTGAAACGAGGCTTAAAAATACCTGGGATGAGTTTTCCTCGTGTGAACTGTTCATAGTCTCTCGCTCTGTTTTTGCTGAAGCTTTGCTCATGTGTGAAGCGTGAAGCAGGCTGTGCTCCTGAAGATGAGGAGAGGGGTTCAGCTGGGAAGCAGCATTTCATGAATGCACAATGTGATTTCAGTTGAATACTGTGATCCTGTTGCTGTCTTCTGCTCTGACAACTTCACTGTGAACTATGAGGATTAAAATTGTATATAGATTAAAAATAGAGATAATGGTTCTTCAACTACTCATTAATTGTAAAACTTGTCAAATTGCTTCAGCAAAATTCTCAGGTTGAAAAGGCAACTTGGATTTGTCAGACTGTCAGATCAGTAGCTAATAAACTAGTTGCATTTCATAATACGTAGATCCTGCTTTTTGGGGTTACCTGAAGAACTCTATCAAAATTTTTTCACATACACGCATATATCCTTTCAATATTAACTTTTCAAATAGCTCTTCAAATTTAGTTATTGGTATTCTCTTTCTGTGTCCTTTTGGGCAGTATTCTCATAGTCTGCTTTTAGTGTGAGGTCCCTGAAYTTGCTCTATTTCACTGTGCTCTCCTAAGAGTGGTTAGTTTGGAGCATCATCTGCATGATGCTGCATGCACTCCTGGAACATCAATTTTAAGTAAATAATAATAAAAATCAGTGGAAATAAAAAATCAGATTGTTTTTAATTACTATTTTTAACCTAAGTTAGGCCTGCTTCCTTATTGATAATTARCAGCATTTCTGTGTGACTTTTTTCCCCCCCTAAATCCTCATAGTCACTAAAACACTACACAAGCATGTAATCAAAAGCTTGCAAGCCCAAGTTGTTCTTTAAATAATTACTGGGGAGAAAGAAAAAAAAAATTGCACAAATSACTGGCAAATAGATTAGTAGCTCTTATTTGATACATTTCAGAAAGGAGCAACATCAACCTGTTTGAAAGCTGAACATAAAAATTCTGTAGCCACTAAAGGAAAAAATTAAAAAAAAAAGAAAAAAAAATCCACGACGTGTATTAAAGGCTTTCTAGAGAGCGTGCTTGCCTTTTTTGTATTGCACCAGAATGCAAGTTTTTGAGTTTGTCATCTTCCTTCTGACTGAGAAAATATTAACAATCTAGTAGGTATATGTTTCTGTATGTTTCTGAATCTRTTTCTCAGTCAGAGTGATACTGTGACTCTCCTTGGACTTTGAGTAATACTGATATATGTATGGAAACTGTTTTGTTCTGTTACAATGCATCTTTGGGCAAGCCCTGCTAAGCTGGGTGGTTGTACTGTAGCTTTTTAGTTGGGTGATTAATGTGCTTTTATTTCTAGTGGTTGAAGGCTTTTCTGTTGCTGATAATGTATCTTCAGTGTTTCCTGTGATAGTRAAGACACAAAATGATGTTTTGTTCCCATTCACTTTGATTATTGTATTCATATTATACACAATTATCTCCATCACAATGATATTTTAGTACCTTGTCTAGAGTCAGATCTCAGCCACCATCGCAGTTTCAGGGTCAGCTGGTTTCAGCAGATCTCCTGCAATAAACAGTCCTGGGGCTTGCATCTTTTTCTGTACAGCTCTTTCTTTTGTGTCAGCACAAGCATTTGCATTGYCCCATAGCAAACTAATTCCAGGAATTATCGGAGTTAAAAATACCCAACAGAAGGAAAAACTCATTTTCAGCAGGATCGCTTCCCCAATGCAGTTTATCGTGCAGTCACACAACYGCTTATCGTAGCACAAGAGAAGGATACGAGGAGCCTGAATGATAGGAATAGGAATAGGAATAGGGAAGAGCAGGACTGCCCGGAGAACAGTTAAATGGTGGGTGTGCATCACCTTAACTTTATCTGGTAAATACGGGACAAGAGATTGCAAATGGAGATACAGTATACAGCTCTGAAGCGACAGTGAAGCCGTGTTGAGGTCTTGGCCAGCCTCAAGCCAGGAAATTACAGTTTTGTGTTTGCTTGCACAGTGCTGGTCTGGCTCCTAGCGTGTGTGCTGAATGGGGCAGTAGTTCAGCAACGAAGAAAGGAGGTAACTGAGGCTGGTGCGCGGCTTGTTTGAGGAGCCTCAAGTGCTCTCGTAACTGCGGGCAACTGAAACAGAGACAGAACTACTGAGTGTCTGTGTAACRCGCCGATGGCTGTGGCTTGGAGTGAGGAAGGCAGTCTGTTCTCCTCCTGATCCGTGCACGTATGTTCCAGTTGCAGCAGCTCCATTTCTCCCCGCGCAGCCTGTGCGGGTTTCTCCCTGGTCCTTGTCTYGTGCAGCTGCCATCAGCTCTTTGCTGTGTGCAGCGAAGCCATAAAGCTTCACCGCAGGAGAACAGCCATGCACGTAACCTTGCCCTTTCCTGGGACGTGAAGCCTTGTTTCCTTGGAAAACAACCGTAGCTTTGCATGTGTCACTTGAGAGCTTGCTGCTTCAGAAGGTTGATGGGGGAAAAAACACCCTTTTGCGGTGGGGTTGGTGCTTTCCGTGGACTGCKCTGGGATTTACTGTGCAAATATTGTCGGTCTGCTCCCAGGGCCGTGGATGGCGGTGGGGTGTGCAGTCTGTGAGTGATGGCAGGAGTAAAAAGCCTTTTTGGAAAAATGAGCTTTCCTTAGTGACGGGAGTAACAAGTACTGTGTTCAAGTATTAGTTGATATAACAGCAATCTCTTTGGGAAAAAAAAAAGTTTGCTGTTGCAAAGGCACCTTACGTGCCCAGTGTTCTAGTCGGTTGGTGTCTGGGGATGTGTCAGGGTAGGCTGTGAGCCCTGACCTGGCAGCTCGTCCCTTCGGAATCCTCAGCACAGGACAGGCGAAGGTGCCGGATGAGGGGTCATCAGATAGAACGCGGGTCTAGCAGGGCTGGTGGCAGGTCTGTACCTGCCCGGAGCGCGGCAGGGGCCGTGGGGACGAGGAAGAGGAGGGCAGACTGGACCCAAGGTGAGGGGCGGGTCTGGGGGRAGACGGGGCCGTGTGAGGAGCGCTGGCCGGGGCCGGGCCCTGACAGGGCGGCGGGGGCGCCATTGGCGGCGGCGCCTCTGCAGCTGCGCGGGGAGGCGGGAGGCGGGCGGGAGGCGCGGCCTGGCCGGGCCGGCGGCGGGCGGCCCGCGGGCCCGGGCGGCGCCGCAGCGCAGCGGCGGGGATGGGGCCGCGGCGCCGCGGGCCGTGAGCAGCGCAGCGTTCATGGTGAGCGGGAGCGCGCGGGCGGCGGCTGAACGGCTGCCGCGGGCGCAAGATGGAGCGCGGAGCGGAGCGGGGCGGCCGCCGGGGTGCCCCGGCAGCGGACGAGGGCAGGGCTGGTGCTGAGGTCGCCGAAGACGCCGCCGGCCGCGGCTCGGCAGCGTTGGGCGGCCGGGCGGTGTTGTTGTTGCGCCGTCAGCCGGCATTAATGTTTTATAGGCGCTGCGTTCGAGCGCGGTTGCCTCCAAAGCAGCCCCGGTGACCTTGGTGCGGCGGTTTGGGCGCTGCCGGCTCGCGGGGCCGGGAGCCCTGCCCCGTCCTCCTGCGGGCTGCTCCCGGGACGCGCTCCGAGCCCCCCGCCTCGGCTCGTCCTTCGGGAGAGCTGCGGGAGCGTCCCCCCAGCGGGAGCGGGCTTGCCTCCCTGCTGCAAAGCTCTCCGTTGCACCCAGCATTAAACTTTTTATTTTTCATCTTCTCAGAACGGCCTCAAACCCCAGCTCAGCTGTCGTAGCTGGTGCCCGAGGGGGGGAAGCCTGGAATAGAAACAGAGCCTGGGGGATCTTGGTGCTGGGGATTTATTCTAGGTTATAGATATTCACTTCATCTTAACTTGATTTATAACCGCAGCAGGCCAGTGACCCCTGCCTGCACCATGGCACTGGAATAGACGTTTAATTATTTGTCACTTATAAAGATTCGAGTCTGTTTTATAAAAAGCCCGAGGATCTGTTGTGTGGTTTGGGATATTGCAGTGAGCCCGTACGTGTGAATGCTGCTGCTGCTGCTCGCTCGCAGATACTCCCCATATCCGTGTGCCTCTCCCATGTAGCCTGCATCATGCTTTGTCCAGGACTGCATGCTCTGCTTCGGGGAGCAGAAGGTTTCTTTTTATTATTGTTATTATTTTAATACATTCAGATGCAATGCTGTAGATGAGGCCTGTCGGCAGCTGACTTTTTTATAGCTGTGTGGCTCCGCTGGCGCGGGTGACATTACTACAAAGGATTCGCACAGCTAATCTCACAGAAGGTGCCACTCCCATTCCAGCGGCTCCTCTGCTCCGGGGGTAACACCCAGCGCGAGGCATCCGTGCAGGCTCCAAGGAACGCAGGATGAGCTTGTGTGCTGTGAAGGGGATGAATAACTGCCCCTCCGTGCCCAGAGTGTGACTAACCAGCTATGCTCCCAGATATGTCAGAACAAGACCCTTTAAAATCAAGAAATTCATTGAAGAAGGCTATGCTTAGTGCTGGGCTGGCGAATTGCCTGTTTTATTGTATTTTTGTGTGTTTTTCAATCAAGTTCTGCGATACCTTGGTTTTTTTTATGTTGGTTTCTTGTACATGTCAGCTCTTTTTGCTTGTTTCTTTGTTTTCTTCACTAATAACATCTTAAAGGAGTAAAACCGTAGGATTTAGGGACAAGGTTCACCTTGCCTGTTGAAGCAACAAGATGGGTTAATATTTGACTGTGTTAATTTGCAAGAAAAAAAAAYAGCTAGAGCAGCCTCCTAAACGAAATTGGGAGAAGGATCGTGTGATCCTTGGCCTTGTGTCCCTAAAGACAAGGAATATAGGCCGCAGTTAGTGGTGCAGCTCTCAGGCTGGATGCTGTCAGCTGCTTTCAAGGAGTTGCTAACGTAAGCAGAGCAGTTTAACTTTTACTGTATTTCTTCAGATTACTTTTCTGGTCTTTTTTTTTTTTTTTTAAGTTAAGACCTTTGACAGTGTGAGCATTTTCTCCTTTCAACAGTAAAAGCTAAGTACTATTCAGTAGTTTAATAAATACGCTGCCTCTTAGTTCTTTCACTTATTTTCAAACTSGCATCAGACTGGTATGAGGCATAGGCGTTAACTGGTATTAAGAAGCTTCACTTTCCAAATTTATGAGAGTGTTTCCCATCACAGAGATGCAGGCGTCGTAGATTTGTTTGCTGAGCCTGTGCCCAGTTAATAAAGCAAGAAAATGATTCCTCTGTGTCCCAAGAGCTTCACGTAGCTGCAGCTGCTGCTCCAGGGAACGGCCTCGAACTGGAAAGGAATTGGGCTGTGCAGCCTAAAAACACAGCACTGTCATGTTCTGTAACTCTGCATTCGGGTGTGGGTGGTTTTCCCTCCTCCCCCYGCCATTTCCTTTCCTTTTCTTTTAAGTTGGGGGAGGAAGAGGGAAATGCCTTTCTGTAAACAGTAAGGATTTAGTTTTAATTTTTGCATGACCCAGGCTATGTTGCTTGTTTTAGGGATTCAGATCTATTGCTCTCTTCATAGTGCTCTGCTTTTACAGTATTTTGTTAACAGAAGAGCTGCAAAAAAAGCAAAACATGAAAGCAGGTATTTTCAGACGTGACAAAGTTTAAGATGAAGTTGAATGTGAAAAACATCTGTAACATGACTTTATATGGTTTGGCCATGGCCTTTGTTTGCATCTAGCTGGTGCTTTGAGTACCAAATGTCTCTCTAGGGCTTCACATTTCGGCACAGGGAAGAGCTGTGCATTTGTTCAACGCCATTAGGTTGTGTTCTGTGTGTTTTCCTCCATAACAATGTTTGAAGGAAAAACAGAAGTATTTTGCTTTGTCCTCAAATTTAAATCTTCATTGTAGAATAATTTAAGGAGGAAAGATCTTGGAGGGCCCAACTGCCCTGTGCACTTGAGCTTTGACTGCCTTCAAGGCTGGAGCTGCCACGTTATCTCCAGCAACTTATTCCAGAGACCTGGTATGTTTGTTCCCCTAACACCAAATTCCACTCGTAGCAGTTTGTGTTCATTGTCTTGTTTTGTCACCTCAAGAGGAGATGGTCTCAGGTTCTATCATCCTGTTACTGCTCTCTGCAGATACTCCAGGTCCATCCAAAACCAACTCCTCTTAYGACTGAGCAAGGTTTTCATAGCTTCTCTTTGTTCCTACCCCGTGTGCTCCAGTGCCTGTCATCTTGGTGACTCTTGCTCCAGGGTGCTCATGCCTGTATTATGAACGTCAGATACTGTGTCGTGCTCTGTTACCGATGCAGAGCTGTCACACTTARTGACAGTTTAACCGTTCTTTGTCTTCCTTGAACTTTATTGCACYTCTAAGTAGCTTGAGTAGAAGAAATCTTACAATGAGAGTTCAAGACGAGGCCTGTGGTAGTTTCTGGCTTCAATTACAAAACTGTGTAAATCAAAAATATTTTAAAAGAATCTTATATTATACCTCAGRTTG
Organism: Eudromia elegans; assembly: GCA_003342815.1. Taxonomy (NCBI): domain Eukaryota; kingdom Metazoa; phylum Chordata; class Aves; order Tinamiformes; family Tinamidae; genus Eudromia; species Eudromia elegans. The sequence continues at coordinate 6,876,365 of PTEX01000005.1, read as the reverse complement.
TGTCTTCTGTTTCAAAGCTGATTCTTAGCAATATGTTACGAGAAGCATACCTACAGCCAGAGGAGTTTTAGCTATTTCTGCAAAGAGTTAACATGAAGAACAACTTAAACTTGGTGTTATCTATTGATGTAACCTTCCCTATCTTTTTCTTTAATAGGAATATGAAGAAAAAACTGGACGAGCTCACAGACCACTTTCTCCCAAACAGAATGTGAGGAAGAATCTTGATTTTGAACCACTTTCCACAACAGCGCTTATTTTAGAGGACCGGCCAGCGTAAGTTCTGGGAAGCACCCTAGTGAGGAGTCCACTAAACCTTGACTAGCAAACCCTTTCTTAGTGTGTGCATTTGATCACTAAAACTTAATTAAACAAATGATTTTCAACATTTTCTCTGACTACTGAATGTGCAAGTGAGGTGATTATAAAGGTAGTTATTTTTAGAAGTTAATTTTTTAATAAATTAAATTAAATAAATTAAATTAAAGTGATTACTGTATATGAAAGGAGATAATTTAAGGGGGTTTACYCACAACTAAGGTGAGTTGTGAGTAAATCTAGCTTCCAAACATGAGTGATTCTGAGTGATTTTTGTGTTGTCTGAGAGAACATGGAGATAAAAATGAAGTTGGAATATGCTGAAGAGATTGAGAAGCAAGGATACTCTGTCCTGCCTGCACAAAGAAAACACAAGCTTCCATAAATAATAAAACAATGTAATGATTGTTCTGCAGCAGGTTCAGCATCCCCTTGTGAAGGCTGTCAAGCACTTGATGAGGTGTTTCATTACCCTGTCACTGCGAGCGGGTTTTTGCATAAACAAACTAAGCCCAGAAGGAGCTTTGGCTGCTTTACCGTGATTTGCTCTTGAATTTAACRAATTCAGTCATGTTAAAGCAGTTTATGAATGGTACTCAATTTTATAGGCATGGACAGATAACACTCCCTTTTAATATAGCTGTGTGTTGCTCTGGAAAACTGGCATAATGTGGGTGTGTGTTTTCASTACTAAATCTGTATGAAAAACAGTTGTATCAAGCGGATCTCRTTGCAAGGTCATTTAAGATGCTTTTCATGGACTGATTAAAAGATATGTGACAAGATTTCCTGGAATATATTGAGTAGCAAAGGAGTAGTTATTCATTATAGCAGTTGTTTGTGTATAACTGGAAACTCTGCTCAGATTGAATTGAAGATATACTGCAGGATTACATTCTTTTTTTTTTGCCTAGTTTTGATGGACTAAAGAACTCACGCTAGCAAAAAATGGATTTTTTTAAGATTGTCACTGTCATCAAATGAGTGTCTCTAAAAGATTTTTTAAATTATTTAAGTTTGCAGAGTTATTTTTATCATGATTTAAGAAATTTCTTCCATTATTAGAAATATTTAAGACTTAAAAAGGGKTTTTTTWWAAAAAAAAGAAGATATGTGCAAACAGCTGTTCTAGACTTTTCCGGTCACTTTTTGAGCTTAGGTAAAACTTTCTAGAAAAAAACCCTTTAACCTTTCTACCTTTAACAGGAAAAGATGTTAGTTGAATCTTAATAGATATTTAATGCCATCTCAAGTATATGATGATTAAGAGGGAAAATAATTTAAGTAGTGGAACCTAACAGAACTGAAATGTTTTCTCATGTTTTTCTATTCCAACTTTCCACATGCMATTTATGCCATTTTACAAAAAGCAGGCTCTGGGTAATTTACATAAAACTGAAAGCGTAGGTTTTTCTCTATGGCTRAAGAGGACATTAATATGAAAAGAACAATGTCCTCCTTCTTGTAACATCCTTGATTTTTAAAAATGTTCATAGGCATATATCACAGGGCTATCAGTGCTTTGCAGATAATGCAGTTATGCAAATAATAAAGCATACTGCTAGTAACGATGACTGTGTTGACTGTGTTGCAGAAATGTGCAAGGGAAATTTGKCATCTTTTTTATTAACTGAGGATGTATGGCGTCTTGGAAATCGACGCCAATAAAGAATAAAATACTTGCTCACTTCCTGTTCTGCAGTTTTGGTTCTCCTGCAGCTGTGGAGATGCATGGTGGCTATGCTCAATACAGGCATAGTGTGCTCTGATGTATGAGTAGGAGTATTTGCATGGGAGAGAGATGTGGCCAGTCCAGGCTTTAATCCCAAATCTCAGAACAAAATGGCTCTGTTGGGCTTGGCAAATGCGAATAGGGAGGCTGACTCCAGAGCCGCTTGTTGCGGCAGAAATGAGGGGAAGGAGTTACGGCCTCTAAAGCAGGAATGGGGTCTCACAGAGCAGGAGGAAAAGGAAGTTGGCGCCGTGAGTCACTGCTGCCTGAGTAAAGGCAGTCGTGGGTGTAACTGCTTGTGGGGTGCGCAGTGAGAGAAGATAAGCTCTTGTGTGCTTAGCTGTTGTGTGCCTGCTAAATCCAAACTACCAGCTTGCTATGTACCACTCTATTCCATTTATTTATAAAGTTTAGTCTGCGGGTTCAGTTGGTTTCATTAAAATAAAAATACTGAAATTACCCAACAAAAGGAAATTACTCAGCATATTCYGTGGATAAAAGTAGGCATAGCTGCTCAGTGTTCTTTCCTTCTCTTCTGCTGACGCTGGCAAAAAAATCTTTCCAAGAATCTGTTGCACCATACTTTGATCRGATATTTTGACAAGAAGCAATATTATGCTTTTCTTTTAGAAGAGTCTAGAGTTTTCTTGAGAGAAGCATGCCAAACTCTAAATACTGCTTTTTTTCAATTAAAGGAATCTCCCTGCAAAACCAGCAGAAGAAGCTCAGAAACATAGACAACAGTACGAAGAAATGGTKGTTCAAGCAAAAAAAAGAGGTGATGGAATTTCTTGTCTTTAGAGGAGGGAAGTTAAGTGAAGGGGTATTTTCTGGACTGTTCTTGTCAGCTTAATGCTGACAAGATGCTGTAATTCCAGGGAGAAAACATATGTAGTTATGTTCATATGATAATCTGTCTCCCACTTACAATTTACATCTTTCCCAAGACTTTGCTAGTGATCCGTTGTCTGACGTGATTCCCAGATTTGTCTCAGCAACACTGCTGTGCACATCAGGTGGAACTGACAGTTAGCAGTGGATTCCTTTTGCAGATGTTTTTGACCCTCTGGATTTTCTGATGAAAACAGACATTGTAATAATAGGAAATTTGGACTCAAGAAATTTATGTCCAGTGAGAGCTTCCAGAAATAAATGTTTTCCAGCTGGCCAGACCCCTGAGCCACATGAGATGGTGAAAAAGTGATGTCAACAGAAGTCTTGCTGGCTTTCTGTAGTTGATTATTAAAGTATTTTGTTGTGGTTTCAAACATAATGTGCCTACCGATAAAGTTTATAATTCCCCTTTCAAGYGATTTGCTTGTCAGAGCATCCATATAGCGGGCAGCGGTCCAGAGGAGATCCCTCCTGTGCGTGAAGGGTAGAAGGCTTGAGAGAAATGGAATGATGCTCAGGTCAGGCAGTGGGCCAAGGCCTTGTTCTGACTTCATTGCATGGGAGTATGTCATTCTCTCCAGATAAATGCTCTGACAAACCCATTTCCCCTAAAGCCACTCCAGATGAACTGTTCTGCAGAGTGATGTATTGTGTGGAGGGCAGGAAAGCCGTGAGTGTAAAGGCTTCTTTTGTTTAGAGAAAAATGCCAAGCGTGCATTTAGGCAGCTCACAAAGTGCTGGGGCCACAGCTGACAAATGTTGGGAGACAGTGGGTAYGACTGTGCGCAGCACAGCTTCTGTGGTGCTTTGAAGAGGAGCCACCAGGTCGTGTGTGTCATTCCAGAGGCCTCCTCCATGGCCCTGCTGTCTTTCWAGCCGTTTTCTTTGCCTTGTCATTATCTGCCCATGCTGTGGAGCCTGTGTCCGTTTTCACTGTGCTACTCTAAGGAGTGGCTGCCTATGTTTGCTAAATTGTGTAGCTAAATTGTCTGGCAAACCTGCCAGTGGCAAAAATGGGAGAGGATGGGAGAGGACATGCAGAAGGTAATGCAAAGGCATAAAAATTGTTCAGACATATTATGCATGAGCAAGGGTAGGATTTTATTTTTAGCGAACTGAAAATTTGCAGTATGTGTATTCTTGATGCATGACATATTAAAAGTATTCTAAGTGTAGCATCCAAACCATGATTCTTGTCATTTATTGACAGTAAACCTAAATAGTAATATAAAAAGAGCAAAAAAATTTTGATCCTTTTAGTCCATATTTTTGAGATTCCCCTGAAAAGGTGTAGGACTTTTATAGGGAACACTGTTGCCTGCTCTGCTAGGTCACTRATTTGTTCTGTATTGGCAGACACTAAGTGAAAATTGCTACTACTGTGACTAGATTCAAAGTGTCAAAGGAGCCACATACTATTAGCCCCTCTTTTGTTCTGTCCCATCCAAAGCGAGCATAATGCAAAGTTCCCTTTGGTTCTTTATTCACACTTGGCATCACTGTTGACCTTGCTGTGTATTATCTAAATGTCTGGAAAAGTTTTAGCATTTGCACCAGCAGCTGTGAATGTAGGTGTGTATATAGTGTGAATTCTTTATGACTGCATGGTCATACCAACTTAAAGGAAATTATTTTTCTGCAGAGCTTAAAGAAGCCCAGAAGAGAAAGAAACAACTGGAAGAACGCTGTAAACTGGAAGACAGCATTGGCAATGCTGTTTTAACCTGGAACAATGAAATTTTGCCCAACTGGGAAACTATGTAAGACAGTATGTTATAGTGAGTTTTAATCACAAATGCAGTCTATATCCCAAAGAGAAGTTATAAAGTTAGCAAGTATTTTTTTGAGAAACTTTCAAATGAAAGTCAACTTCAGACACTGTGTAAGAAATTAGCCTCCTTGCAGAAGGAAGGAAGCTAGTGTTGCTCTGAGCAGTGCAGTTCTAATTCTTCTTGCTTGTCTTTAGTGGAGGTTAAAAAAATTCAAAAAATCAGAAAGTGTGATGCTGGAACACCACACACTTGCCAGAAATGGTCTTTCTTCACTACTTGAGCTGCTGATTATATAATACTGGATGTATTAGTAAGCCTCTTTGATTAGAGTGGTGGGTACCTGCTGGGATAATCAAGTGATAGAAGATAGTAGACAAACAGATATTAAAAAAAAAAGGAAAAAAGAACACCTTCTAAAAGGTTTTTCTGCAAAGACATAGCATGGGTAATCAGGAAGCTGCCTTCACTATCTGTTTTTTCTCATGGACATTGCTAGTAATGTTAAAGAAAAGAAAGTCCTCCAAAATTTCAAGCAAAGAAATCCACCACAAAAGCAAATATTGACACTCAAAACTGCAGTTTGCTTAATGATGGAATTGAGTTTCTTGACGGTGTAAAAATTTGGATATGATTTGTTGGAAAATATGTATCAGGGAAAATGAAATAGTATAAAAGAAAAAAGTAAACAAATTGTAGTTCTACACATCTGTTTTTAGTATTTGAAGATGCATCTCTTATGTGTGTTTTAAAAGTGGGCACTTTTTTTCCTGTATCAGTTTACAAATTCAGAAGTTCCCCACTGTGTTCTATATGCCTCGTTTTATATAGACGCCTAGATGCCTAGATATAGGCATCTATATGCCACGTTTTATATTTTTTAGTTCAGAATCTACTTTTAGATAGATAAATCACTGTATGTTTAGTCACTGCCCCAAGCTTTCATTGGTGGTCAGGTGCTGTATACTCATTCCTTTGGGACCCAAAGRTTGATAAACATCAACCTTAAGCCTTTTTGAGATCTGTGTTGTGTTAAAATGCCTTTCATACTCTCACTTGAAAATAGTTACTAATCTTGCAGCTTCATGCATTTTGCTTGAGGGTTAGAGCTGCAAGCTGGGAGGGAGACTGCGTGTCTCACTTGTGCAGAAGGGTGTTCGATGAGGAAAGGAAACTGACTTGTTTCAGTACTTAATTTTAAATGGGGAATTGAGTCTGTCCAGCCTATGCAGTGGCATAGACATGGATCTCTCACGTGTTTGTTTGTGTGCCCTGGGATTCTTTCTGCTCATGCGTGGTGGCAACTTAGAGTTGCTTCTGTGCATGACAGCTGCTGTGCTCCTGTGTAAGCCAGTAACTTTGGAGAGAAGGTAGTTTTGCAGTTCACAGCAAGATAGCACTAAGGAAGGGTATGTGGAAGCCCTCCTTGGCCTCTTGGCTCGTTGGCTGCATCTGAATCTGTATCTCTCCAGCAATAGGGAGGAGGGTTGGCCATGCAGCTGGCAATAAATGATCTCTTAGAAGAGCATCTCTTGTTGGAGCAGGTGCTGCTCTCGGAAGGTTCGGGAGCTGTGGTGGCAAGGCATTCCACCGAGCGTGCGGGGCAAGGTCTGGAGCCTGGCGATTGGCAACGAGCTGAACATCACCCACGGTGAGGAGACCTTCCTTGTGGCTCTAGCGTGTTTATCAAAAAGGGGGAGCACGAGGAGCAGTAATCCTGTATTTGTTGTGGTGCTTCAGAACCTGAGCTGTGACCGGGAGGAGATGGTACCTCGTTTTCTTTGTYGTGTTTTTGTGTTTTGTTCAAAAGTATTTAATATCTTTTAATCTTGTAGCTGTTCTAGGACTGCTGCTGTGTGTTGTTAATGATTCTTCATGTCTTGCTTTCGTGTTAAATGGAGATGGTCAGAATTAATGACTCAGTTTAAATGARAAATAAGACTTCTTTTTCTTGCCTAGAATTGTTGATAGTTTTGGAATGCCCTTTGCCATGTACATATTATGTTTTTCTTTATGTTAAAAAAAATTGGAGAGTAAAAGACCCCCAGGAAAAACTTGTCCTTTTGCTTTTATGAATACTAGTGAAAACAGAGATAATTCATACTACAGAAAAATATGACCATGAAAGACTACTGTGATATGTAAATAATTTCAAAGTAGAAATTGAATAGATTAACTGTCCAGCTGCTGTATTGTGCTGCTTTTCCAGGCTTATTTTAGTTACTGTAGGTGTAATTCTTGCACAGAATCTGATAGATTTATCCCAGTTGTCCATTCAGAAAACAATATTGAATGCATGTGTTAYGTAAGGTGCAAGAGCATGCTGTGTAACATGTGCCTTTCCTTTGCACTCCATYTAAAGTTCTAGTTCAGTGGAACAAGTTTTTTACAATCATAACCTACTTAAGCTGGTGTCTTAGAGAGATTGTTATTTGTAATGATTGGAGCAGCCTTGTTAGTATGGCAAGTACCTAGTACCTGGCAGTGTGCATGTGCAGGAGATGGACTTGGCTTTTYTCTGCTTTCCTTTTCTTTTTCCAGAGCTCTATGATATATGCCTGGCTCGTGCCAAAGAGAAATGGCGATCGCTTAGCACAGGAGGGGCCGAAGTGGAGTGTGAAGGTAGGCTGCTAATGAATGACTTAGGCTGAGTTGCAAAACAGGAGATTTTGTAAAATCTTATGCTAAAAAAATGTGTTATTTCAGATTTTTGAAAGATTTTGAAAGAGTTCAGTAAAAAGAAAACTTCCTCAAAAGGGAGAAGAAAATCTGTCATTTTRCTTCATAGTGAAACTACAGTCTTTTGTACACTATACTTGTTATTTTTTCTGTATAATCTATCTCTGTGTGTGGTTCTTAATGTTAAGAACAGGAAAGTTTGGGAGATTTTTAACACTAGGATATTTTCCTCTCTTTCTGTCATTATAGTTTAGGAATTAAAACTCAAATCTTTACATTGGGTTACACCTCAATGTCTCTGTGCAGCATTGAGCCCATCTCTGTAGTATGTGTCAGCAGCAGGCTGTTGTTACAGACTCAGCTGTTGATGATTCTTCTGTTTGATTGGAAAAGATGTCTCTTAGAAGATAACACTATATGTAGATGCTTGAATTTGCCTATGGTAAGTCGTTAGGCTTAGCAGAAAAAGCAGAACATATATACTGGCATTGTATCAATAAAGAAAAATGGCTTTGATTGGAGCCTTACTTTTCCCTTTGCTCTTTCCCTCTTACTGCATAATCTATATGCAGTGTGCTTATGTAGAGAGATTTTTTTTAGTTAATGTTTGATCCATTTAATTAATGTRATAACTTTTGGCTTTTGTAGATGCTGGGTTTTCTGCAGCTGACAGAGAAGCAAGTTTGGAGTTGATAAAACTGGATATCTCAAGGACATTTCCTAACCTCTGTATTTTCCAGCAGGTAAGAGTTGTTAACTTTCACCCTARCTTCTCAGCAAAATCAGGTTTATGTTATCTTTCTGTCCCTTGGTTGAAACAKCCTGTTGAGTTCAAATCTGAAGGAAGAAGACTTGTTGAGAAAGTTCCTAAAATTTTGGAAAGCTGTAAGTTGCCTMGTGAACAGAGCCCCAGGACAGAGGACATTTGATTGAGTAAGATGCCAGTCTGGCAAATCAGCACAGGCTGGTTCAGCTAGCCCAGTTCATGCTGCTTTCTGCCTGCTGAAGTGATACAGGGCAATGTTTCCAAGTCAGTGAAGCAACGTTGCAGAGTTGCAGGCATGAACTGAAAGGGAACACAGCCCAAGTGAGCACTGCTGGCCTCCTTTTGGTTCCACACAAGACCAGTAAAACTTGTGTGTCTTTGTGCTTTAATGATGTGCTCTTTTAATCAAATATTTTGTCTTACTATACCTAGATTTCAGCATGCCTRTAAAATGTTTAGATTGTGTTGATTAGCTTTTCTAGGTGAAAAACTTTTCCCTTTGGAAGTCTTCAGGCAGTTGTAGTCGTAAGTGTAAGATAAAGCATCTTTGAAGAGTCAATAATGTGAATTCTTTTTATTTTTATATGCTTGACATGGTGGGTGTGTGTTGGCATTTTTTAACTATCTTCTTCATGAATGATTTCTTCCTCCAGCCCAATAGACTCTCAAATAGATTTTCATCAGTGTTCTRCTCTCACAGTACTATTTGTCAAAATGCAACTAGGCTATAATGARTCTCTTATGCTTACATCCCTCTTATATCTGAATTTAATATGCAGCTGCTTTGTTGGATGAGCTGTGTGGGTCTGTAGTAAATGTGGTATGGATTGTTGTTTCATGCTGCTAAAGCTCTAGATGATTTTGAGTGTTGGAGGTGTTGAAAGCTCTGTAATAACAGATCTTTCATCATAAGTAAAAGACTCTGTCSGTACCACTGAAGTTTTTGTTATACTTAGATGTATTGTCTTGTTTGTGTTCAATTACAGGGTGGTCCTTACCATGACATGCTGCACAGTATTTTAGGAGCCTATACKTGTTACAGACCTGACGTAGGCTATGTAAGTCAAGAATTTTCTTTTGAGGATGGAAGGAGAGAAAAGGGATATGGAAGAATGTGTTTTTCCTTCATAGACCAGTATAAGATGATTTTGTGAATAGTTGTGGGTTTTTTCTCCTATCCCAGTAGGAGAAAAAAAAAAGTTTACTTATTTATAAGCTGTTTAAAAAAAAAACAAAACCAAAAAAACTCAAAAACTCTGTATTCTGCATGTTTGAAAGCGCTGTCATCCTGGCCTTTCCTAGTTTTGATTGGRGCCTTTGAAAGGATTTCACATGCAGATTGCCAGCATGCAGGTGCTGGACACGCAGATGGCCAGCATCCCAGCTCTGAGCATTCAGTGCTGAGTGATCACGTGGCTTAATCAAAACTTCCTGAAAGACTCACAGAATGTGGCAGCACCAGTGAGTGCGTGGGACACCAGTGACTGCGAAGGCAGYATGAGGCAGTGTTCTTGCAAGAGTGTCCTTCTTGCTGACTGCTGACACCACTTCCTTCCGCAGGTGCAGGGCATGTCGTTCATCGCAGCAGTGTTGATCCTGAACTTGGATACTGCAGATGCCTTCATTGCTTTTTCTAACCTTTTAAATAAACCCTGTCAGATGGCGTTTTTCCGTGTGGACCATGGCCTTGTAAGTATGCAAGAACATGGCAATCTGTATAGTGCACTTCTGTGTAGTTTACGGTTAAAAAATTTAATGGGCTCAGTAATCTGGAAATTAATTTTAAATTTCCAGGTTTAAATTAAACCTGAGAAATTATTTTAAAACTTGACAGTTAATAAATAAATAAATTAATTAAAAAGAGAGAGACACATAAAAGTGATCGGAAGGTATTTTTTATTCCAAAGTATTAGGTTGCTAGAAATGGCAGGTTACAGGAAGAACCAGATTTCCCATCTCTTGCTGGAGCAGTTGTGTTTTAAAGGGAGCCTGAGGAAATAGAATGAGCTGAACCCTTCACATTTCAGTGGGAGCTGGGTCCTTGATTCTCTCTAGATTCACTGAAATGCAGAGTGGTCACCAGACTGATTACTCATACACCATTAAAAAAACCAAGCAATCTCCTGCAGTGTATTTTAATGTTTAAAGTATTTTTTTCTTAAAATATCCACTGTTCTCTGTTTTTTCTCCTATGCTCACCTTATAGCACTGGGAGAGTAGGAACTATTTCAAGTGGGAGAAATAAAGTGGGGCAGTAGATGGCTTGAGCTGTGATTACTCATGTTGCTTAAAGATGAGGGTGCTAAGGAGACTGAGCTTTTCCTGTGGGAAAACCACTATGTAATTCCCCACTGCAGGTCTTGGATGCATCAGGAGTAAGTGCAGGCGGGGAATACGGCAGCTCAGGCGGCGTTGCTAGGGGCACTGTCAGTCATCTCTGTTTCTGAATCCAGAAAAAGAGCACATGCTCGTGCTTTCGCTGTGCAAATGCTGTCCCTGCAAAGATGGTTTCAGGATTAATGAAAGTCATGATTTGCATCACAAGGAAAACTTTGTGCCCAGTATTTAAAATAGTGGTGGGAAAAGTTGGGAAAAAAAAAACTTACTGTGGTTAAAAAACTGCTGATCTGCTGTGTACCCTCATTTTGTGAACATTTTACAGCTTAAAAATCATATACTAATTTGTCTTAAAGCAAAGTAAATAGGTTAAAARGAGTACAAAACGTAAAAACAATGTAAGAGTTGCCAAAGGGACAGTAACATATACCAGCTTCTCTTGATTGCTTTTTATTGGTCACAGTATTATTGAAGTAGAAAAGATGTAATTGCTGATAAATAATGGSTTAATGAGTGTTGATCAAGGTAAATATCAAAACTTTCAATTGCTTTTTTGATAAAATTGCCTGCATTGCTTTCAATAGAGGTGACTGTAGCAGTTCTTTGTAAAGTTCCTTCTCCAGAGTAGATTGGACAAACTTTAGTAAAAGCATCTGACTGTGGTATTAGCATCCRAAYRTTTAGATCATTTAGAAAGTGAGATTGTTSCATTATCTGCTTCCTTTATCCTTAGAGATCTCACATGGTGCTGGATTTCATGCATTCAAAAATACAAATTGAGGAGTTTTCAGTTGTACAGTTCTCTAAAGGTTTTTAGGTTTCTGGGTTTGTTGGCTATGAAGCTGTTTCTCTAAATCTCAGAGCGTTCAGAGCTGTTTCTGCCGCATGCATCCATCTGATTGGCTTTTGTGTTTCCCTATTATTATTATTAATTTATTATTTATATTATTATTATATATTATTATTACTATTTTAAGTTATTTTATTTATTTCCTGTTGCTTATGGAACTAGTCCACCACCTGTCACTTCATTTAGGTGAAACAGAACATCTTTTAAGGACATAAGAAAAAGCAAAGGAAACAAATGCATTGTCCATTAAAAAGGCTTCATACACATCTTGTTTTTTCTCTTTCTAACTCCTCTGCCTTTACTGTCCAGGAGTCTTGAGAAGAAGCATACCGATAAAATCCGCATGTAGGGATATCACAACTATTCTTTATTGTTTTAATTACTTTATTATAATTACAATTACTTATTCATTCAAGGACTTTGACCTTTCCTTCCTATAAGAACAGTTGGGAAGCCAGCAGAAGGAAACCAAAATGTCTTTGGCTATTACCTTTTGAAAATTCTACCTTCCCTTATGGAATTTGGGAAAATACTCAAATTTTAAAATAGCTTTGAAGATCGTCGTGTAAAAAGTGATCTGCTTCAGGGGTTAAGGCATCAGGTTGGAGTCTGTTACACAGTTGATTTGTCCTGATCTTTGGCTTTTCTTGTCTCTCTTAATAGAATGAGTATTATCCCTTTGTCAAACTTCTTGTGTAATAGAAGCTCTATCATTTGAATATGATATGTGATCAGTTAACTAAGCGACAACTTGGCACTTTTACTGTGGACTATTAAATTATTTTTGCTTCAAATTTCATTTTATAATCCCGTAGGCCCTGGATTTTATTCAGCGTAGTATTAAGTTATTGCCACAAACATAAAGCACCAATTTATCATAATTATCTTGAGTAATCAGCAAGAAACTTCTTCTCATCCTTTTCTTTCCAGAATAAGACRGTGAAGATCCAAAACAATTATTCTATCATTCAGTATGAGAGGGATATATAGAGTGTATCGTAAACACTTGTGTGCTTGCAGATGCTTTCCTTTATGTGGGTGTTTAGTTCTCTATTGTATGGTGTAATTCATACCATCCAATTTYTGAAAGACATTATTCCAACAACAAATAGCATTTTAAGCCTATTAATAATACAACTGACTGCTTTTTCCTATTGTATTTTCCCAGATGTTGACTTATTTTGCTGCATTTGAGGTGTTCTTTGAAGAAAATCTGCCAAAGTTATTCGCTCACTTCAAAAAGAATAACCTAACTCCAGACATCTATCTTATTGATTGGTAAGACTTTCAAGTATAATTACCAAGGTACATACTGGCTTGTAACACAATGCTCATATTCATGACACAAGCTACAGTGCTCTGAGCTGTTYTAGCATTCTTTTAATATAAATACTTCATTTTCTGTTCAGTAATTGTGTTCTTATGTCAATCCAAATCATCCCTGCAGTGATACTTCTCTTTAACTTTGCTTAACCTTGAATTTATAGCGAATTCTAAAATGAAGCTGTATAGCAGTTTATTCCATATTTGCTGCATATTTGGACTGATGTTTTGGAAAAAAAATCTGTTATTTTATCTTATACTGCTACCTCCTAGTACAAGTGTGTACCAAGACGTGTTCAGACAGTAATGCTTGACTTTGGCAGGATGAGCTAAGACTCTGGCCAGTGTGTGACTCGTGTAATACAGAATCAATTCCTATATAGAGGATTGCAGTACAGGGTTTTTGTAAACTGTCTTGACGTGGCCCATTGCAGCGGCAGAAAGGATGTTGGGTGGTTTTGAGTACCTGTGGCAGGTCAGGTTTAACTTTTTTCACTGATGAAACTGCCTTCTAGAGCATTTTGAGAACACTCCCCAGCCTGTAGTAGTGCATGGGATCACTAGACCTCAGGTGCAGGACTTTCCGTTTCCCCTTTGTTGCGATTCGTTTCCCCTTTGTTGCGATTCGTGGGATTCCTGTGGCCCATTCCTGCAGCCTGCTGAGGTCAATGGGAATGACCTGACCATGGGCCTCAGCAGCCCCTCCTCCTGGCTTTGGGCCATTTCAGACTTGCTGCATGCACCCGGCCCGGCCCGGGGAGGGTGCTGGGGGCCCTGGCCCCGGCGTGGGCTCCTCCAGCTCAGCCTCACTGCTCATCGCAGCCCTCTGAGCTCACCAGCGCAGCCAGTTTTGAATCCATCTCGCTTATCTATAATCCATCCTTCAGCAGTTAGTCGGGAGGATGCTGTGGGAGGCAGTGGGAAAAGCCTTACTAAAACTGAGGTGAACAATGTACCGCGCTCCGTTCACGCAGCAAGCCAGTCTTCTCCCTGTAGGAAGCTGTCAGGTTGGTCAGGAAAGATTACTCCTTCAGAAATCCATAACTACTCTCAGTGTCCTTCATGGGTCATTTGAATTAGACAGTGAATTTACTGTAGTTCAAATATCAGTTAATGAAAAAAAAAACATTCTGGAATGATACGGATGAGGATTCACCATTTTGACGTTAGTGAAGAACACTGCCCGGTGTGAGRTGTGCAGCTTTGCTCCATGCATCCCGGGCAGACGGGCTGTAGGGGAAGTGCTCTGCGAGGCAGCCTTGCTCCAGCASCACGGCTTTGGTTGGACGTGCTTGCTTGTCTGGCACTCTGGAGGGAGGGCTGCTGCTGCCAGCTCTGCGAGCAGCTCTGCAGGACACCCCCTCTGCTGCCTGCCCGGGAGGCTCCCGGGAGCCAGGCTGGCCCAGAGCAGCGGTGGGGAAACCCTCCTGCTGCAGCTCGATCAGCTAGGCTGCTTTCTGCTGCGCCCTGTACGTCGGTGCTGCAGGGAATGGCGATAGAATGGTGCTGAAATCACTTGCTGGAGAGACATTCCAAGAGCAAGGAAGGTCATGAGTGTAGATGGGCCTGGTCGTGCAAGGAGTGGAACGTCTCCAAACGTTTGCTTGCGTTTCCTGGGATTTGGTAGAGGTTCAGAGCAGTGGAGCCGGGTGCCATTGCTTGTCCTGTGGCAGGCAGACTTGCAAGGATTCAAGAGTTTAATTAAAAGGTAACAGTGCAGTGATTTTATCTGCCACCTGTAAGGCCTCTTATACAAGGTAGTTGCTTCAAGCCAGCATTCCAACTGCTAAATCTCATGGTAGAAAAACAAAAGCTAGACAGGTTTCTGCTTCTGGGGGAAATGAAAAGTCAACCAAACGTGAGACAGCTGAAGYGAGCAGTGTGCAGCCAGGCTCACAGAGCAAAGGGAAACGGTTGCCAGAAGAGCCGGGTTTTGGCCGCCTCGAGCAGCATCCTGTGCAGAAGCAGACTCAGCAATCTGCCAGCTGATTTACCACAAGCGCTTTAGAGGGSAGGAAAATGTGGATTTGCAAAGGACACATGCTGTCTATTTATGGCCTGCTGCTGCTGTACAAATACCTCTTTATCTCCTGACTCAGAAAAATGGTTTTGGCACTCGCCSTAGCCAAAGGCTTTGTTTTCACTGATGGATTTATCAGTGGTCCTTTAATGTTGCCTYGAGTGCGATTACGCTCTGTAAACAGGGACTTTCTCTTGACACCGTGCGCTCGTTGCGATAGACCTCCAGGCCTTTTGGTTTATGTGCATGTTTGCAGTGGGCCCTTCCTTGGGAGTGTTTGTAGTCTTGCTACGTATTGCAGCAGGGAAACCATAGTCCATGACTTGCAGTAATACTCTACAYTGAGGGAAACTTAAAATAATGTTTTGAATGAATATTCCTCCCTCTCAAAGGAAAAATGTAGCAGGAACCTGGACTGTAATTCTGTGCGGAGCGCTTTGGTGACACTGTCCTTTTTTGGATTGGCGCTGTTACTGGCCTTTCTTGACAAAATTTGGGTGTTCAGCCCCATTTACAGTGTGCTGGTCCTCGTGTGGTTATAGGTTATGATGGAGTCCGTTGAAATACTATATTACCGTGTAGTACTCCTAGGTGAGAACAGGGCTTGCTGGGTGTTTTTCTTTAAAGAAATACAATATTTGTAGCAGCAGATGTATAGAACGCCATCAGAGTTTTACTGAGTAACTAAAAAGTTTCTCTATTGCAGTCATTATAAAATCATATGTACATTCTTCTTTTCTCTCCACTTTCTTTTAATTTTAATGAACTGGCTAAAATTGTGTTAAGAAAGTGGTTACCAAAAAGCTCATTCCAACAATACTAAAGATGCTGATGAGAAATGTCACTGCACAGAGGAGTAACACACGAGTGCTTAAAGTGTTTTCCCCGACACTGGACGTCTCTGTGCTGGTTAACTATTTGTTTTTACCATACCTGGGACTTCAAGGGGTTATAAGAGAAGTGTCCCCCACGATTCTTACTGTTTCTTTCCCTATTCTGTGGGGCCAAATCTATATCCCTAGGGCTTGATGCATTTAATTCCATGCCARTATCGATGAAAGTTAATTGCAGATTATTTGCAGGTTGCTCCTCCTTGCAAATTATGCGAAGATCAATTTGAAGTGACAGTTTTTTGATGTGAATAAATCTCTTCSTGCAAAGAAGAGCAGAGCTCTAATAAAAGATGTGAATATTTCCTCTGATAGTTTATTTTCTCCATAGTTGCAGAGTTAATACATGTGGYTGATTGAGGTTAGGTCTGAATCATCACAGCAAAGTAGCTTTTGTGAATAAAAAGAAGGAAAAAAATAGGTGCTGATACTAATCTTTAACMAGGAGTTGCCTATAGCTGAGTGTTTCCCTGTTACCTGATGACCAGGAAGGGACTTAATTGAATTGCTTCCTATTACATTGTTCCATTGAAATACAGAAACTATTGCTGTTTCCTCTGTGTGTGTGTGTGTGTGTGTAGTGAACACGTCTCAGTTCTGCTAAGTGTTCTCTAATGAGGTATTTTAATACAGGGTGTGACGGTACAACAAGATGAAAGTGTAACAAGATGGTCCCTTAAAATGCAAAATAAGGGGCCTGTATCATGCTGGTTTTGTTTTGCATATAWAAGATACTTATTTTCTTTCATTCCAGGCTCTGCTCAATATTTGCTTACTCTTTATAATTCAACTTTTAGGAAAAGAGAAATTTTTGTGATTCCCACTTCTAAAAAATTATCAGATATCAGATATAAATRTAGGGAAAAAAAGCAGAAGTTGCCGGACTTGGAATTTTCATTTCATTTGTTTTTGTGCAAATGGTTTGTGACTTAYGATTTGTAAAATGAAGATACTATTTTTCCTATATTTTAAAGTAAGCTGTTTTACCAGAAAGCTGGATATGGATGATACATCATTCARGTAATCTTATAAACAGCAGACACTGCATAAAACCACTGGTTATTAGACTTTGCTGTGAAAACACAGATGTAGAACCYGGAGTGTGGAATATATATATAAGTATATAAAAATATGTTGATRTTCCACTGTAACTTTTTCTTTAGCCCTGTTTCCTAACTAAGGAGTGTTGGGGCTGGGAGGAAGTAGGGGAAGACAAATGTTCAGCAGAAGGGAAATTCTGTTACGTTCTGCATACTTTAAAACGCATTTTGTATGTTAAAAGTTGCGAAAAGGTTTTAGTTGTGTTAGAGGTGTTGCTGACCTCTGCTGGAGCAAGAATTATTTGCTGGTTTTCAGCGTGCCAGAAAATATTTCTGTACATTGTAGCCGTGGTGAAATGTGGTATCTTGAAATTCTGGAGAGAGGATTTACTCAAACTGCTTTTTGTACTATATGCTGTAACATGATTCCATTAATATTTATTCTGCCTTTCGCTTGCTTTTAGGATGTTGTGGCAACACATTTCTGTGCTCATTCTAGATATTTATTTTTATGCAATAACTGAAGTTCTTACTCTTTTTCAGGATATTCACACTCTACAGCAAATCCTTGCCACTAGACTTGGCATGTCGTGTCTGGGATGTGTTCTGCCGTGATGGGGAAGAGTTCTTATTCCGCACAGCCTTGGGAATATTAAAGCTTTTTGAAGATATTTTGACCAAAATGGACTTCATTCACATAGCCCAGTTTCTAACAAAGCTACCAGAAGATTTGCCTTCAGAAGAATTCTTCACATCTATTGCTGCCATTCAGATGCAAAGTAGAAACAAAAAATGGGCTCAGGTAAAGGAATCTGCTGCAGGGAGGATTGTGGGGTGCCCGTGAAAATGTAGTTTAGCAACATCTGCCATATGCTAGYGGAGCTGGAGGCGATTTTACAGTTGAGTAGGACTGTGGAGCTCGTGCTATGCTTTCAGTATGCGCTCAGGTCAGARGCTGCCTGGGCTTCTATCCCTGGAAAGGGAGAGCTCAGTCTCCATTCCCCAATGGCAGTGCAGGGAAGAGTTGATGAAGTATTATATGACTTTTTTTTAATTATTGATTACAAAGGCTGCTAGTAGCACCAATATTTGATATTGAAATGCAAGAATTAATATTTTTGAGAAACAACAAGGATTTGTGCAGGCACATCACCAGTTACGTGGCCATCCCCTTGGTATCCTTGGGGCCATTATTGGTGTAACTGAAGAACAGTGGCACCGAGCTGTAGAGTGGAGAGGTCTCCATGGGATGGGCTGCTTACGGACTGGAATACGCTTCCCTTGTCCCGGTTYCCTCATCAGACAGGCTGATGTGTCCTTCTTGCTCCATTTGCCCTTGATTGCTGGGATAATTTGACAGGGAAGAYTGAAAAGAGCCCTGGTAAATGGTGGTCAGGGTGCTTCTGGTAGGAGGGCCTCGGTTCCGAGCGGGAAGACCGCAGGCCTTGCTCTGCTGCTGTGGAGCTTCCAGCGGAGAGCTCCATGGTCTCTGTGGCCAGCGTGATCTTAGACTGAGAGATGGATGGCTCTTGTCATCCCCACTGCTTCCTCAGCGCCAGTCAAGGAATACAGGTGTCAAAACAGATCACGCTCTTGGTTTGGTATTTCCATGGTCTGCATGCTTCACATCTAGCTCCATCAAGCCTTCAAGCTAAGGAATATGAGCTTCTTAGCTTGCTTAAGGTCTGCATCTTACGCTTTCCTGGGTGGAAATTTCAGTGCCGTTCTGAAGTTCCAGAAGATGGTTATTTTTTCCGTCGAGAAYGTTGTCTCTGCCACACTTAGAGCACTCATGGACACGTTTGTTTGAGCAGCCATTGGTTTGTTCTGGCCTCTTTGCAGAGCTTCYAGCTGAAGGATCTCTTGAATTCTAGAACCTGGTGGGCAGGTGGGTGGCTGCAGCTCTGCTCGGAGCTTCCGTGAGCTCTCCTGGGCAGCAGTGGGGGCTGTTCCCACTGCGCGGTGGCTCTGGGAATGGCCTAATGGCTTAGGCCCATCTCCAGCTAATCCTGGCGGTGCAGAAACTTGTGAATGTAAACTAGACTGTTGATGGGGCAGTTCATTTATCCGAATCATTYTAACTTCTCCTTTTAATAGGGATAGACTTCTATAACCTGGGTTGGAAACTAAGAATCTAATAGCCAAGTTTTGAAGCGTGGGTGTGTTCGTGTGTGCGGGAGGTTTGCTAAAAACTTTTAGTTGCTGTAGCTGAATCTATTCAAATTTACTGTACACCAAGGACTGAGGAGAGAGGTTGCATTCGGTGGAAAGGCTTTATAGATTTGTTCAATTTAATAATTGAAATGGTGTTTAGAAGTAATYAAGTAGGAAATTCCTCGAAAAAAAWTCTGTCGAATCACTTTCAAAATCTAATTTTAAAATCTTTTTTCTTTTSTCTCTCACATGTTGCAATGTCTAGGTGCTGGCTGCTCTGCAGAARGATAACCGGGAAATGGAGAAAGGAAGCCCTTCGCTCAAGCGCTAAAACYGCGGTTGCCTCAGGTGACTCGCCGGGAAGGAGGGATCTGAAGTGGCAGGAGTCCCGAGCCTCGCCCGGCATACACGAGCCCGCAAGTCCAAGTGTTATTTCAGAGTTTTGGTTAGCAGTAGGATAGCCTTAAAAGGGAGAGAGGGAGGAAAAAGGAAACCTAGGCTTAGCCTTAAACTTTTACTCGAATGAGCGTTTGCAGTAGACAGCATCCTAGTCTGTACTTACCCTGAGTGCAGTGAAACGAAACCGTGTTACATTTTAAGGTTTTTTTCTATCATGTTCTAAAATATTGGGCATTCACCAGTGTTGATTGCTTTGAAAGCTGTTCCCCAGTTTAATTCTTGGGCAGGATATGCTTCCCAAATCCATAACTGTAGCTGGACCTAGATTTTAAATAACTGGTGCTGGAGATTATAGTTAAATCATGCAAAGGACCATTTCTTTAGAAAAGCTTCATGTATTTTTTTTGTTTCTTATAGGCTCTAGGCCCCATTTACCAAAGAAATCCCATACACACAGAACTACATTCCATTCTTTAATAGCAAGAAAAAGTATTAGAGAATCAACTTGGAAGAGAGGTCACYCTAGCAGTGCAAAGCACTTTTTTTTTCTTTTTTCGCTAAGCTGCCTTGCAAGCCTGTGCTTCCAAGCTGGGTGCCTGTGAAAAATGTTCCATTAATTCAGTTAGACTGTGAACACACAGGGGGGATGTTYTATTATTAAGCTACCAACATTTCCCAGGTACTCTTGCTTTCCTCTCCATAAGACCAGATCATACAGTACTCACCACATGCTTCTATCTTTCCCGGGGCCATGCCCTTTTGGGGTCCTTTGGTCTGCCAGCTACTTGCTCCTCTGCCATCTCTCCAGTTTCGTTAATAACATTTTTRTCAGCCAAACAAACAGACCTGAGCGAGGTTAAGAGCGTTCTTCCCGGCAGCTTTTAGCCCAGCAGAGCTCTGGCAGAAGGAGGCGGGGAGCGAAGGGGAGACCACGTGTTCCCCACCTGGCTGCCGGTGGATCCCGGCACGCGGGAGCGGTGCGGGAGCGGGGAGCCGAGCGCCGCGGTGCCAGCGAGGAGTGYGTCGAGCCGCGGGTCAGACAAGTGCGAGCAGGATTAGTAAAAGCTCTCATTTCCTGGCTCCTGTTTTTAGGCTGTTTTSCCCAGCCTGTAATATGTCTGAGTAAGTTACGGGTTGGCAGACTCCGGTTGCATATTTGTTACACAGCTTAAATTCCCTCTGCRTTCAGCTGAATGTTGGAGTGTAAATCATGAGTGCCTGTGATTTACAAGGATGTTTATTGCATAATGTATAGCGTAAAATCTATTTTATGAATAGTGACTGTCACTGAAAAGGGAAACTAACTGAAGCAATACATGCATTTAGCTGTAAATAGGAATTACCAAATCCTCTAGCTGTCTGGTCTTAGTTTTCCTATTGCTCTTCAGTCTGTTTTATGACATTTCAATATTGCCTGAAATGCAAATATACAAGAGAATCAAATAACTAAATGGAARTAGTGGTTGCAAATTGCTGAACTCCAGATACAAAACACACAAAATAACCCTGGGACATACTCAGAACACTGTCCTTAGGTGTGAGAACATGTTTCTCTGAGTAGTGCTTGGACTGAAATATCAACAGGATTGACCTTCAGGTGCTGGGGGACCCCTGATCACTTGCAGAGCTCTGCAATGCAAAGCAGCTTGCGAGTCTGTTACCTCATTGGCCTCTTTTCATGTCTACTTCGTGTACCTAGCCTAGGGGGGACTTTTTTAACCACCTGAATCTCCCCAGCAGCCTTTYCTAGGCCTTGCCGAAAAGTGACTTCAAAATGTTGCTCTGAAATGCATCCTGGTTCTCCCAGAACACACGTAGCTCTTTGGTGACTGGTACTTGCATATTACATACTTGGAAGTGCAATAGGACGCTGCACAGTCAGCARGTGTTTCGGTTTGCTTGGTCTTAACGTTACATTTTCTATTACTACAACAAACATGCCTTTTTTGGAAGGRCGTGGGAGGCCTAACATCTATCTGAAATGTTTGCACTATACTTGTAAGTGGTTTATTAAGCATCCAGACAGCTTTTCTTTGCTGTACATTTGTTACCTGGTACTGTAAGTGGCTTTGTAATTTAAGTCCTCGTTGCAGCGAGGTGTCTGTTTCATTTAAACCGAGTCTCCAAGACGCCTGGCGCACTTGTCCTGTTGCAGAACGTTCTTCAGCCACTCTGTGTCCTTGCAGCCATCTCCAGCCGGTTCTCCTTCTTCTCTTACCAACAAAATGTTGAATGTAACACTGAAAATGGGCTAAGTTGTGGAAAAAGGCCTGCTGCAGCACTTGTGCACTGTTGTTACTTGTGAAATGTACTTATTTTTGTTCTGTGATTTGATCTTTCTGTTCTTAGAAGATGTATATATTTTCTAAATGATTTGTGTATATAAGGTATGTTCTTTAATGAAGAAAAGCAATGCAATAAGGAGCTTTGCACAGTTTGTTTTCAAACAAAATGCATTTAAAAAAAATGCCTAAAGATGCAATTGTTTCAATTTCGGTAACTTGATTTGAAGATAAGCTTGAATTTTTGATAAAAACAGAGATGTACAGCAATGGCATAGAATTACTTGCCACTAAGCTTTTTAAGTTTCTCACAGCATACCAAATCTCTTGATTAGCTATTAAAGGTTTCTGTAATAAATTCAGGGATTGCATAAACAATTTTGACAATTTTATCATTCGGGTGCTTGAGAGTATCTGTAACATGATGCATGAGATTTTCCCTCATTCACCAAGTGTCTCCATCAAGCAAACTTGTCATCTCATCATGAATTAARAAAAAGAACTGTTGTAATAATCAGAGATCTGCAGCTATCACTGCACATGCAGCAGATCGGAGACACCAGAAAACTTCAGCCAGGTTTGGGATTCTGTGCAATTTGCACTTTAGAAAAAAAGCTGTTTTGCAGCTCCAGTCAGCAGTTGATCATTAAAATATGTCATGTTAKTAAAGAACTCCATTCTGGAAGGTACTTTATAACAGCTTATTTTTGAATGTTTTAAAAGCTAGAATGACGTGTAGAGAACTGTTGATACATCCATCCCCTGTACATCATGTTTAAATTGTTTTTATGTAGCTATTGATTTGTTTAGATACGTGTATCAATCTGGAACTTTTTTCAATTGTAAATATATGGTTTTATTAAATAAAGTCATGTAAAGTTATCTTAATCACCTCTTGTTAGTGTAATTCAAAAGCTTTGGCTGCTCGAAGTCCTGGGCTTTCAAGGCACTTAAATGCTGTGGTGAGGGGATTTTGTTCTTTTTTTTTTGGTGACACTTGCCAAGATCTCATGTGTCTTCCTCTGAACTAGGTTTTAATCTTAGTGATAAGATTATGACAAATGAATGCAGATATAATAATAACTAACACTGTGTGTATGGTGATATTTGTGACACACACACACACACACACACACAAGTCTGGAATAGCGGAATGCCTTAACTTTCCTCTGTTTTCCAGGAAGAAATCTTGACTTGGAGGTTTCATAATTAGCAGGCTCTGCTGTGCCCAGGCCCTGTGGCAGTTTGCATTCTGGTGTAGATGCACAACGCCGGGGATGAAACGGAGCAGCTTCCTGCCTCGTCGTCAGCTGAAGAGGGGTTAACATACCAAATGCAGACACCGGGTACATAAAAGCTGGGACAAGGAGACAGGAGCARCAAGACAGAACCACRTGGYGAAAGCAGAGACTTCATGGGTCCTGTTCTAGTCTCAGGTAACCACCTACTTCGTACTGTCGTGCCTTGGCTTGATTYGTTTGGTTAGGGCATAAAAGCAGTGTTGCTTTATGTAAGCCTACAGCAACTACATTGATCTTTATGCTGCATGTACTACAGAAGTTGCRTGGATTGCTTAAAGCTAGGCTAACTTTTCCTTGTGTTTTCCCTGTGGTAATTCCGGGCTGCCTGAAAGCAGGAGAGGTATTCATCCTCACTTCACCACTCTGATGAATCATTTCCCTGCGTTTATGGAGAAGATGGAGGAATCTGTGATCCTTGCATCTTCGGGGAGCTTTGGGCAGTACCAGCAGGCTGTCTCAACAGCTCAGTGCTGGCAAGGGAAGTGTGGAGGCTTCGTGCGTCTCGAGTGAACAAGGCCTCTGTAGTGTCTGCTTTGGTACAAATAGTTGGGTCGGGGCAGGGAACACACCATGAGTGTCATTGACAGCCGCAAGGCTTGCCTCTTCCAGACGTGAAAAGCAGCTAAGATTTACCTTGCGTGCTCCTCGCTCCCTTCACCCTTTGGCACTTGTTGCTTAATAAGGTTTAAGGAGCTGAGGGAAGGTTTCTTAAAAGGAAAGGTAAAGAAAATTTCCATGGCAGGAATTAGTAGTAAAAAAACAARATGGATGAGTAATTTCCACTTCGTTTTAGGGAGAAGACTTGTTTGTGGTTGAGCTTGTCTCCTTCCTCAKCCAGCAGCAGATAGGGGAAGAATTCCTAGTATTTGGTAAAAAGGTTTTGAGGATCAGTGTTGTAAGCTCTCTGTGTGCAGCTCGGGAGCTGCGGAAGACAGAACATGAGTTGTTTGTAGAATGGGAATGTTGCTGTTTCACTTGCCGTGACCATCTGCAAAACTAAGGGCCTCGAGAGAATATACTCRATTGCTATTGTATGATTGCAGTAGGAATAAGAGGTGATGCATCTCTTCAGAGACTTTTATCACAGACACTGTGATAAAAGATTTAAGCTCTCARTAGTGTAATACCTGTTTCAATTATATTCTTCAAATAACCAGGCAGTTCATAAAACCTAGTTCAGAGATCATTTGAACAAAAGAACAGYGCAAGGCTCCCCTGGAAATGCGTTTGTCCAAGTTTATGTACTGTGGCCCCCATATAAATGCACTCTGTTTACTGTTTTATACATGTGCCACTTTGGGACGAAACCGGCAGTGAACTCAGCTTTGCCAGGGCTCCTCCTGCAGGCTGCAGTTCTGACCTGCCCTACAGGAGGAAGAAGGAGGAAGAAGAGCCCCAAGGGTGTTAAGTCAATCCCTGCTCTTTGCTGGCGGGACCTGGGTACCCTTGAACACTTCCGTAGGCGTCCTTGCTGCCCATGCTCAGGCTACTGCAAAYGAGACGGAAGCGACACGCTCTTGTCTAAGGTCAGCGGTGTTTTTTTAATGAGTTTAGGCGAGGGAAAGTCGCTGTGGCTTCACGCACAGTGACTGCTGTCTCTGCAGGATGCTCAGTGCAAGGGCGAGTTCAGGGCAGACTGCGAGGACAGCACGCAACACAACGTGCCCCGCACCCCTCCACACACAGCCCAGCCCTCYGCGTTTGTGCCTCCTCGGCGCTTCCCTGTCCTGCCTCAGCCCGAGGACGGTGGCAGGGCCTTGGCCTCCTGGCTCKTGGCGCGCACGGCCGTGCAGGTGCGGCGCAGCGCGGCGTGGTGCCGCTGCAGCGTGCCCAGGCGCTGCCGCAGCAGCCCCGCGGCCTCGACGCGCTCCTCGAGGTCGCGCAGCAGCGCCTCGCGCCCCAGCAGCCCGCACTGCTGCAGCAGCGCCGCCGTGTCCCGCCGCAGCCGGGCCCGGTGCTGCTTGGCGCGCGCCAGCGCGTCCCGCCGCTGCGCCAGCGCCGCCTCCACGTCCCGCAGCGCGGCCCTGCGGCCCTCGTTCTCGGCCTCCACGAACTGCAGCTTCTCCTTGAGCTGGCTCAGCACCTGCACGGCCGTGGCCACCTTCCTGCGCAGCTTGTGCAGCTCCTCGCCGAGCGCCTCCAGCTTCTCGCTGAGCTTCTCGTTCTCCTTCTTGAGCTGCTCCAGGTCGATGGAGGGCACTCCCCGCGCGCCCTGCCCGCGCGCACGCAGCGCCGCCTCCAGCCGCCCGATCTCGTGCCGCAGCTTGATGTTCTCCACGCGCGCCTGCCGGGGCGAGAGCAGCCGCGGGTGACGCGCCCGGCCGCGGCCCCGAAGCAGCGCGGGGCGGGGGGCTCCGCCCGCGGCCGGGCGCACCTCGCTC
>PTEX01000005.1:6799518-6850775 GCA_003342815.1 Eudromia elegans | reverse complement strand
CTCCTCCGGCCGCGGCTCCGCGGGACCCGCCGGCTCCTCCGCAACCTCCGGCCGCGGCTCCTCAGCCGCCGCCGCCACCGGCTCCTCGGGCCGCGGCTCCTCTGGACCCGCCGACCCGCCGAGGAGCTCCGGCCGCGGCTCCTCGGGACCTGCCGGCGGCTCCTCGGGACCCGCCGGCCCGGGCTCCTTGGGCGCCGGCGGCTGCGGCTCCGGCGGCTCCTCAGGCGGCTGCGGCAATTCCTCGGGCGGCTGCGGCTCCTCGGGCAGCGGCGGCGGCTCGGGCGGCTGCGGCTCCTCGGGCAGCGGCAGCTCCTCAGGCGGCTCTTCAGGCGGTTGCGGCGGCGGCTCCGTGTCCTGCAGCCCCGGCGGTGGCTCCTCCGGCGGCGGCGGCTCCAGAGGCGGCTCCTCCAGCGGCGGCGGCTCCGGCTCCTCGGGCGGCTGCGGCGGCGGCTCCGGCTCCTCAGGCGGCGGCGGCTTCTCCAGCGGCGGCGGCTCTGGTTTCTCGGGCGGCTCCTGCGGCGGCTCCTCGGGCGGCTCCTCGGGCCCCGCCGTCCCCGCGGGCCGCGGCCCCCCGGCCATGGCGCCCGGCCGGTGTCACCGCTTCCCTGTTGCCTGGGCAACGAGACGCGGCTGGGCGGGCCGGCGGAAGGCCCCGCCCCACCACTCGCCCGCCGGGCCGCCTGGTCACGCCCCCTCTCCAGGGACGGCCATTCAGCGGCGGGGTCACTCAGGGCCGCGCTCGCTATTGGCTGCGGCAAAGCAGGGCGGATCCAGCTCGGCCAATCCGCCCGCTGCTCTTTCCCAACACCCCCCGTCGCCCAGGCGCGCCGCTGCCATTGGCGCGGGCGGCGCGGGGGGCGGGCCGGCGCGTGCGCGCGGCGGCGCGGCGGGCGGGGTAAGATGGCGGAACTGGGCAAGAAGTACTGCGTGTACTGCCTGGCGGAGGTGAGCCCGCTGCGGTTCCGCTGCACCGAGTGCGCCGACATCGAGCTCTGCCCCGAGTGCTTCGCGGCCGGCGCCGAGATCGGCCCGCACCGCCGATGGCACGGCTACCAGCTCGTGGACGGCGGCCGCTTCACGCTGTGGGGCGCCGAGGCCGAGGGCGGCTGGAGCAGCCGCGAGGAGCAGCTGCTGCTCGACGCCATCGAGCAGTTCGGCTTCGGCAACTGGGTAAGGGCGGCGGGCAGGGGCGGGCAGGGGCGGGCGAGGCGCCTCGCGGCCGCGCGGTGACCGTGTGCCCGTGTCCCGCCTAGGAGGACATGGCGGCGCACGTGGGGGCGTCGCGCTCGCCGCAGGAGGTGATGGAGCACTACGTGAGCATGTACATCCACGGGAACCTGGGCAAGGCGTGCATCCCCGACGCCATCCCCAACCGCGTGACCGACCACACGTGCCCCGGCGGCGGGCCGCTCTCGCCCAGCCTCACCACGCCGCTGCCGCCGCTCGACATCTCGGTGGCCGAGCAGCAGCAGCTGGGCTACATGCCGCTGCGCGACGACTACGAGATCGAGTACGACCAGGACGCYGAGACGCTCATCAGCGGCCTCTCCGTCAACTACGACGACGAGGACGTGGAGATAGAGCTGAAGCGCGCGCACGTGGACATGTACGTGCGGAAGCTCAAGGAGAGGCAGCGGCGGAAGAACATCGCCCGCGACTACAACCTGGTGCCGGCCTTCCTGGGCAAGGACAAGAAGGAGAAGGAGAAGGCTCCCAAGCGCAAGATCACCAAGGAGGAGAAGGAGCTGAGGCTGAAGCTGCGGCCTCTCTATCAGTTCATGTCGTGCAAGGAGTTCGAAGACTTCTTCGAGAACATGCACAAGGAGCGAGTGCTGCGGGCCAAGATCCGGGAGCTGCAGCGGTATCGGCGGAACGGGATCACCAAGATGGAGGAGTCGGCCGAGTACGAGGCAGCGAGGCACAAACGGGAGAAGAGGAAGGAAAACAAAAACATAGCGAGTGCCAAGAGGGGAAAGGAAGACGGRAAAGAAGGGGAATTCGCTGCCATTGAAAACCTGCCTGGGTTTGAACTCTTGTCGGACAGAGAAAAGGTGCTCTGCAGCTCCCTGAATCTGAGCCCCGCGCGCTATGTAACTGTGAAAACTATAATCATTAAAGACCACCTCCAAAAGAGACAGGGAATCCCCTCAAAGAGTCGCCTTCCCAGTTACTTGGATAAGGTATTGAAGAAAAGGATTTTAAACTTTCTAACAGAAAGCGGTTGGATATCCAGGGATGCCTCATGAAATTCAGCTCACCTGAAAGCCCCCTCCGAGGCGCGTTGTGGCCTTGAGGACTCCGTTGTTTTTCTTTTTTTTCTTTCCTTCCCCAGAGATTCAGAAATTCTCCAGCTTAAAACCAACAGTCAAAGTGCAGCAGCCCCCCAGCGTCCGTGATCCGTGGTTCAAACGGATGCTTGCCTTGGATGTTGGCAAACGCTGCACCATGCTCCCTCTCTGTTGTCTTACTGGTTTGGATATGCTGTTATGACAGGCCTCTTCCTCGCGTGATCCAAGCTGGAGGGCCCAGGGCGGTCACTTGGCTGCTACTGGACACACGAGTGTCTTTTCTCTCTTGAAGGTGGGTGAGGGTTTCTGGCCAGCGTGATGTTCATGTCCCTTGGTTTGGGTTTTGACGCGATGCTGGCAGCGACGTGGAGCTTGACGAGCCCCACGAGGTGCCCTTGCGTCCCCGTGCCATGGGATGTGCCTTGGGGGCTGTCCTCCCAGCATGGATCCGAGCTGAGCCCTTCTGATCCAGGGAGCTGCGGAGCTACTAATGGGCAGCAGATTTGGAAGTGGGAGTTCCTTAGGGGTCAGGACTACTTAAAGTGTGGAGCTGGGGTCAGGAACGGGGCTGGGGCAGAGGATGCAGTGGGCTCTTTGCAGCAGCCGGGAGCCCCATGGGGGAAAATCCCTGTCTGCTCATTTTACATCTAGGGAGGGAGAGTCTCCTCCTGCTCCTTTTCTTTTCCTATCCCTGGTTTCTCAGCTCTGGTCGGAAGGGCTGCCCCTTCTGCRGTGTGTGAAATTCAGGTGGCGGCTCAAAGCTGACGGCGCTTGGTGAGGTGGGGTTCAAAACACGTCGTGGGGCTGGGGTGGGAAGGCGGCCGAAGCGCCGAGCTGGAAGGGGGCCTTGCAGGGCTTTCGTGGCACGTCCGAGCCAGGGTGTTTGCCATGGGGCTGGTGGCAACGCCACAAACTGGGGAGGYGCTGGGGGCACCCGGGCTGAGCCAGGGCCTCGCAGCCGGCACGGCAGGAACTGCACTTGGCTTCATGACRTCTGCTGGTTACGGGAATGAAGGCCAAGAGGTAGAGAGGCATTTTTAGATTCATTTAATTCTTCAATTCCTGGGCTAGAACTGAACCAGAAGAGTGAGGAGATGGGGGGTGGCACATGGCAGCAGGCATGGGGGTGTCTGTAACTCGTGTAGCTCTGTCCTTTCCCCTGGCCTTTTCCAGAGAAGGGGAGGCCGGGTGGGCCAGTCTAGAGCACAGCCGGGCTGAAAGACAGAGCTTGGCCCCCTGGAACAAATGGAAGCAGCAGAAACGTAGCCGTGTCTGGGTGCTTTGCGCTGCAGTTGGGAGGGAGCCACCACGTCTCCCAGCAGCGTCGGCTCTGCTCCTTGCCAGAGGTTTCCTGCCGAGAGCTGCATCGGTTTCCTTTAGTTCCTGTGTCCAGCATTACCAGAATAGTGTTAGCAGGGAGCGGGGTACGAGGGGAGTGCAGTTGTAAACCAGCGTTTCTAAGGGGAAATCCAACTCCAGTGCCTTTTTCGTTTGCGCTCGTGTCGTTGCATCCCTTCAGGACGGAAAGGGCTGCGTCCCCTCCTCCGTGCTGGCCGCTTGGCTGGCCCGCCGGGGGCTCTGCGTGGGATCCCCGGGTGTGGAGCCGCCTCCCGCGGCACCCACTGCCCCTGTCGTCCCCAGCCTCCTCCTGGGGTTCTGCGGCCGCGGCCAGGTCACTGCACGTGCTCTGCAGCGCCCGCCTACCTGGGGGCTGAAACAAATCGTGGGCAGTTGGATTTTTTTTCCAAAATCTCTGTTTTTTATATTTCTACAGTGCTTGGGCACATCTGAGTCTAACTGAAGCAATAGTCCATAGCCCAGTGAAACAATAACAATTCTAGGCACCACTAAGTCACTTACATGCTGTACACACGAGTTCTGCATTTCCACTTCGTAGTTTCCTAATTCCTCAGCCCCTCCAAAATGTTTTCTTGGTGCTAGACGTAACTTATTGAACATCAAAATGAATGTAAAATAAAAGTATTTTTAATGTATGAAAAAATGGATATCAATATTTATTTAATCCTTGCAAGTAAATTCAAGGTAGTAAATGTTTGCTTTAGCAAATACTAATCCCTTGGAAAGGGCTTCCCTAGCAGCAGTGTCTCAGAGCCAGCTATGCGTTTAACTTCAAAATGACTTGCACTAGAGGATGCTGTTGTTCCATATTTTCCAATGGAACTGCTTTAGTCTAAGCATTCCTTCGAGTGAGCTGCTGATTATTTTTTTATTTTATTTTTTTAAGCTGATATGCAGTTGTCTTAATCGAGCAACTTCTTACAGCTCTACTGCTTCTCTTCTGTGCTGAAAGGGCTGGAAATAACACGGCAAAAAGAGCTCTTGGGCTCAGATCTTGTGTTTATCAGGCARTGCTTCCTGTACTGTACAAATACTGTAGTCTTCATGTTGCTAATGTTCTTCTGTGCTTAATGATCTTGGCTCTTTCCTGTAATTAAAGCTCTTGCTAACGATAATGCCTGTCGGGGCAGCAGTGCTGTCCAGCCTTGGGGAACGGGACGCCCCTCAGCGGCTCGCAGGGCAGCGAGGCAGCGGTGCCCGCTCCAAGGGTGCAAGACCTTGTAGCGGGTGCAGCTCCTGCGCACCATGAGGGCTCCCGGGGCTCCTGCGCTGCTGCCCAGGAGGAGCGCGCCGGGCTCTGCTGCTGCAGCCCCTGCAGCAACAGCAAGGCTGTGGTTCTGGCCACAAGCGCCCTGCGCTGCCTTCTGGGCGGCTGTTAAGCGGCTTCCTGCAGCTCTCCTGCTTTAGTAACTTCCCACAAAGGGTTTCTGCCTGGTCTCCATTGCTCTTGAGCTGGGACAGCTGATACTGTGAAGGAGCTGACCTGGCGAGCGCATCCAGGCCGGCAGTGTCTTCCTCAAGGGAACGCTGTGTCCTGGCACTGCCCGCGCTGGGAGTGCGTCACCCTGCAGGAGGTGGGGGGGTGGTGGGGGTGGTGATGCACGCTCAGCGTTTGGCTAGTTTTGTTTTGGGATTTTTTTTTATTGTATACTGATAAATAAACTTGCATTAAAGTTTCTTTCTATAATTAATTACCTGGTAACGTTGCTTGTGTAATAAGGTGAGCGAAGCCCTTGCACAAAGGTGCTGCCTTTTAGCTCCTTTCACGACTGATAGAAAGTGAGCTTTAACTGGGAACAGGGAAAGCAGAGACTTCGCAGAGGCTTCGTGGCTGCTCTTCAGCTCCTCCAGAGCCTGCCTTTCATCCTCACCTTCCTAAGGGCTGCCTCGGGCTGCATGGGGCAGAGCACACGGCTGCTCCCAGCTCTGTGGAACAGCTCCTGCTCCCTGTGCTGGAGGCCTTGCTGAGCAGGACCTGCAGAGGACAACTACTTAAGTAAGTGAGGTATTGAGTCATTCCCTTTAAACATAAGGTTGGAGTTGTGTTGAAGCCCTAACCTGATAGGGCCTTTTCTACAAAAGAAAGGTCTGATTAAGTGTAAGCTCTGTTCTGCATAGAGTGACATCACCTGAGGAGATTTGGGGCAGGAAGCTGATGTGGCCAAGGGAGGCTGTTAGTCCCATCTGCCCTAGAGGAGAGGGGGGAAAAAGGAAAAACCACTCTACTACTGAAGTTATTACTGAATTGAGTTTAAAATCAGTGTTTTTTTGTTTACAGGGGTGCCTTTTTTCCAAGGACCCCTTAAGGGCATAATGTAAAGTTAAAGCAGTGATTCCCGATTCCCGCTAAATACAGGAACATTTGCTCAGTCCTTCTTCACACACCCCTCGTGTGCTCTCACACACCAGGGAAGAAGTGGCTTCCAACTGATCAACAGATTAAGTGAAATCCTTTTCCTCAAGCTTTTTYACCAGCCTTTGCATTTCATCCCTGTACTCCATGAAACCACTTCTTAACTGGCARAAAGTTCTTACACAGACTTGATTCTCCCTTGCCTGCCTAGTCAAAGCAGCAATTTCCCTTCTTAGGCTTGTGAAATAGTAAGACCTTCAACTGTACTAACCCCWCATGCGAAGCAGCAGGCATGTCAGTTGTTAAAAAGATGGGCCAAGGCCCCGAGGCCCTCAAATCCACATGAAATAAAGGGTTTAAAGACAGGACAATCAGTACCGTCCCCTTGTGAGTAGGTGGTGGCAACGTTGTATATGTTTTTTCATAAGCAATACTCAAGCTGAAAGGGTAAGGACCTTAAACTAAGAAAACTAGGAGAGAGGAAGGATGGAAATTCAGATGTACTTTGCTGTTAAGTTTACCACATCCTTGCAGAAACTTCAAGTTTCTATCCTATGTTTAACAGCTGAGCTCTGAGGATGCAGAACACTCTGTCAGCTGTAGGGCTGGTCAAGCCCCATTCACTACCATCCAGATGCCCGAGGGGTGCAGTGCAGTATGGTCAGTTAAGAAGGTACGTGTAGTTTAACCTGATTTTTACAGGRAAGAGCAAGCAGAGTTAAGCACAACCAAAGCACATTGAAACTCAAGGTCCTAGAAGAGTAAGCCCAAGAAGTAGAGATGAAACTTGAGTTCACACCTTTAAGCCACTTAAAATTTTTTACAAAATTCCAGCAGATAACAGGTACCAAACTCTCAGCTATTCATTCGTCTGGCTACTCTGAGTTTCAACAGGCCTTTAACTAGACTGTGCAGAACAAACTTATTGCAAAGCTTGGAATTTAAAGACTATCATCAAAATCACTTAAAAATTTATACAATATTTACTTAAAAAAACAGAGATAGGATAAATTGTGTAGGTTCTTCAATGCCACAGAAGTATTAGATGKTTTTTGAGAGACAGCTTTAATACAGAACAAAAAGGACTGAACAATTACAAGAGATGTCTACTCTGCTGCCTTTTTCATACAGGTCAGAATTCACAGAGGTGGCAAGTTCAAGTGTTGAGAGAGGCTCTGCTTCGGAGGAGACATTACCCACCCCACAAAAGCCGTTTGACACATGAGCATGTGAAGGCTGCTGGGCACATGCAGAGAACAGGTTATCTGCACCCACTTCTCTGCAGTATCAGATCCTACAAAACAAAAGGAAGTGTTTGAACAACCGCTTGGATTTTCACTCCAGAAACAGTGACAAAAACAAAGCGTAAAAACTCTCACAGTGGTTTTTCCTCTAATTTAATTCACCTTCAGCAGTACTGACTCTGCTAACTGTTACCCGAAGCATCAGAGAGCCTAAGGGCTTTTGCACTTGCACGTGGGACTAGAGCTCATGGAACACGGTGCCGTTGGAGGCCACCAGGCAGCAGAATTCATTGCTTGCTTCATTATCACTGGGAAGCTCTCAGGTGGTTCATTCAGACCTCTCCCGGGGATGGAGGAAGGARGGAAGCACGATGCCAGAGGGAGCCYGCGGCTGGGAGGCGGGTRCACGGCYGCCTCTCCCGCTAGGCATCCTTGACGACGCCGACGAGCGCGGGCCGCAGCGTGCGCCCGTGCAGCTTGTAGCCTATCTTGGAGACCAGCGCGACGGTGCCGGGCTCCTTCCCCTCCACGGGCGCGTGGAACAGGGCTTCGTGTTCATAGGGATCGAACTTGGCGCCGACAGGGTCCAGTCTGAGCAGCCCGTGTTTTTTGAACACTTTTTGAATCTGTACTTCTGTCATGACAAGCCCCTCGTATAAGCTCTTCAGATGTGGATTCTCATCCTTAATTTCTTCTTTTGGGACACTCTCTGTTGCTTTCTCCAAGATGTCAGCAACTTCTAGTAAGTCCTTACAGAAGCTCTGAATTCCTTCAAAGAAACAAAAGAAGGAATGGGATGCATCCAGTGAAGGAATCAAATATTAAAAAAAAAAAMMCAGTAGCAATAACCTCTATATTTTAACATTTGAAACAAGGATATTATGAACAGCTGGGTAAAGTATCCTTCTCAGTTTCACATATTATATTTGACTTTACGGTTCCTTACAGACCACATCCCTCTCCTAATTCTGTGGGGGAAAAAAAAAGTCAACTTAATACTCAGAATGAAGCTGTGCTAGTGAGCTGACCTTAACACTTATGTTTATAGCCACAAACTACCAAAACCATCAGGTGCCTTCATGCCATTCCCTCATGCTGAGGAATATATTTTATGTCTGCTCTCAGCTTAGGATTTGCCTGAAAGCCAAAGCTCCGTGTTGTCCTCTCTCTGTATTTCCACCTGATGCATCACGCTTTAATTGCATTTTCCCCAGCAWGAAGTGATATGAGACTAGCAAAGGAGACACCTTCAGTTTCCACAAAGGAGATCAAGGGGGACTGAAGTGCAAGATTTATACGGACCAACAGGTTCTCAGGAAAAGGAGTCACTTTAAGATTCCTTAAGACTCCATCTTTCCATAAAASAGTGACAGTGTCCAAGTAGTTCTAAAAATATTAGCAAATTAGCATTTGTTAATATCTTAAATATAAAAACTATGGTTAACATTCAAGCARCTATGCTAACCACGTATTAACCAGTTGTCTAATCATCTGAATCAAACGGAACAGCCAAGTTTTTCCGAAGACTTTTTTTTTTTTTGCTTAAGTTCCATCTGCAATCTTTGCATCTCTATGGATCTATGCAAGTGTCGGAATTCAATTTTTCTTCCCTTAATAAAGTCACCTATGAATGATGCTGACTTGAAATGCAGTTTTCATAGTAAATTTACTTATTTCTACTGAAGTACCTCTGACCTAGGCATGGCTGAAAGCCCTTCCATGCTAGAGATCACATTAGTGAAAAAAATGGGCATTGAAAATGAACTTTAAGATGCTGCATTCAAACATCCACAAAACTGCTAGAGTCTTGTGTAATGGATAGAGACCTTTACCTCACAATAAATAATAACTGATGACCCTGTCTTCTGAATTCAGAATTAAACTACAGCTGGGCATAGCATTTGGTAAAAGAAGCCAATTCAAGTCAGTGTTGACAGTCGAGCAGTGAAGCACTGAAATAACACAGCGCTTTTTGCTCCAGTATTTACATAGTCTGTTTTACACCTTTGTGTCTGAGCCATTAACAAAAACAAACAAACAAACAAAAAAAAACCCCAACAAAAAACAACAACAAAAAAAACCCAACCAACACCACACACACAGACATTTGAACTGTCAGCCTGGCCTTGGAAGAAAAATACCCTGTTACTGCTCCTCCAAGCCTGTTGCTGAAAAAAACTCCATCTAAAACCCCATCTGCTTAGCTCTACCAGCTCGTTTTGAAAGCTACAGGTTTCAACAGGACAGAGAAGTCACTAGACTGAAAATAAAAACAAAACATGGGGCCAGAGCAGAAGGAAAAGCTGTAAATTTGAGGCTGCCTGTGTGAAAAAAGCAAACCTCAGGGTAAAAGCCTTCCTGAAAAACTCACTAGTGTGATACATGTTGTAGGAAATTAGGTACTAAATTCAACCAAAATGCTAAGCTGGCTGGTCAGCACATTGGAAAGGACATTCTGGGCTCTTACAAGCATGTACACACACAGTCCCCACTGACCATATAGCTTTGCCTCTTCCACCAGCTTCTGGCTTCTTTGTCTGACGTTTTCTGCATCTGCCAAGGCTCGCTTATACTTGTCCTGAAGGAGAAAAAACAATTACATAAGTGACTTTGTTACAGGTGTTTGAGTATTTCTCAATGATTAAAACATGCATATTCAGTATAAAACAGCATTTTAAGCCAGGACATGGCCTAAATCCTCAGTTTGAAGATTACTTTGAAGACAGTGTGCCGTGTATCACAGCACTGCTGCTCCACAGGCAGATCTTGGCTTCACTGCAGTGCATGCAGAAGTAAAGCAAAGGCAGCAAAATGGGTTTCTGTATCTGCTAACAAATTAGGCAGGCAGGACTCTCCAGCACTAGGGACATAGTAAGTTTTATGAATCAAAGATTTCTCCTTTTTCTGATGATGTTTTTCATCTTAGGTAGCCAACAAAAAAACCCAGAAATATTCATAGAGATGTTAAGTAACACCTCAGTTCTGTCCTCCACCGCTTTGGTAAAGACATCAGAAAGGAATCTTAATCCAGTTAAGATTCCTGACCTTGTTTAGAGAAGATTTTGGGTTAATTCTCAATGTCTCAAACATTTTTCATAAACTACCCAACCAGAAAAATTAGTATCTTTGTTTAATCCACACCTCCCATTTCCTTCACCCCCTGTTGAAATCATGCATAGGACAGAATGCAAGATTCATTAGCCCAGAACAGGRGAGCAAGGGTTGAAAGTACCATGTTCTAAGCCCTTTAGTAAGTAAGTTAATTATCACATAAAAGCTGCACTTTCAGAAATCTCATTCTTTTAGAGCACACAAGCACATACTCAGACACACACTCAAACCCTTCMAAAAACTTCCAGAAATTATTTCTGCACTGGGCACAGATCTAAGCACGCTGACAGCACTGAAGGTAAATTAACAACATTTCAGGCTGGATACGACCGAATTCCATCCAGAAARCTAAATGAAACTAAATGAGCCAAACTCTTCTGCCTTCATCTTTCACACGGGACATATCCCGGACCCCGCAGCACATCCAGACGTGGATTTAACGCGGTGATCGCACCCAAACGGCCGAAGGGCCGCCCCGCGGCCCCGTCCACGCTGCGCCCCGCGGGGCCGCCCCCAGGGCACTCACATTAACCTCCCTCAGCTGCTCTTCCAGCTTCGCCTTCTCCTCGGCCAACAGCTTCTCGGCCGCGCTCGGCTCAGCCTTCTGCTCACTTGCTGAAGGGCTCTGCTCCTCTTCCACATTCTGCCCGGTGCTCTTCTGCGGCGTCGCTACACAGAGGAGTCGCGGAGAAGTCCTAGAGCGAAAACAAAATAAAACTGAAATAGAAATACGGGCACGTTGGGACGTTAACGAGTTGCGGGCCCCGAGGACCCCGCGTGGCGGCCGCACAGGGGCCCGACGGGGCGGCTCTAGGCCGGGCAGGGAGCAGGCACAGCCCGGGGGGCGCCGCTCACCTCAGCGCGAGGCGCAACACCGGGTAGCGCGAGCGCAACGCGCCGCGCACGCACTGGGCCACGGCCGCCATGCTTCCTCCCCGCCCGCGCCGCCGCAACSGACCCCGGCGCGCCTCGCCCGCCAATGGGCGAGCGGCCGCGCGGCGAGCGACGCGGCGAGCGACCAATCCTCGGAGCGAGAGCGCAGGTGGGGCGGGACTAGCAGTCTTTCCGGGGCGCTGCAACAGGTTTGCCTGAGGGGAAGTGCCGCCTCTTCCGGGACGGAAGGGGCTGGCGGGAGCGAGGCAGGCGCCTGCTCTGGCCGCCATTTTGTGTCGTGCAGGAGAGCTCGACGCCTGGTCGGCAGTTTTGCGTTGTTTGGGGCTTGTTGCTCGTTGTGCGGATTAAATGTAACGTGGGAGGTCCTAATCGGGAAGATATTGGTTCCTGACGTTAGTGTTTATTTTTAGGTGATGTTTGGTATGAGTATTGGTAACTTGGTGGTTGATGGCTCATTAAGTGCTTGTGTGCTTGTGCTGTTGGTCATACCTGAAAGATTTCTTCTTTGGAGAGCGTGACTTATCTTATAAAGCTTCTGGTTAGTAGTTCCTCTCTGGGAGGTGATGCTGTGGGAAGCATTTTTGATTTTTGTAAGTGCAGTCAGTGATTGATCAGTAAGCCTCTGCACAAAGGTTTYTGTGATGGGTGAGCATGTGGCTGTAAACAGCAGCAGCTACAGCAGAGTATGCTCTCACTGGAGATTCATAATCAGAAATCCCTTTCCAAAAGGGTTTATATAGAGAAATGGGGGAAAAAAATGTTTCTAGGTGAGGCCTTTGAGTGGAGCAAGCGTTCTGTGTGTCTGCAGGCTGTGTGAGTCCTGCTCGGARATGTGTCACTCACTTGGTGTCACTGTCGATAGCTGTTTTGTCATAAGCATTTGAAAAGGAGAATCAGGTTCATTAGGGATATAGGACCGTGTCCTGTGGTCCCACAGTGTCACTTGGTTAATTCTTCACAGATGTCTAAATACCAGCTGTTACTATTTCTACGTGCATTTGTGGGTTTTCCAAATGAAGTCTGAAGAATAGCAAATATGTAGATTCCACACTGCAAATSAGTAAATTGTGTTATTTTTCAAGTGTCCAATTAAAATACTAATAATAAAGAATGGAGATTGTCGAAGAAATACCTTGCTTGCATCATGAGAGTCCCTGCTCACTTAAATAAAGCTTTTGCAGAGTACATTCAGTTTTCAGTAAACCTGTTACGTGGCAGAGTTTGTCTGTACTGGATCTCTTCATGCAGGAGAAGTATAAGGGGTTAGGGGCTCTAGAATGCAACAAGTGTCGAGTTCCAAGGAATCGCCTGTGGATGGGAATTTACGTGGATGTAGGTTTCTCCTTTTCCTCTCTGAGAAGCTCTGGAAGAGGCAGAAGAGTACCAGCATATGCTCTGGAGTTAAGGGACAATATCTCTAAGGTCAGAATGAGAAAGTGTGTTTTGTTTGTTTGTTTGTTTGTTTTTTAAAATAGCAGCAATTACTGCTTGGCAAAGCACTTAGCTGAACAGCACAAAGCAAAGAAAAAGAGTAAATGCCATATACTAGTCTTGCTGTACTGCCTTCACTATCTATCCACTGCTTTCTGGCAAATAGATAAGCCAGAAATTCCACGTTTTGTCCCTGTAACACTTAGAAACAAGCAACAACAAACAAATATGTTTAGAATCTATAAAGATGCGGGTAATATTCTAGTGGAATCGGAGAAACGGAGAAAACTGAGAGTCTGCAAGGAAGGTACCAGCAGAAGCCATGAAGAAGTGAGATGGAGAAGGAAAGCAGGTCTTCATGTATGATGTTTCCCGGGGAGAGGGTTATTTTGGTACAAAACACAGCTACCTTTGCATGTAAGTTTTCCTTACTCCTTTAATCCTGCTGCTTAGTGATTGATAACAGTGGCAGGGGGACTAATCATAGAATGTTTAAGGTTGGAAGGGACCTCTAGAGGTCATCTAGTCCAACCCTCCCGCATATGCAGGGTCACCTAAAGCATGTGGGACAGGATTGTGTCCAAGTGGGTTTGGAAGATCTCCAGAGAAGACTCCACCACCTCTCTGGGCAGCCTGTTCCAGGGCTCCATCACCTTCGCTGTTAAGAAATTTTTCCTTAAGTTCCTGTGGAACTTTTGGTGTCTCAGTTTGTGGCCATTTCTTCTATCACTGGCCATCAATGAAAAGAGGCCGCCCCCATCCTCCTTGCTCCCTCCCTTGAGGTACTTATACACACTGATCAGGTTTCCTCTCAGCCTTCTCTTCTCCAGGCTGAACAGGCCCAGCTCTCTGAGCCTTTGCTCATAGGGCAGATGTTCCAGGCYCCTAATCATCCTTGTAGCCCTGCACTGGACTCTCTCCAGCAACTCCACATCCCTCTTGCACTGGGGAGCCCAGAACTGCACACAAAGACTCCAGGTGTGGCCTCACCATGGCTGTGTAGAGGGGGACAGTCTCCTCCCTTGACCTGCTGGACATGCTGTTAATGCACCCCAGGATCCCATTGGCCTTCTTGGCCACGAGGGCACACTGCTGCCTCATGGTCAACTTGTCGTCCACCATGACGYTCAGGTCCCTGCACAGGTGTYTGGGGTTATTCCTCCCCAGGTGCAGGACCCTGCACTTGCCCTTGTTGAACTTCGTAAGATTTCTCGCTGACCATTTGTCCAGTCTGTGCAGGTCCCTCTGGATGGCAGCACAGCCCTCAGGGCTATCAACTACTCCTCCCAGTTTGGTGTCATCAGCAAACTTGCTGAGAGAGCACTCCATCCCAGACTAACAGTTGAGTAGAATATGTGAGACTCAGAATTTGTGTAATGCCTTCATGTCTGCATTAGAACCTGTGCACCCCAAGGGGGAGCCTGGCAGCCTTTTGCAAGCAAATTTACACACCATGCTGAAAGTGTCTTTGGTGCAATTYTATCAACTTCAAAGGCTGCAGCTGGCACAGGTGCTGATGCACTAGGACAGAGRAGTAGGTGCAGCACCACAAAAAAAGAGTATGCTTGATGATAAGGTGCTTGTTTGCTGTGTGCTGGCCACGTCCATCCTTCCCACTTTTGCAGGCATTGCTGGTGTACAAGGGCAGTCTGGGAGTTGAGAGCCCTCTTTCTCTGGGCATTGCAAAGTGAGAATAATCCACCCGCAGGTGGTTTACATTTGCCCATAAAATATAAAACTATATGAACTGAAAATGTGTTTTCTAACTTGCGTCCTGACTTCTGTAGCCTGTTCTGCTTTACTTGCAGTGCCATCTCGTGGCTTGATTCTTTTTTTTTTTTTTTTTNAAGGAAGGAAGGAAGGAAGGAAGGAAGGAAGGAAGGAAGGAAGGAAGGAAGGAAGGAAGGAAGGAAGGAAGGAAGGAAGGAAGGAAGGAAGGAAGAGATTTGGGTATGCTAACCAGGAATAGTTAGATAGAACTAACTCTTGTTTCATGTCAAATAATATAGTAAAGGCTGGGAATGTAGGATATTCTAATGTACAGCATTTCTCCATGACTAGTCAGTTAATGTTTGCCAACTGCAGATAAGAAAAATATGGTCTTGATACATCTTATAACAAGGAAATGTTACTAAATGAATACCTACAAGAGACTGAAATGGTAGCCTATAAAATGAAATAATTATGAAGTACAAGCCAGAATGCCTGGCTCTAGGTTTCATTAAAGACATACAGAATATATTCATTAAAATGAAAAGGAATCTTAGCATCTTTAACTCCACTCTTAGCTCCATATGCCTGGCATGGTTGCAAAAATGTTTACTTTTACCCACATGTTGCTAAAACGGCTTGATTCTTTTTTTTTTTTTTTTTGTAAATACTCAGCTACTGAGTGTTCAGCATGTGTTACTTGACCTGGTTGGGTCACAGGTGTTGGTAGCGGGAAGAGATGTGTTCTTGAATAGGTCCCTAACCGTCAAGCAGTCGTTTGCTCTTCACATAAATGCTCACCTGAAATCCCAAAATGATTAAAAATGAAGCTAACCTCTCATTA
This sequence comes from Eudromia elegans, assembly GCA_003342815.1. Lineage (NCBI taxonomy): Eukaryota > Metazoa > Chordata > Aves > Tinamiformes > Tinamidae > Eudromia > Eudromia elegans. The sequence goes on along the minus strand of PTEX01000005.1, from coordinate 6,835,541 downwards.
GTATGATAGAGAATCAGGAGTTCTGGATTTAAATCTGTTTCTCCAGTGATTCCCTCTGTGGCCTTGTGCAATTATTTAACCTCACTTCCACATTTCTGCAGCTACAAATTAAGGATAGCAATCTTGCAGTGCCTGGCAAGATAGTTGCTTAGAGAGCACAGGGGAATTTCTGTGCTRTTCTGAAAATTCAAAATGTCAGATGAAAAATACGTCTCTTTTTTATTATTAATATTGCACTTGTACTAAGGAAACTTGTACTCCTCTGAGATGAAAAAAAAGACATTTATGCAAGATTTTTGCTTGAAAAGTTTAATTAAAATTTAAGATATTTTTATTTCTCTGATAGAAACAGTAGTTCTGTCTCCTAATGCTACAATATAATTCATTGATTTTTCAACCAGCAAAATGAATGACATTAGATTTGTGTTTCAAATATTAACTGCAACAGTATTGATATTTTGAGGGTGGAAGCAAAAGGGTACCTTATCATTTCTAATGGGACATGTTATATGTAATTCTAATCAAAACCTAATATTGAACTGTGGTGGACACAGGTGGAACGAAAAATACCAGAATATCTTTGTAAATATTCTAACTGTGACCTTTCAAGCCAGTTATCAGGAAATAACCAAATCAAATTTAAAAATGTTAATTTAGATGCAAGAATGTTACGGAACTATTCAGCAGTGAAGACAAACATTATTCACACTCGCACCCTGTAGAAGAATCTCYGATAAGGCCATTTGCCCTTAATATGCTGCTCTGTGTAGGAAGGTGTCTCTTGTAAAATGGAAGGGCAGATGTGCATGTATAGAATAATAAAAATTATTTCCTCTAAAAGGATCACTGAGACTGAGGGTCAGCTGCACCCCACATGCACTGTAGACTGAGGGCAGTATAGTCTGTAAGTAGTTACTTGGATCCAGAAATGCTAAATCCCATCTAGAGGAATGCAAGGGTGYGAGTGGGAGCCCTTTATTTTGAACACTATTAAGGTAGTGAATCTGTACACACAGAGTTTTAGTGCAAACTTTTCCAAAGAAATATCTTATATGAGAGAATGTGTAATATCAGCTTTCTGCCATGCTTTTTCCATAAATCAGGCAGAATATAAGGATRTAAAATATGATTCCATATCATGCGGAGCACTGTCTGATTCTTGTAGCTTTTTGCTAATTTGGAAGGTACATTTGGTAACTGTCTTGTTGCCTGRAGTAGATTGTGTCTGTGTTGGAAATCTGATGTTATAGCCACAGGGCTCTGAAGAGAGCTAATTAGAGCAATTTAGAATAACAAAAGTTTTGTTCCTAGGAGGACACYGAAGAGATGGTGCCCCAAAGCAGCATGCTGCAATTGCAGAGAAAATTTATTATAATACTCCTTGATAAGTCATCCGGTGTCCCAAGGATCTACAAATCTCACTGCCTATTATGGTTTGCTCTGTTATACAATCAGAGGTACTCACGAATGTGCTGTACCATTCCTGGGGATATAAAAAAGGGAAAATTATGTCAATCAGTCATCACCTGTCTTGCCTTAAGGGAAACTACTAGTTCCCAGTCAGATCCAAGTTGATCAAGGCACATAAACAATTTTACATTGTATGTATGTGGCTTTCTGCCTCAAGACAATATTACTGACTCTTGAGGGAAGGATTTTTAAATCGATTGCGATTCTCATCAACTCTTAGTGTGGTGCCGTAGATTTTCTTTAATATTTTTCTTAAAAATAAATCGTTGTCTTTCAGTGTGCCAGAACAACTTTTAACAACGGGAGCTCTTTTGAACATAGAACAACAGGAGCTCAGCTGTGTTGGCTGGGTCTACCCTGTCACATTTACTGTCCATCTCCTCCATTTTGTGCCATGACCAACAGTATAGGAATGATGTTATGACATTCTTTCTTATTTTCTCTTTGAAGTTTGATGAATCYGTAGCCAGGGGTTCATTTCTGCTGCCACTGTGCACAGGCAATGCCTGTCAGTCCAAGGGGTTGCTGTATGGTGAAACATCCAAACCAAGTGCATGCAAATGGACTGCCAGCAGTGCTGGAAACRCCCAAGGCCAGGCTCCTCATTGCTGAAGTGTGACTTGTGCGCATATTTCTCTCTTGCTTTTTACATATTTCTTTTGGTGAATGACAGCATGTTGAGCTGCACGGTTCCTTGGGCTGATGCACGGAGCTCTGCTCAGGTGGGATTTTTTGGTGCTCTCATTCATAGCTCAGCTTCATAAGTTTGCTGTTCGTTCTTCACTAAACTGCCTAGCAAACAGTGTTATGCAGGGATATTGAGGAGCTATGAATGCAGGAAGCATAAAGCAAAATTTAAAAAGTCTTTTTGTCTCTCTCTCTCTCTTATTTACTTACTGTAGAAAGCAACTGAGGGCTTTTAATTGTGCTTCTGTGCTTTTTTTTWAAATGAGTGGTGGATGTTCCTCTGGGACCCTAACTTTGAGGAGTCTGGCCAGAATGGAGACAGTTAAGGAGGTGGAATAGAGTGAACAAAAAGCTTCCAAAAGCCTAATTGCCTGTTAGATAAAGTCTGCCTAATGTCCTTTTGGTGTTTTTTAGGTAGAAGTCACAATACATGAACCTGAACTTAAACCTGTCCTTAACTGAATGCTTCATATTTATTCACTTGCTACAAGTTTCTGCAAGGTCCTGACTTCAGCCCTCTGAAAAAAACTTATGTGATCCTTAAAGTCAGACCTGTGAAGCCTGGAGGCTTTCAGATTTTCATCAAAATCAGCTGGATTTGACCACTGATAGCTGTGTTAAAACCCCAGATTTTCGTGTTTACTTGAATGCAAAACTTGTCCCAGACAGGTACAGACAGATCTGAATGAAAACCCGTGTTTTATGTTCACAGTTAATGATATAATTAGTGTTAGATTTATTGTTCACTTTGAGTGATTAATGGGTCTGCATCTCAGAAATAGAAGTTTTTGTTTTGTATTTCCATCAGGAGTACATCATGTAAGTTCACAATAGTGACGTGTGCCCTCGTCAAGGGCTTCTGGACTGTCATTATCTGGCAGGACATCTGCACTGCTTGTAGCTTTTTGGGAAAGCCAAAACTGCTCTAAGTTTGCAGTAGTCGTCACTGAAAATATTATCCCTGCTGTTTAAAAGGTCAGCTCTGCTTTATGAGTTGCCTCAAATTGGTATTCTTAATCATTCAGAAACTGTTGAATATCGTTGGTTCACCACTATGAATGCTGTTGTGCTGGATGTTCAGATATTGAAATATGAGGAAGGGAAGGTGCTTCCCAGCTCTCCGTTGAGTAGGATTTTCACTGCTGTCCCTAAACTACATAATCTTTCTGCTGATCCAAGTTCCTGTGGCCACACTCTGCATTATCTTTCTGTGTTCTCTCTGAACAAGCTACTACTTATTGCTCTGAGAGCCCATCTTGGTCTTTTGAATTTACCCAGGGTTATATTATCCTTTCTTCTTTTATCTTACATTATGTACTATCCACCATCCTGTCTGTTCCCGTGAGCAGTGGAATTTAGTGCATTTCTGCAGTCTCTGCTTACTCAGACTCTAACTCAGGTTTTGCTCAAGCTCTCCTTGCCCAAGACCTTATCCTTTGTGGTCAAGGATATCTTCACCTTTTTGATAGTAAATATTCATTCAACTGTATGCATTTCTGGAGATGCTCAGGATAATAAGGACAACTTATAATCATGCACGGGCTTGGATTAGATGTTAAGGTGGAGAATTCCTGCCCCCTCGTGGCACCTTTGAGTTCATCTGTGTTACTGAACCAAGCATTTGAAAGCTCTTACAGCTTTTATCTGACTACTACCGTTCTATAGTTTATTAAACCTGCTTTCTTTGCTCGCTTAATTTGTACGTTAAATCTATTTTTTAAAATGTCATTTCCACTGTGTCTTTTAAAATATGTTTTTCACCTTGGTGCCTTGTCTGGCAAGATTTTAGTAAATAAAATTATTGTCATGCTGTAGCTGTTAAAATCCTCTCTCTTCTTGTGAATGAGGCTTGCAAGTTTGAAAGAGCTGAGGAAAATGAAAGCAATATTCAGCACCCTAGCAGTAGGTTGATCTTGCAGAAAATGAGATAAATACATGGGTTTTATTCTTTTAAGATTCTGTTGCAGTTATAAGCTGTTAATGTTTTAACCTTCCAAATTGTGAATATGATACATGTAAACCAAAGGACAGAACTCTACTATTCTTAAAATAATGGCTGCTTTGTGGCTCTTTTCTACTCGAGCTAACTTTGAAGAAGTTAGAYGCTGACGGTAGTGTGAAAGTAGCCAGGAGTTCTGTATATGCCAGAAAACCCGCTGGAGTGTCATGGTAGATTAACTCATGCTAATTACCTCTAAGCTATTTGTGCCTCTAGAAAGCAACTGGTGTCTCGGGCAGCTTATACCTCATAGAGCTTTGTACAGCTCAACAGACACTAGCATGACTGTCTGCAAGTTGATTCTACGTTATTTTTTTCCTGTTATTTTGAAAAGAAGGAATTGTTCTGGACTGTTGCCTGTTTTATTTGGGTAACAGTCGTAAATACCTTCATACAGCACCAGGTGTGTAAGAGGTGTGTGAAGGAGAACTTGAGGCTTCCGAGCTGGCTTTGAGAGCCATAGAAGTAGACGCTGTGCTTTCTGGGAGAGCAGCATGTGACAAGACTCATAAGGCTCTGTTCTCATTCTTCTCATGCTTCTCCATGTTACAAATAACTTTCAGAGCCAGCACTTCTGCAAACCCTGGCTAAACTATGCAGTTTTGTAAGCAGTTGGCCAGCACAGCTTCAAGCAACGCTAAGCAAGAGTACAGCACAGGAAATAGCTATGCATTAATGGCAAAGTCCTTGTTATTCGTCCTGGTTTGTAAGGAATACATTACTAATTGGGGCCAATTCTTGAGCAGCAAACAAATACAATCTGAGTCTAATCTGTATTTTTCCACATAAGTGTTTTGACCTTAAGATAGGCTGTTCATTTGCAGTTCCAGAAGACTTGTAATATTCTGATCCCTGAAAAAATGTGTTTTATGGGGGATGTTTTTAGTTTGATATATTTCATTGTTTGTTTAGGTGAAATTCTGTAGATAAAAAATCTGTAGATAAATCTGTAACCTAGATAAATCTAAACCTCTGTTTCTGTAAGTTTGTTTCTGTAGAACTGGTTAAGTGCAGAGGCTGTTGGTATCTATGTACCATTTAGAAAATTTGGTGCTCYCCTGTGAAATCTTGTTCTGCTTAGAGGCTTTCTGGAGTGTCATTTCTAGAATTTTATTTATTTTATTTCTTTCTGGAAGAGAAATGATTTGGAGTAGAGAAGTTGAGATGACAGGCAGTTTGAAACAGAAATTTCCAGTTTGAGTCTAGAAACAGCAATATCRTGTTAAAAGATGATGATTGTGTGGCTGCTTAGCTCTTGGCGAAATTGTTCTTGCCCTTCCCAGTCTGCCTTCCAGGCTCACCGCGAGGCCTTGGCTCACTGTGCTGCTTCTCCCTGGCTGCTCTCATCCGCTTTGCTCTACATTTGTGACCGTGCTTCTTGCCTGCCATTCAGCCTGCTGTTTCTGGAGATATCCTGTCTTCTGACCCTTCTGTTTTGGGCTCTGTGTTATGAACCGGCCAGAAATTTTGAGGCCGCTTAAGTTAGAGGGGGGCACTTCAGTGAAGATTTCATAGACCTTAGCAGAAATTCAGTGAGCTGTTCCCAGATCACCTATTTCTTCTCCAGCAGGATTTGTGGTGTACCTAATGCTCGTTGGTTGTCCTTGATATTTCCTGGGCTGTCTAGTGTACATTTGTGACAGAAATGAAAGTATATGTGTGTGTATGATACACRCACAAATACATGTAATGGGCACATTAACCCGGTGTCAGGATACTAGCCTATGTGCTTGACATGCCTGTCAGTGTGTGTCACAGAATGAACTCCACACCTAAAATACACATTTCATCATTTGTTAAGCACATAGTAYTAGAAAGGGCAATACAGGTATCACCATATTATAGTTTATATCTCTCTTCAGTCATGTCAAGGTTTATGTATTTGTTCCCACTTGTTAAAAAACATTAATGTTGATGTATTTAATTAAACCATAAATGTATATCAGGTGCTTTCATGTATTGGAAGTAAAACTCATCATGTTTAACAGTAAATGTTGCCTTATGCCACATAAGAATGGCATATGGTGAACAGCAGATTGGAAAGATCTTCTGTTATTTTTCTGAAGTTCTGCAGTGAAAGGAACATACTTGTGAAAATATTTAAGTAATATATTCCTCTTGTAGTCTAATTTGTGTTCTCTAACTGCCTTTGAAAATCAATAAAAACAAATTGTTTCTTATATATTCTGTGCTTGGCCAGGACAGCAAGCATTTTCACCAAATCTATTCATGTTGGGGAAAACAATCCATTCATGGGAGGAAAAACATTATTGCTGATAAAAGTCTAGTATARAACACGGTTCTTGAGGTTTTGAAATCTTTCTTCTCTAGTTGAAGAAGAGCAGGAATTATAGGAGTGATTTTTTTTACTCTTCTGAGAATGTCTGTTTTTTGACACTAACTGGCATCATGAGCAAAAAAATTTTGTGTTTATATACATATGCAAGCCATACTGAATATTCCWCCTCTGATGTTTTGTTTTTATAATAGGACAGAGATTACAGGTGAAATAGTTTAACTGCAATGAAGTTTTCATTTTTATCACACAGAGCTAAATTTATCCTTTCTGTGGGTTTCCTGAACCCGGCAGCGCTAGGTGTGAGAGTGGCCTGTCTGATTCCACTGCTGTTCTAGCAGAAACTGCACTCCAGGTTTCTGTCCTTCAGGTTGTACACACACACACACACWCTCTCCATGAACGAGCAGATAAAACTGCTTTCTGCTACCTCAGAAACATGGACAGTTTATGGTGTGCTGGAGGTAACTGCCCGTCGTCCGTGGCAGAGGGTTGTACTAATGAGCTCTTTGTTTACAGCTGGATAGMGGCGGTGAAATCCTCCTCTTGATGAACCAGTTATTAGAGATCATTCATAGRGAGTTGGTCCAACCCCCTTGTGTTTCACATGCCAGGGAAAGCTTCGGGAAGAGAACGTTTCTCACATGATGGTATCTGTGAAAGGTGACCAGCTGCCTTCTTAGTGTGTTCTCACTCTTACCCACTTGCCAACATGAGTCTTCTCAGAGACACTGTTGTTGCTCCATCTGCCTTACATGCCAGGGAGGTCATTTTTGTTCCTGGATGGTGCAGTTCTTTAACAGATACATGTAGGTAATTTCACAGAGGGAACCAGTGAATTTAAGAGAAAACTCTCACACCGTGTTTAGCTGTACAACTGTTTGTGTGACTAGAGACATACTGGATAGAGGAGCACAGTGATTTAAATCTGTCACTTTTGAGTGGCTGATATAATGAAATAAAAAAATAAATAAATAAAATAAAATAAAATAAAATAATAAATAAATAAAAAAATAATGAAATAAAATTGTCAGAAAGAAATAGAAAAAATAAGATTTACGAAGAAATAGGACCAAACTGAAATTTGACACACAGCTTCTATTTTGATGATTAACAATTTTCTACCTCTTGGGCYGCATAAACCCAAATTAAGTCCACTGTCAGCTGAATATTTGTATTTGTATCATTTGATGTTCAAACCTTCCTTGTATTGATATGCAGATCTGAGTTTTTAATAAGCTAATCTATTTTTTTTTTAATCTTTCCTTGGAAATATTGTATGTCCAGAAATGCATATTCATTTTCATGTCTGATTTTTATTTATTTTTAATAGATACTTTCGTCRGTAGCATGTGTGTGATACAGGTTGCCATGGTAAGTATGAATATTTTATTAACATTGTAAATATTAATTCAAAACATGGTAAGCTGGAAGCTGAGATGCTAACACTACGTAGGAGATTTTCCTGCACTTGAGGTGATAGAAATTATATAGAGGACATAAAAATGTGAAAAGCGACTTATCTTGGAAAGAAGGAAGTGCAGTGATAATTCAGCAGCCTAAGGACGTTGAAATGGAGGGTATTGGGCCTGTGAAGGAAAGGCAATAGAAGGTCAGACATAAGCTGATGRAAGTTGGCGCTGGAGAGGACGTGAATCTAAAGTTCAGATTTTAAACTCCTTACATTTCAGAACCTTTTACAGTCAATATTTCAGAGTAGAGTATGACCAATTAACTCAGCTGAATCTGACGTAGAAAAGAGTRTGAAGAGACGTTATCAGTTTTGAGGTAGGGAGGGTGCTTTTATTCCTAAGGCGCAGGGCTGGGGGGCCGCCAAAGTTTTAATTATGACTTTAGGATCATGACTTTATTAACTTGTTGTGCTAATGAAAACGAGTCATTTTAGGCATTTTTTTGGAAACCTGAGCCCTCCGATTTTCACTGAGCTCAATGGAATTTACTTGCTTGAGAGCTCTTTAAAATGTGCTTCTTTAGATATTTGCTATCAGTAAAATTCTTGGTTTCAGTCTTTGTTGTTGGTTTATTTGTAAAATAAGTGATGCTTCTTTCTTTTGGAGATGAAGRAATAAATATTTTTGGATTAGTGGTGGTTGCCTGAGTTTTGTCAAGCTGGTCATTTTATTGCTGTTGAGTTGTGCTTGTAGCGTTAATGGAGCTTTTGGCAGATAAAGGCATATTTAGTGAAATATATACATCTCTGGCATGTTTTCAGGATTTATTTATGAGTAATTTTGTATCTCCAAAGTATTTCAGAAGCATGAATTATGTTGTTTCCTMCTGTCTTGCCGTGAGAGCTAAAAATAATCCTTCAGTGGCATTAATCCTATGTTCATATGAAACTTAAGCATCTCAAAAATACATTTGGATGAAGCTAACCMTTCTGCTCGCAGGCACATGTGTCTGTTGCTCATTAGTCAACAGAACTGCAGCCTTGAAGCCAAAGTTTGCAGTGAGTTATTTCAAATACAACTAAAAGCGGTTCAGATCAGTGATGCCTTTAGGCTGAGATACCTGCTGAAAATATGCCCAGGCTAGGCCTTGCATGTTCCATATTGCAGTTAGTTTGGCTATATGTAGTTTGAGCAATATCTGGGTTGTTAACAGCCAAGCTGGGATATTTGTTCAGAACTGAATCAGTGCTACCCATACCTGATCTGACCAGAGCACATGGACTGCACTCTGGGTGCCTGGTGAGACTTGGRTGTTCCTCATCACAAAGCTGTGCTGCTTTTTCGCTTTGGATGGGTATTAACCTGTCAAAAATACATAGGGTAAGCAAATCTAGTTTTGAGAAGAGGCTTGGTTAGATTCCTCATGGTGTTTACTTACCTCACGTAAGACTCTTGCCTGGATCAGATCTCCTCGAGGAGCGCCAGCAGCTAGAAGTGGATGGGAGATGTGCTTTCCCCTGAATTTGCATCARTGTTGTGCTGTAGAAAGTCTCAGAAACCCCTCTGCTCTGTGGGTGAGTTAAGATGGTGGTTTGTAAGAAGCAACTGAAGCGGAGAAATAGGCCTTGAAGAGGCTTTTGACTCCTTTGACCCTATCATACACTCCAGAGCTCCTGTAGGTGAGGGTCTGTAGTGTGAAGAGCATTGGGTTTAATCTCAGCAATACTTGCAGACAAGTTATGAAAATCCCTAGATCAGAATACAGCTCTTCATTAAGGRTCCTTGACATAAGCCTGTGTATGTGYGCTGTACTGTATTTCATTACTCTTAAGCTATTGGAAGGAAATTCAGTCAGTGACTCCGTTCACCTTATTTGTTTGCTCAAACAACCTGTGAGTAAACTTGCGCCGATGGAGAAGTTTTCTCTACATAACCTGTAATTTCTGGTGAATATCTATTAATTTGTGAAGCCCCTAGAGTTACTGCAGAGCATTGATTGTCACTATGGGTTCGCTTTGGGAGCAAAAAGTTATGAGTAGTTGTGCCCCAGGACTTTGACTCGTATTTGATGCTGTCAGCGAAGAGTGATTATAAAAAGTTACATGATGAAAGGTGCTGTCGTTTGTCTGATATGTTAAATTGAGGTCGCATCTGCCAATRGCCCTCTTAAAAATCACTTCCATGTCTTGTCAGACGTTCCATTTCCCAGTGAAATTAATTCTAAAAATCAAGGACTGTGTCTGAGATATTGCCGAGAGCACAATAGTGGCTCTGTTTGCCCCATATTCATTGCGCTGCTGGTATTTCACTTGCTATTTTTGTCAGGACTTACATTATAAAACTCAATTTTACTCCGTTCTGTATCACAAAGCAGCATATGTCATGCTAACTCCACTAGGCAGAGTAAGATTACTACACGAAATCTTAAATCATCTTGTGATATATGGGCACACAAGATTGCTCGGAAAATAACTTGTCACCACTGTAGACGCTTCATGGTTGCTGGAAAAAAACACTCCACACTGAAGGTCACACACACACACACACACACACACACATACATATATATACACACACTATATATATATATATATACACATGTATAGACTGTTATAACAGCTCTATTCACCCTGTGCTAGAACAATGCTCCTAAATGACAGGAGACTGCGAATGTTTTGTGCTTTGAAGGAAAGCTTTCTGATCCCTCTGTTTAGAGAACTGRAGTTCCTCATATTACAAAGAAACAGAACTTTGTAGCTACATTATTTCATGCAAATTAAAGCACTCCTCAGCTCCTTTTGTCCTCTGACACTATTAAGGCTCTGAACATGTCACAAGTATTGCCATACAGCACACCTTATAGTGACTGCAGCATTGTATTTGATGCTTACARATTCATAAGTCCTTGGTTTAAATCCTGTGGAGGATTTTTTTTCCTTTTTATTTTAAACATAGATAAACAGTTCAAATAGTTCAATGTCTCGGATTTTTATGTCAGATGAGATTTTTATAAAAACAATTTCTTTGTGTAGACTGAAGCTTTTACACCACAACAGGGCTTAGGAAAGCTTGTTTCAGGTGCATTTCACTCCTTCATACCCCTGTTTTTTTTGTGCTGTGTGCCACAGGTGTCTGCTTTTCTCCTTGAGAAGTGGTGCATTTCATAGTGACTTCTGAGGGAAGAGGATTTCTTTTCTGATACTCTCATGAAAATCAGTGTAGATTTTCCTGAGTTATAATGTTTTAAAATAGAACGTTTGCTGTTAGTGTCCTGTGCACTTGAGCTGCTGTCTGAAAGCCCAGGTCTTTCTGCTGATCCTCAGTATACAGAACTGGAGTGGTTAATGCTGCAGGCTCCTTGCTTTCCTTCACTCCCTCCCTTTTGTGTTTTCTGACTACTATAGATCTAAAATTGGGCTTGGCTGTGTGATGCTCKTGGATTTCTTGCCTTAAAAAGTTTCACATGGGCTGTGTCTTATCTCTGTAAGATTTATTTATTAAGAAGCCTCAACACTGCAGTCTTATTTTGTCAGTACATAAAAATCATGCCATAAGTGAATTGACATCTAAGAGACCCACATTTAGTATTTCCTAAGATTGTGTTCTAGCTTTGAATGTGTTTAATAATTTCATTAATTTTTCCAGCGATATCTTACAACAAAAAATATTATAGAGGACTTAGTTGTGCTGTACYGTTTGTAGTCCTCAGATCAATGAATAGTCTTAAAAAAGCTAAATTCAACATTAATTATAGGTAAAGATAAAGGTCACTAACAAATTCTTCTGCCTGTCCTATATCTCAATTAAAAAAGAAAAAAAGAAAAAGGATTTGTGAAGTCTAGTGACACTGATTTTCCTAAAAGGGCAGTATTGACCATTGTCTTCAGATCAGTGGCAGAGGATGTGTTGACAGAATGTGGACGGATCTGGTGTCTAGAAGGAGCATTCAGTGACAGAAGRTGCTCCTCTTGGGAAGTTAGCCTGCCCTCTTGCAGGGCATCATATAGTAAATATGCTGCTGCATGTGTATGTAGTGTGTGTTACACACAAATACAGTGCAGAATGAGCCAGAGTAGCTGCAGGTGGGCTCAGAATGCAGAGTCTCCTCCTGAAGCAGGCCAGGAGCACTCACAGGTTCTGCCTTTTTGTCTCTTTGCTGCCTGTGGTGCAGTGGTGCAGGGGTAATAACTTCCTGCYAGGACATTGCAGCAAGCAGCTTTGGGGCAGTTGCACCTTAAGCTGCTTCAGACACCTGATGAACATCCAGTTATATGTGTTAAATGTGTACCATTTAAATATAAAGTCATATAAATACCCATTTCTGATTTTATTTTGATTCTTTAAATACAGATACCCTGGAGAAATGACTAAGAGTAGAAAGTGTAATAAATTAAAAGTGATCCGGATGCCCTGTAAGGACCTATGGCAAAGAAACCAAGGGTATCAAATACTGTATGGATACTGAGAAGGGAGTGTTACAGAGAGCAACRCCCTGCAGCTCTTAAATGCAGTAGATTCTGAAAGAGGGTTTTTATATGTACTTATATTTTTTCCAGGAAATACTTCACTGAAGTTGTATTTATATTAATATAACACCTTCTTTAATTTATTGAGCTGAGTACTAGAGTGCTTTTCAGTTTTTATCCTCTCTCCAARCTTCTGTCCTTGAAGTAATACAGATGGTTTTGGTTGTCAAATATTTGGTTGTTAACTGTATTTCAGGATGTTTTCTAGAGGAAAGTTGTCTTTATGATTCCATCAGGACCCTGTGACATGAAATTGTGATGTTGATTTTGTATTTGCTGATCTTGATTCTTCCTTCATTTTACTCTAGTACTCAATGCAACCAGTGGCTCAGTCTAACCCATACTGAAAGCAAAGGAATATTCTGTTGGTAGGTAGCAGTTGGAGTTCTCAAAGAAAAAAGCTTTTGAGATAAGGATCTGTTAGCCAGTTTCCTTTCTACCATTTTAAGCATCTTTCCTGGCTYTCTTTGTAAACAAAATAGATTTGAGAGCTCCATCTTTGAGTCTACGATAAGAGGTGAAGGAGCAGATACAGTTTTTCCTGTTTCTGTTCCAACCAGATGCATATTTGATTATAGTGTTCTTTTATATGACGCCATAGAAAAGATCTGGCACTTAATAACTGTTTTTCCAAAGCTGTATACTTTGGCTGTAAATAGCATTTCAGGTGGAAAATTGGCACAGCAGGCGTCAGCTCAGGAGACTSTGAATTCTTCCTTTCTCCATTGCTGAGTAAAGTAAAAGAAACATTTTAAGGATTTTGTGGTTTCACGGGCCACTAGGTTGTTCTTTGGTTTTGTTACTCTAATTTTCCCTCCCATTCAACCTTCTGCAGATTTCTTAGATGAATGAGYGTCTGCAGAAAGGCAGGAAGGGAGGACTGAGTTAATACAGGTTGGGCAGCATTACCTCAGCCCCTGAGGAGATTATGGAGCAAGTCCTCCTGAAAGCCACTTTCAAGGCATATGAAGAGTGAAAGTTAATTGGAAGCAGACAGCRTGGATTTGCCAGGACAAATTATTCCTGGTCAGGTTATTACCTTCTAGAATGAAGGACTGGCTTTGTGGATGAAGGAGTAGTGGTGGATGTTGCTCTTGTTGACTTTAGCAAGGCTGCTGTACCATCCTTGTTGCTAAGTTGGGGGAATACATACTGGATAGTGGATGAAAAACTGGACTTCTGGGTTCACAGGGTAGTGCTCAGTGCCTGTTACAACTAATGTTCCTCGAGGTCAGTAGCGGGGCTGATACTTTTCAACAGCGCTTGTGAGACCCTTTGGCAGTCCTATGCCAATTTTGGCACTCAGTACAAATGAGAGATGAATAAACTGGAGCAAGTCCAATGGAGAGTGAGTTAGATAGCTAGGGAGCTGCAGGACAGGATGCCCAGGGAAAAGCTGAGAGCTGTTTGTTTACCCTGCAAAAGTTCAGGCTTGGGGGGATCTGTTCGCAGTCTTGAACCACTTGGGTCTGATATAGAGGAGATGGAGCCAGGTTTTTCTCAGTAGTACATGTCAAAAAGACAAGGTGCTTTGGATACAAGTTGCTAGATGGGAAATTCCAAGGAATTAGAGAAAATACTTCATATATGTAGGTATATGTATTTTTTTCCCACAGTGAAAGCACTTAAGAACTGAAACAGTTTTCCCAGAGAACATGCAGACTGTCCTTGCAGATACTGAAGCTCATGAAGTTGCTGAGCAAGTTCCTGTTTTTACTTTGAAAGTGACACTGCTTGGAAAGAAGGGTTGGACATGATGGTCTCCAGAGGTCTCTTCTTATCTAGATTGTTCCGTAATTATCCCAGTCTGTAACATGGCATCAGCTGTRGACAGGACATCCTTCTGAGACATGGGAGAGGTGTGGAGGGGTGGGAGAGGAGCAGGARGTTTGGAAGTTATTCCCAGGCCTTTACAGGACATTCTTTATGTCTTAGGTGACTGCTTAAGGCAGCTCTCCTGATTTCCACAAGTGTACAAATCCCTAGCAGCATCAGAGAGCTCAGTTAGTGCCTCAAGAGCAGCGTTGTCCAGCATATRGGACGCTGAACTGCCCCTCTGAGCTGGCTGCCAGGCTTGATCATGCTGCCAGCTTGCTAATCCGCAGGGCTCTGTARCTCGGTTTCACCTCTCATTCCTTCCTTAATTAGACTGTAGACTTTTTGGAAAGTCAGGAGGCAATTTTTTGCTCAATGTTCAGCATCCAGCATGCTGGGACCTCATATGGGCTGGGCCTGTAAATGCTGTTTTTTATAATGCCCCATCTGAGATGACCAAGGCTGCAGAAATGTGAAGTATTACAGCTGGCCTTTCCTCAGACAATAATAGCTGTGTGACATGGAGAGAAAACGAATAYTCCCTTTGCTTCCAGTAAGGGACTTGAATAAACTGGTGTTACCAGTTGCAGCTCAGCGATGGTGGCCGCAGACTGGAACTGGACTTGAGTAGTCTGGGGGAGGCTGAGGAGACTTGCTGCGGTCAAAGTAATGAGATGGAGCAGAGGAATCTCTGTTTGCATGTGAGTCTCTGCTTGTCCCCTGGCTCTCCTCCCCAGCTAAAAGTAAAGCCAAAAGGCCTTATTTGGGGCTGAAATCCTGCTGCAGTTCCAGTTCTCATTACATGGCTGCTCTGAAGCAACAGAAAAGCACCTATAAACATGCTCCCTGGTTAGGAGCGGATTAACTTGTTTGTGGAGGAGAAGCCACAGGTGCTACATGGGTGATTTAGCAGCTCTGTGCTCTTATTTCTCAGCCCCTGCAACTGGGGTTATTTAGGACTCAATACAGGTGCTCCAGCAATCTTAAATGCCTGTAGTTGCTCCCACACGTGATGGGAGTTGCACCGATTCCTGTTGTGTGGTTGGAAAAGGGAACCGTGAGCTGTATTTGCTGGTTTCTTTTTCCTTCTCAAAGTCTGGGTCTGAAGATCCCTGAAGATCCCAAAGAAAGGAGTCTTAGCTACTGAGGGTATAAAAGTGATTTAAACTAAATGAATGTAAAGTAATTGGCAGAGAAAGAAATAAGGAAAATGGTGGAATGTTCTCAAGACACAAACCATTTTTATGATGGCCAGTACTACTGTGTAGTTTCAGAAGATGAACTTAAATCCTTTCGGAATTAATGGGCTATTATTTTAGTATCTTGAATAAATACATTAAAAAAATGTCACTTTCAACAGAAATTTTCTGGACAGACAATTCTTGACCGGTAATAGCGCTGGGAAAACTGATGTACAGCTTAATGCTGAATGGAAAGTAGCTTCTGAGCTTTTTATGACCTCTTTATCAAAGACACCACTGCTATTGATTAAGGATTCTTTTGGCTGGTTTAGTCTGTTTGGGAATATGTTAGCTGTTCTGTGGAGTGACAAATAGAAAACAGTTAAAAAAGGAAATACTTAGATGTAATCTGGAAATTTCCTCTTTTATGGAAACACTCTTATGGTAACATAGCCTTTTGTTGACTGGAAAAGAAATAGCTGTAAACCATAATATAGAATCATAGAATGCTTAAGGTTGGAAGGGACCTCTATAGGTCATCYAGTCCAACCCCCCTGCACACGCAGGGTCTCCTAGAGCATACTTCTGTAACATTTAGCTGSGCTTCTTGGAGTAATGTATTTTATGTGATAAAATAGAGGGAGAGTTTGCATTTGTSAGCTAATTTCTCCTGTGGAAGGCCTATTTCAGTGAAACGCAGGGAAAATAATTTGAAGGGAAATGCTGTGGAATTTCCCTCCCTTTCTGCAAGTTATTCTGCGACAGTGCTGATCCGGGACGCTAGTTCTGTGCCAATGTAATAGTAATAAAAGCCAGAAAGATCAGTCTGAGCTCTAGCTATCTCAAACATAGACTGCCATCTCAGCTCCATTTATCTGTAGGATAGTGAATGCTGAGTCCTGAACATATTATATGTAAGTATATTATATCACTAGAAGGTTTAACAGGTAGTTAAAAGGCAGTGATTATAAGCAAACTATTATACTGTAGAGCTGATTTGCCTTAGGTACCCAGTAGTGTGCCCTGTTAATCAGCTACTGTGCCCTGCTCTGTATGTTTGCATGTGATTTCTGTGCATCCTTTAGTGTTTTTTGGCTAAGTAATTGGAGGTGTTATTGGTGWTTGTAAAGTGCTCGGAAATCTGCATATGAATGATGTAGGAAAAGCGCAGAGCTGTAATTTCCATGTAAATTCCAGGTTCATTCACCTCTCAGCAGTTCCCTTATCATTAGTCAGCATTATGAATAAATAAATAAAATAATGAGGTGTGACTGGACTTATTAAAAATGCATTTTGTTATTAACCAGCCTGTAAAGAGCATACTGTAATATCAATTACTAGCTTCAGCAGGTTTGGGAAATGGGAACTTCAGGATACATGAAAGCTAATACATACCAGTGGCATAGGCATTGATTTTCCTAAGACCCTAGGAGTCAAAATGGGAATTGATATTGCAGCAATGTCCTGGGTAATTGAGCATTCAAGTGCTTCAGAGGTATTCCTGTAGGTAAGGGACGAGGCGCCCCTCTTTGGTGCCTTTTCCATATTAATGGCTTTAGTACTTCCTCTTTTATGCTAGTTTCTTTTATAGGAGAGCTCTAAGTACCTGATCTTGACTTGAAAGCACTTGGCATCTTGCAGGATCAGGAGTTGTGCCTGCCCAAGCTTGCTGCATTTAATTTAATTGTATCATTTTCTTCACTGTTACTCACTCCATGTATCTCAAGGGGAACATAGCGAGAGAAGAAGAGAGAGTGTTAGTAGCCTATAATAGGGGAGAAGAGGAGCTAATTTAAGCTGCTTTGAAGCATTCTCTCCCTAAGCAGTCCTGGCCTCCTGAGTGGCCGGGGGCTTGGCGATGGAGGAGAGCTGCAGGGAACTCGGCTCTGCTTGCACCGGGGTGACCTGTGCATCCATAGTGCCTCTAAAACAGGGTTTGTGACCCAGGGAGAGTGCCAAGCCAGTAGGACCCCAAGSCCACGAAGCTTTAGAAGCATCAGCATTTATAGGGAGGGCCATATAGGGTTAATATAGGACTTGATCCGTATCTAAGGCAAATCAGCTCTACAGTGTAATAGGTTGCTTATAATCCCTGCCTTTTAACTACCTGTTAAACCTTCTAGTGATATCGTTTGCTATAGTACATAAGTCTTATGTATTTAGCCTTTATAAAATATTTATAARTGGAACCTTATAATAGTGTAGCCCATATTTTGTGCCGTTGGTTTCCATTCTGCAGCGTGCTGCTTACTGGTCAGGGCACTGTTACTTTTTGAGTTCCCTGTATTCCTCCATCTGCCTGTGTATAAGAAGACAGAATTTTCTTTAGCTCAGTGTTCCTTCAAGCTCGTGTGGAATTGTGCAGATGCATTTAATTTTGAAAAACAAAAAAAGTTTATATATAATTTCATCCATTTGTTGTCAGTATTTCAAGTATCAAACTACTGAACTTATGGAAGTCACTAAGTGTATTTTATTGGTACTCTAATCTAGGACTTGGTAACTTCTGCAAGTGTAGAATAATATTTCCTTTATTTTGGCTTCTGCAAGTAGTCCAGTTTAATGATTACTTAACTCTGAGTTAGGAAACTGATCTGTGTAGATGAAGTAGAACAACTTGTCTTTCTTTTCCAGGATATTCATAGGAGTAGGGAAGTATGAGATCTACTAATTAAAAACCTGGAGACAGTAGCTGTAAGAAATAGTGAGTTGAGTGTGTTAATTTTAGTTTATTAAATTTTAATCGGAAAATGTGATTTGAAAAAGATTTTTCTTCAGGTATATAGCAGACTGAAGATTTTTTATTTTACTTATAAAATAGCTACAAATGCTACATTATGCAGGTGAACTACAATTTTTATTCTAATTCAGTTTGACATAAATTACATAAAATTAGTCATTTAGTAAGCAAGAAAGWTGTTATTCACAAGGGGTCTGATTCTAAGAGCCTGAAGAGTGAAAATAATTGTATGTTGGCTGAAAAAATTCTTTAATTCATTTTGGTTAGTAAAGAGAAAATAGCAATGTGCACCACCAGTGAAAGCAAACTAAAGAATACAAATGCAGAAAAAAGTAATCATTATTTAAATGAAAGTTTTCTACGTCATAATTCAAATTATCATCACAATTTGTCATCACCAGCATGGATTAATAAAAATGATGAAATAAAGATTTTCACTTACTCAAAGCCAGGAACTTACCGTTACTCCTTGGACAGTGTCGTGTTCCAGGACAGAGCTTTCAGTGGCTGTGTGGGAAATAGAAGGAAGATTTTGTAGAAGGAGACTAATGGTTTTGTTTTTAGTATTTTTTTTCCAGTGGTAAAAAGCTGATTCAGCAGCTACAGCCAAATAGAAACGTTCTTACATAGATTGCAGTGTTAACTCTGCAGATCAAATGTATTTCAGCATCTTGTGCAGTAATATCATGCTTGGTCTGTGTGCATCTGCAGATAGTCTTTTGCCTTTCTCATTTCTTCTTTCTCACTGCTGATACAGTTTCTCTGTGTTTATAACTATAAGTAGATAAAAATAAAATGACCACCCCAAGGAAACTGAGCCAACAAAAGCAGTTTASCTTTGGATATGCACTTGATGCAGAAACAGCAACAACTAAACTCTCAGAAGCCCATTAATTTATACTGACAAGGCAGAGCTCTGTTATAATTGCAACACTGCTAAATCCTGTGTTGTTATTTCAGGTTGTTCTCAATGGGTTTAAATGGTAGGTGATGAATAAAATATTGATTGGTGGTTTCAGATGACAGATGCTTCTAAATCTGAGCAAACATAACTAATATGAAATTCAAATTATGATCAAACAAAACATTAATATGAATTTCTTATTTCCTTGCTTTTGATAAGCACAGATGTCTTGCCACTGGCTCAGGCTCTGTCAGGCATCACTGCATCATTTTTTACGGGCTCAGACATAAAGGTATAGAGTTCTTTATATGTGTTTTGCATGCACTACGGAACAGATTTTGATTCAGGCATAACTGGGGTTGATTTTCTGGAACGGCAGTTGTTCCAGTGTCAAAAATTGTGACTCTTTGCTGKTTTAGTACAATATGCATTTGCTAAACTAGAGCCAGAAGAGACCTACTCACCAGTAAATCATGTCCCCTGCTATTCCAGGAGATTTAGTCCTGCAGCCTCTTCCACAGACTGATTCAGTTTTGTACCTCCCACTGGCTTAAAGTGGATGAAAAAGATAAAATAGCTGATACTCTTTGTTGCCTTCTGCGATGTTACTGAAGATGAATAATGGCCTAACCTATAGGAAGTAACAGCTTAGCAAGGAATGAGCTGTGTGGGTACAAGATTTGCAATGTAAGACAAAGTTTGGATTATCTGATCTGGCATCCAGGCCTGTTCCCRAGTAAGGTTCAAGAAACCCTGTTGTGGTTCGTGCCCCAGTGRCTGTTGTCTTGGGAAGGCCTTTTTGCAATGGCTGTGAGTGATCTCCTGATCCTGCAGAGTAGTCTGCCCAAGTTTGAGGTTTTATATCCCTCCTAAAGTGTGTTTTTGTGTATGTGTGTGTATATATGTGTGTGTGTATGTATATAATGTATGTATGTGTATATATGTTTGGAACAAATTGTACTGCAGCTTGTGTTGTGACACAAATTGTAGGAGCGTCAGGAGTTATATATGTATTATTTATATTTTTATATGTAAATATATATATATATATATATTTAAGTCCTGGCATATAACTTTTGTGTTCTCCCTATCTGTATCAACATGCAGGCTTTGCTCTTCTCAGGGCCTTGCAGTGATGAGTTTCAGGAATGAATCTCACCATTCTTACATTGTAAATGTTCCTGCTTTTTACCTTCACTATTGTCATGAACGAAGGTTTGCCAGAAGTCTCACTGACTGGCTGTCCTGCTGGTCATTTTAYGCATCTCCACGATCCTTATTGGCATCATGCTGAAACACTTAGTTTCCTCCATTATCTTCGACATTAATGTGTTTTTAATATGAAAATCTTTGAAAATTAAGGCATCCACTCCTTGAGGTTGAGGTTTGCTAATGACTGGAATAAAACATTATCTTTATTCTTTTCTGTATTATTGCATCATACAATATAAATCTGCTGAGAATCTCAAGAAGTTATCTTTTCCTCTCCTTATAATCCTAACATACCATTCGCCTCTTTGATTGCAGCTATGTGCAGCTGAGGAGCTACGTGTTTGATCTGTTTTCATTAATACTCCTTCCTCTTTCCTGAATGGGTCTAATAAATTTAGAATTTATCCATGTATACAAGTAATTCATACTAGATGAACATATAATGAACTCTGGATTAAAATCGTCACACATTGGACTGGTAAAAGCATGTAATGCCTTTCAAATCCAGGGTGAGCAKTTGACGTAGTGGTCACCAAAAATTGTCACCGACATGCGGGAGGTTTGTGACGGCATCATCGTGGCTCCTATTAGGAAAACAAACAGATAAAAACCTTTTGGTCTGTTTTTAGCCAAGGGTGGTTGTTTCWTTAACTGCAGTTAACAGGACTAGGCAACAAGCTGAAGTGTGTCCAGGAGCACAAGGTGAGAAAAATCTGAAGGAAATTACTGTCTTTATCTCATCACCTCGAATCATTTTAAGTGGACAATAAATATATGTCAGAGCAGGAGCAAGACATTGGGCAGCCTGTTATGCAGTGGAGGGATGACCCGCATGTTGATAGGAAATCTCATTCCATGCAGGAATGCAGGCAGTGCCTTTGGAGCGAAGCAGACACCCGTTGCTGAGTGGGTGAATCATCAATATGTGCGAGTTGCCCATCACTTTAAATTGATATGGTGCATGCAGCGATGAAACAGAGAATATCTTTGCGTAGCATTTGTCTGAAATGTTATTAATTGCTGGAATTTTATCTAGACAGCATCATGTGTGACAGAAGAATAATTTACTCCTTTCAGAAGTTTCAAGTACAAAGTAGTGAAAAATATGGTGATTTACTTCTTTGCTGTTTTCTGTGATTGCAGAGGAATCTTCATCCACTGCACAAGTCAAGCCTGGCTGCCATGGACTAGAGAGCGTCAGACAGAGCATCACCCTCTAGGCCCTGTCCTGGATGTGGCTTGGGAAGGACACGYGGCGTTAGGCTGTCCGGGTTCCAGCCTTCACAACTCTGTATTGATCACGCGTGTTAATAACATCAGCCTTTCTTGGAGGGCCTGCAGAGGGCTGAGGCCTCGCAGAGTTTACTGCATATAAGTCTGGTAGGAGTTTCTGCAGCCACAAGTTGAAGCAGCCACAGAAGAAGTGCAATGTAAGTTAGTATAAGCAGAGAAACTGCCCTTAGTCCAGCCTTATGCCAGCTGCTTTCAGCTTGGCATTGCAGCATCTTTGTAGCCCTGTGCTGGACTCTGTCCAGCAGCTCCACATCCCTCTTGTACTGCAGAGCCCAGAACTGCACCCAGGACTCCAGGTGTGGCCTCACCAGGGCTGAGTAGAGGGGGACAAACCTCTCCCTTGACCTACTGGGCACGCTCTTCTTAATGCACCCCAGGATCCCATTGGCCTTCCTGGCCACGAGGGCACACTGCTACCTCATGGTCAACCTGTCGTCCACCATGATGCCCAGGTTCCTCTCTGCGGGGCTGCTCTCCAGGAGGTCCGTCCCCAGCCTGTAGGCGTGTCTGGGGTTATTCCTGCCCAGGTGCAGGACCCTGCACTTGCCCTTGTTGAATTTCATGAGATTTCTCATCACCCAGTTGTCCAGTCTGTCCAGGTCCCTCTGGATGGCAGTGYAGCCCTCAGGGCTATCAGCTACTCCTCCTAGTTTGGTGTCATCAACAAACTTGCTCAGGGGCACTGTGTCCCCTTATCCAGATCATTGATGAATACATTGAACAGGGTTGGATGAGGACTGACCGCTGGGGGACACTGGTAGCCACAGGCCTCCAACCAGACTCTGCACCACTGATCACCACCCACTGAGYYCTGCCATCYAGCCAGTTCTCAATCCACCTCACCGTCCCCTCATCCAACCCACGCTTCTGGAGCTTGCCCAGGAKGATGCYRTGAGGAATGGTGTCCAAAGCCTTACTGAAGTCCAGGTAGGTGACATCCACTGCTCTGCCCTCATCTACCCGTAGCAATATGTAGGGATCTGTGTTTGAGAAAAAACTAAACCTGTAGCTGATGCCCTGCATGAGACTGCAGCTGATTGTTTAGAAAATTAGTACTTTGCAGGTCCTTTACCCCAGAGAGCATCCCCAGAAGTTGATAYGTATCCTAAGTATGTATGAGTAAGAGTTTCACACATTTTAGACAAAAATTTTTGCAGAAGATATCTGGTAAGACTAACAGGAATCTGTCAGAGAGACCCTCCTCCTGCAGTTCCATTAATGCCATTTTGTCATTCATCCTCTCTGTCCAGGTTCATTTACTCCAGTCCGCCCTGTGGTTTCTCAGAGACACTGACTCATTTCATTACACCAAATCCCACCTTAAAACCTGCCATTGCCCTTAGTTTGTGTTTGTCATATGCTTAGGATGGTGACAAAGATGTAGCCTTTGGGCAGCTGTTCTGCRTTCTTCACATCGCTCGTGATGAATTCTGCCAGTGCAGGAATTCTGCTCCTTCTGTTTCCTCACTGAAGGAACAAAATGCATTAAGAGGGAGACTGCAACTAAGCTCGATGTCTTTGCCTTTCATATAATAATTTATTGGGACCCAGATGTTGACGGGGCTGAATTGTTTAATGTCTTGCAGAAGCAAATTCTATTTTGTGGAGTTAATGGGAACAGGACGTTATTCTGGTAGTTGTCTGGATGGTTTGATAATGCCGTCGGAATGTAATGGAAAATGACACGTAAATAATTTAATTTCACATGCCTGTGTTGTTACTTTGTCAATGTTGCTCTGTATCTGAATATAAGTTTGTAGAAGAACTTGAAAGGTGTACTTGCTGCTGCTCTCTCCTTCTATAATTAAGCTACTTTTCATTTAAAAAATTAAAATGGTAATACAAACAGAGCAAGGCAATATAAATGGAGCACTGTATCTCCATAGCCAGTAACAGATGCCTAGGGAAAAATAAAAGAAACGGAGCAAGTAAAGAATCATTTTTCCCTGGTGCCATCCAGTCTTTCTGTAAATGGCAGTTCAGGGACTTTCTTACCTGACCGGTGCATCTGTCCCGTGGTGTTCAGAGGCCTCCATGCACTGTTACCTCTGTCTAATCTCTTTATGCTTTTGGCTTCCCTGACAGAATTAGAATTTAATTATGCTAAGAAGTGTTTGTTTCATTTTCCGTGTTTCAGGACTGCTGCATGCTGGATTCGTGGGCTGCTGCTCTCGTTACCAGAACCAGCCCRTATTTACTTTGTCCCCCCTGGTTATTTCATACAGCTCTGCTGTACTGCCCTTCAGTCATCCTTTCTCAAGGCCCCAGAGGCCTAACTAGAGTCTTCTCACGCTGCTGTTGCTCATACTTCTGATCATCGTTGTTGCCTTTTCCCACTTCTAGTTCTGCCATGTGCTTGCTGAGATGAGAGGTTTGGTGCTTCACATGGTATTTAATGTGTGGATTTACCGTAGACTTGTGCAATAGCAAAAACTGCCTTTGCATTTGTTCTTCGTTTATTTTCTAATCCTTCTGCYGTTTGGGAGAACATTAATTATATCCAACCTTATCACGTCCTTTGAGAGCAGCCCTTCTGCTCTCAGTTGTGCAGTACATCCTCACCCCTGYGGGCTCTTCTAATGCAGCCTTTCCCCGGCTGAAGGAGCTTCCATGCTCCGTGTCTCAATTTCTCTGGTACAACTGGCTTCACTCTGGTGCCTGTATTTCCTCGTCCAATGCTTTCTCCAGCCCTCTCACGTCAGTGTCTCGCAAACACATGGTGCTCTCCATGTGTTTGGGGTCACTATTCAGCATGTTTAGCAGGCAGAGGTGCTTCCCAGCTTGCACATGTCCGTGGGTTCTCCTTCTCCACTGCTGTGTTTATTGGGCTCCTCCTGCTCTCCTCACATTCATGCAGTGCCATGTTCTTCCTTTGCTGTCTGCCCTCTTTCTGGGTCTTACACTCTTAAATTAGTTGAAACAAAAGCGTTTAAAGCAATGGGAGACGGGGAGAAAAGGAAGCTTGTAAGCACTTACTGTGGAAGTTAAAGCTAATGAGGGACGTGTGACAAGAGAAGTGGAGCAGAGCTGTGAATTGTAAAATGTGGAGGCAGCCAAAACTGCATTAAAATAGAAGTTTGAGTCTAACCCTGATTCCTAAAGGACTGAGATGTGGTGAGGAAGGAAGAATCCTCATGTTTATAATAGGCAGAATCAAACCTTTGAGTTGGGTACCATTAAGACCAATATTTAAGTGAAGCTATGAAAGTTTCTGCTTGCAGCTCCAGCAATAAAAATACTAAATACACCCTAACATCTATAACAGGTACTTCKTATCACGACGTTGCATGCGTGTTTTATTGTGCAGGAACTTGTACCTGTGACATGGTGAAAAGTTATTACAGATAGCTGAATCAGCTGCTTAAATAAAAGTACAAAATATTCCACTATCGCCAAGCTTTTACCTTTCTCCTTGTATTTTTATAGTGTTGTTAACATAAGGTGTTATCCTAGACTTGTATACACCACATGTAAAGGTTTCAGAGAATGATGTGGAGTGGAAGTTGCTATAGAAATAACAGGAGAGTGCTTCAGAATGATTTCGAAATGGTCCGGTGAAGTGGGCACTGGAAGGGCAGCCTGAGCTCCATCAGACAAGGTAGCGGAGGCTGGAGAAGCCGTCAAGCAGAGTGAGCGGGGAGCCGAGTGATTAGACAAGCCTGAGGAGGAGAGCTATGGAGACCAACCCGTGCAAATTGGACGGGAAATAGCAAAGTGTACAGCAAGGACTGCAACTGGAAATGAGTAAAGGGAAGGTGTGGTTGAAAAGGGGTCGTGGAATTGCTGAACCAGAGGTCTTACTAAGTGCTTTTGCTCTGAAGTGTGGCATCCATGTAGCTAGGGGGCCATTTGGTGTTTTGATTTTAAAATAAGACTTACAGCCATATAAAATAGGGCTGGCCAAGGGCATGGTTTCAAATCAGGATCACTGAAAGTATTCTTGCCAAAACTGTGTTAAACTAGTTCTAAAACCTTGCATGTGGATTCGTGATCACCAGAGGCACTCCGTTCTGAACGGTGGCTGTTTCTGTTAGAACATCTTTCCTGAAGTCTCACCTTAATATTTCCTTGGGACCTTTCATCAGGTATGGTGGAGGCATGAAAGAAGAAGTGGAGGGCAAGGCTAGCGCTGCAGAGCATCGGTTAGGGACGTTAGATCAGAGTAGGGCTGGAAAGGCTGATTGGGAGCAAACCTGGACGTCTTTGGTGTGTTAGGTGATGCTGAGAAACTCTGCTCTTTGCTATGGAAGAGCAGCCCTGCTGGTAATGTTTGCATTGCATAAATGCAGCTTGGAGGGAGGAACAGTTGCAGTGGGTGAGTTTTAGTTTGAATGTGTTTAGCCTAAAGTGCTGTGACAGTGCAGCGCTTCCTGACAGTTATTTCAGAGATAGGTAATAATCTTAGCAGAGAGGCAGTTTCATTTCTTACCTGGAACAATTGCCAGGAAAGCTCTTCCTAGTATTTTTCTAGAACTAGGCAGAGGTCCATGGGTTTTTTAATGGTAAAAACTGCTCTAAAAAGAAAGCTTAACACTCCAGCYAGCCACGTGACAAAGCATCCTGAGTGCATCAGTACCTCCCATGCAAACCACGAGGGACTGTCATGRGTTTGGGTTTTTAAACTTTACGTGCGCTGATGAAGTGGGTGCTACATTGAAATTTTAACTTGAGGAGAAGAGGTTCTAAGTCTCTCGTTCTACATTGTTCCCAGGGATGTGGCAGGAAGGATGTTCAGACAGCATGGTGGGTGAGTGTCCTTTCGGCGTCATGAGGGCTCCAGCTGCGCTAGACCAAGCTGCACTACCCAACACATGTGGTGTTTGGAACAACTAACTATTGGCTTCAAAAGGGGTACGAGATTTGATGGGATCTGCTCTATTTGGAGCTGCTTGGAAACACCACATATTATTCAGTTTTGATTAGCTCAGACAATGCATGGAGCTAATAAATGTTCAACATTAATATTAATCATGCAGTAGTGCCTCTTACAGATCCTCTGCTTTCTGATCTTCAGCCAGGAGTGCAGGTGTGCTAATGAGGAGGATTTTGGCAGGAAGAGCTAAACCTTTCTTCCTCGCACACCTGCCCGTGTTTGGAAAATAAATATGTAAAGCTCTTCAAAAATATATTGTCCATGTATTCCCTGAGCAAACACTTGAGAGACGAGCACAGATATATATAAAAGAGGCGGTTGCTGTTCTGAGAAGTGTCAAGTATTGGTGTTCCACTGGCGTGATCTGTTCATGCTCACCAGAACATAAACTTGCAGGAGGTTTGTGGTAACCTGCAGAATATGGCCCTGGCTCCATGGACTGCTGCTATATAATGCTAAAAGCTCATCCAGCTCCACTCAAGTCAATGACAGTGTTTTCATCTCATCTTTAATGGACCTCTTGGCAACAGTTCATTGGATTGAGGTTACAGATATCATCCCATGATATCATCTGTAAGGTTCACAGATATCATCAGGTTCCAATTCAAATCTTTGCAAAAACTGGTGGTTTTTTTTTTTTTGTTTTAGAAGAGACATTCAAATGCTTACTTCCATTTGTCTAACAGATTTCTTGTTATTTTACTGTATATTTGTGATTTTTTAAACACTCAAAATTGTAGGGTCAAAATATTAGGAGTAAGTTGTATGCTACCTTATTGATTTTAGTGAAGTTATAGTTGCATCGTTTATAATCTGCGTTGTTTATAATCTTGTGTCTTCAAATACAAAATATGGCACTGGCGGTCTCAGTTTTTCTAGGAAACCCTGCCTAGAAACCCTGCCCTTGAAGAGATCAGTCCCGAATGAAGCAGGAATTGAGAAATGCACGTGTGAAGAGAACCAAGTCACACGGGGGATTTCACATGCTTTGAACGCTCTGCAGAAAATGAAGAGACTCCTATATTGTAGGAGACACAGGTGTCTAGCACATCCCTTCAGGAGGCCAGGGAGGAGACAGGAAGATCCAAAATGCTTCAGAGCATATGCAAGGTAGGCCTAATCCATCAGCTTTTGTRAGGAGAGGCTGGATCTTGCCTTGTTCTCCAGGAACCACTTGGGATAAAGCAGATGAGGACGTTCATCTCCTCCTGGTGATGCCAAATGCCTTGGGAAGGATTGCCTGCAGCTGCTGGTAGAGTTTGAGCTGTGTATAGCAGTATGAGGAGAGCACCTTGGAAATGTGACCGGACAAGGATGGACAGAGCCCTTCAGAGCAGCTTTGTTTCCTCTTTTAACAGTGGAAATGAATCTAGTTTAATGTATAAAACTCGGTAAAACCACAAACACAGAGTGTTGATAGAGAATATTGGTAGAATTACTTCAAGTGGGTAGTCATGGAAAGAAAGACAGTTCAGAAAGACTAGGGTTTTCCAACTAATTKGAAATAGTGGAATTGACTCAAAAARMTAACTATAGGAAACAAGTTCTCATTTGCAGTGTGGCTGTAATGAAATAATGTCTTTCACCTTATAACTAGAGAACTTAAGCTGATTTAGGGCATACATCTATCTAAAAAAAGCTTGGTTGATCTAAAAAGAAAGCTCTAGGCTTGGTTTGTCTGCATTGTAGTAAGCCTAGTGTTCAGGAACAGCCATTTATAGCAGGAGGAGAAATAAGCGCCTGTCTGGGGCTGTTAGGAGGGGATCAGGCCTGGCGTGCCTCAGGGCAGGTGGCCTCTCGGTCTGGAGGCTGCGAGAGGTGCTTGGTGGCAGAGCTATGGGCTGATGCGGTGGCGCTCAGCACCCAGGGCTGAGCTCCGTGTCCCCTGTCCGCAGCAGCGCCCCTTAATTTGGCTGCTCTGCTGGCCTGAGATTCCTGGAATCCATGTGGCCCCAGGGTTGCAGAAGCTGCACTCCCAAAGCTGCCAGCCCTTGGGTTGCTCAATAGCTGCTCCTTTTAACTGTGCTGCAAACGGTTTCCAAGCTGGGTTGGGCTCACAGTGTAGACAAACCTTCCAGGTAAGCTGGAAATAACAAGTTCATGTGACAGTCTTCAGTGGGGCAGCAGGAGGAAAAACTGTCATGGAGTTGATTCTTCTCCTTGGAACTGCTAATGCTCAGGGAATGCAGAGAACACAGAGTCAGCAAGTTCTCCATGTCTGACCCTTTTAAATATACAGGTGTGTTTGGTGTCTGTGCATGCAAAGGAAGCTTCCTCCCAACCTCAGAGAATCTCCTGGCACACTTCAAGTTAAATGTTCRCTCGAGTTCTGCTGAGTTGTGAGCCTTGGCATGGGACCTTCCCTTATTTCTCTTCCTTGTCATTGCGGCCAGTAATGTATTCAACATATTTTCCATAATTTATAACCCGACTGTGACAAGCGCTGTATCAAAGGCTGCTGTAGTGACTAGTGATTGATGGAGCTAATGAAGTCCAGAGGCCATGTGCCRTACACAGCAGACGCACAGAGTTCAGCAGTGCATTTCCAGAGATCAGAGGCTGCCTGAGCTAAGGGGCTKGGAAAGCCCAGGTGTGCTCCCCAGTCACAGCAACCCTTGCACCTGAAGGAGCAGCCACGAACGCAGCCGAGAGGAGCACCCAGAACACGAGGGTGCTTTGAAGATGAGGGTAAGAATAAACCGAGGACGAGGTCAAGCCAGCTGCAAGGGGACGTCTTCGGTAATAATTTTTCTGCTGACAGCAGAGACCCCACGAGAAGTATTTTTTTCCCTCCCAAAACAGAAGATTTGTGTCCTATGATGCAGTTCAGTGCAGGCTGAAGCTGTAGGAGGGCTGCTGGAAAACTGCAAGAACGATGATTTACCCCTAGGTTGAAAGCTGAACAAGGRGAAACACGCAAACAGTGCACTATAGGCACAAAGGGTGATTATTTTTGCCACATGAAACAGTTTTGAAATTCCTGGGGAAAAAGTAATTTTTGACAGTATGGTGTGGGTATTTTAGGTCTTATAAAAATAGCCATGGAAAGAATGTTTGTTTGCCAGCAGCTGCTGTCTTTGCTGTGTCATTCAGGCTTCTTTAAAGCTTTTCTTGAAACAGGTAGTTATGTTTATTGATGGATGAATTTATATTATTATAGTGGACCAAAGCTGCAGAATATTTACAGCAACTGAAACAAATCTGTGACTCAACTGTGCTTTTCCTGAGAAAGTTGTCTAGGGGAAAAGGTCTCATCATTCCMTTTGTTTGACTGGATTTTTTTTCCCAGTTGTATTGTTTTAAATATTTTGGAGGTAGCTCCAAAATTGCTTTTCGGGGTGCTAGACTMTGAGTCGTGTATGCAATTAGAGGGAAGGGTGAGATTTCTGCAAGAGCTTTGCCACTAAAATATATGAAAGTAATCTTCCATTTCCTTGACACTTTTTACAATATAAATGATGCTAATTCAGATTCTTTATGATCTTTCATAAGCCTTAAGCATGCTTACTTTGTTAAGGTTTTCTAAGGTTCGTCCTCCAGATTGCTTCTAAAACAATCATAAAAAACAATAAACAGACTCTGAAGAGACCTTTAACTGAGGTTTTTTTTTTTTTTCTTAAAAAGTATTTCTAGGCTCTCAGATCTGACTGAGAAGTTATCAAATCTGTAACCTAATGACCACCACAAGCTTCTCAGCTTCAGTCAAGCATGTGGAGAGGAGGACAAGGATGATGAGAAGAACATGTTAGGACTTTCTGCCACAGCATTGCCCCCAAAAGCCTAAATGCTAAAATATCAGCATGTCTTAGAAATAGCAACATGAAAATAAAATTATTTACTTAATTTGTTTTACAATTTCTTGGGTCTAGAGGATGAACTCAATCTCTGTTTTCATCTGTCTTTGAAAACATGGGGCCTATCAAGATTCATAAATGCTAAAACTGAGATTTTCTTGCAGTCTCCTGACGGCTCTCACAAAAATAGTATCAGTTGCTGTGTAAGCAGGCAATGTTAGGTATTGTTTCCTGTAGATAGGTATTTACTCTTATTTATCTCTTACAGGGCTTATTCCCAGTTTCCAAGTGAATGATGCAGCAGGCATATGGAAAACGCATCTATGTTTCCCAGGAGACTTCTCTGCTTTGTGGTAATCCCAAGAAAATTGAAACAGTCCCAGCACCAGATCTGTAAAGGCAGGTTGATCTTCTAAAGCATTTGGGTCCTTAGCTCCTATTGATCTTGGAGGATGCCAAGCTGCATCTTCAAAAGCTTTGCCTCGTTCAAGAATCTGGATCAGCAGGAACTTCAGGCTGGACTCGCGTTGTTTGCAATTGGGGAGAAAATGTTGTGAAGGGAAGAAAAAGAAAAGGAGAATTGCTTTGCTTCGGGATATTTTTTTCATAGTGTTATTATAAGAGGTACTGATAAGGGAATTAATATAGAGTTGTTCAAAATTGCTTGGTATTTACTTACTAGTTTGGTTCTTTCCAAGTTAGTTAAACTACTATGTTTATAGGATAATACTAAAAGGTGCTTCTTAATTTTGAAGAATAGTGTCTTGGTGTAAGTGGTCTGGATTAGTGCATGCAGTTCTGCATGAAGATTATAAGATGTTCTGAAATACATTCATTTTTTGTTATTTTATTTGCACAAAAGCAGAACAAAAAACCTATAAAGGAGAGTAATATTTAAATATGGAAATCAGAATTGATAAGGGGAGCCTTGGAAAGTGCCAAGTCCTTAGTATTTCCCCAACTTGTGATTCCAAAGCTGTTGAGTCTTTTACCTTTGCAAAATGTCTGCCTTCGTTTCTCATGAAAAGTAACTTCCAGGAGAGGAATTTGCTCCTGCTTTCTTTTATGTTTCTATTACTGTAAATTTTAACCATTACTCTTTTGGGGCTTCTCTTTCTGGCAAATACTCCTCTCCAAAATGTGTCACRGTCAGGGGCTCTGGCATCTAATAGTACAATTTTTTCACAGCGCTTCGTTCCTTCCAGTAACTTGCTATTTCAGGAGGGAAAAAAAGGCTGTTCTTTATCCATTCATCTAGGCCATGAAGCTTGCAAACAAACTGGGAAAAATGACATGAAACAGAATAGGGCAGCTCAGGAACAAACTGCCTCCTAAACRAAATTCATGTGCTATCCGGTTAAATTATTTAAAGTAGCTGCTCCTGAAGGTTGTTGCTTTAAGTAGATCTGTTTCACAGATTGAAAATAGTGTGGTCGTCTTCTGTGGTGCTTTAGTTGAACCTGTTGTCTCCTACACAAAAGTCTCTCTTTTTTTGAGCCTTTTCTCAGCTGTGAGACAATATGTAGGATAGCCAGTGGAAAACYTGTAGCAAAATCCTTCTCCAGCCCTTTAAATGGGCATAGGCAGCTGCACAGTTAGTTCCCAGTCCCATACCAAATTAAACCTGGAATATTTGCAATGTAGAGGATTTCTTTTGTTCCTCAAAATGCAAACATATTAGAAAACTGATTAATAAACTGAGACTGATAAATATCAATCAGCATGTAAATGTTTGAATTTATGAGAGATTAACAMTATTTTAGCAGTAGCAAGAACTGCCTACCTGTAGCTATGTGAAGCAGAATAGAAACCTGAGTGAGAATTACAGCCTTCACACCACATTTGACTTTACATAAATACCCAAATCTTTGCAGCTTTCCATATTTTCCAAAATCAGCTTCATGAAATTTAAGGCTTGGAAAAGCACAACAGGCACAGGCTGTTCTGGGCACTTCTGTTTCAGGCTAAGCCACTGCTTAAGGCTCTGAGGCATAACCAATTCAGACTGGTTAGTTTTGTTTGGCCTTTTTTAACTGATGGAAGATAAAATTTTAGGGGCTCTAGACAGCTTGTATTTATTGCCAGCATGTTTTGTAAATGACACTCATTTTACTACCTTTTATTTATTTAGCCTTTCAGTTTATGAGCTAGAACGAGAGAAAATTATAGTGTGTTTACCTGCTTACTGGTAGAAGCGCTGAGCTGTTTGTATTAAGCACTAGCTGCTTTCTCTGAGTGAATGAGAGCTGCAGATGCTCCAAGGGGCAGGGTTTTAGTCCACCCATGGGGTTGGGGTCCTAGGGACTCTGTTAGGGGCTCCTGGCCCTTGTAAAGGTGGGTGTTTGTGCCAGGTTTTCTGCATACACCCTGCTCACTTGCTTGATTCTGATGAAATTATGAGCTTGCTTTACAGGTTAGTCCGTCCTTCATGCAACATATGTAGTCACTGACCTCTCTGACTCCACAACTGCCCACAGAGTTGCGTTTTGTTTTGCTAGTGATAAGTATTTCCTCCCTTTAATTAGGCTTTTTCTGCAGGTACCTGAGATAGCTGCTGTCAGTGGCACATCACGAACTAATGAAGAGCAAATCAATCTAACACCTGCCTGGGTTTACTGCTGGGTCAAATGAAACAGCTCTTGGGAAAAGTGTTCAGGCAACTAGATTGGTTGATGACAGAAAAGGGTTTTTTTTTTGGTAATCATATTAATACAAATAGAAGTTATTTTGAAGCCTGTGAGACTCGACTAAATAGCAACTTGGCGATTTGCCCCAGTGAAAATCAGAGGATGACATTATGTATAATAATTTACATTTARCCCTGAAGAAAGCTTTTTTCTTTTTTTGTTAATTAGGTAATAAGGCAATAAAGCTTTGCCACTTACTAATTTATTAGTTTAGAATGCGGTCAGTGTGAGCAATGAGGCCGTTCTGGAGTCGGGCTTTCTGATAAGACCTTTTTGGTGAGATTGAGCTGTTTTTGTGCATGAGCGTTTTATCAACAGCGCTGCAGGTCACGGTGCTCTAGTGGTCCTGCTAATGTGAGCACGGTGTGCATGGAAATGAGCTGCTATCTAACAAATAGAATAACGTATCCCAAACACATCTTGATACATTATTTTAATTCAAACTTTAAGAAAGRTCAACAATTTATAGGAAACTTGCCTGATAATTACTCTTTTGTGATTTTTTTGCAGTGTCTGGCATTTGTAGTCATCTTGTTCCATCACACTAAGCTATGAGTATAAAACACCGAGAAGTCTATTATCAGTGTTTTTAGGTTGCAAGGGTACATTTTTAATTCCAGTAAAAAAGGATTATTAATATTGCTGCTGGATTTCTACCTGAGCAGACCTGCAGCACTCTGCAACACCTTCGCTGTTTGATCAGAAACCAACCTAGTAAAAGTAAAGTGCCTAATTGAAGCCCATCTAATCTTAATCTGACAGTCAATAAAAATAATCAGTTAAAAAAAATGTTGATAGACTTTATTAGTATAGCAGTAATAATTCTGCAATTAATTAGTATAGCTCTAATAATTTTGCCATTAACAGAAAGAAAATGATCTTGGAGTTACAGGGCACTAATTMTTTTTCAAGCTTTTTCTGTTTCTGTTCTGCACCTTGAGCACAGATACTGGGTCTCATATTAGGTTATTTGTATTTTGTGTGTCTGTGTGTATTTACTGAGACAAGGTTTATAGMAAAGATGATAGAAATTTAGAAAAAAGATCTTTAGTTTAGGAACTTGGTCTAAGCTAAACTTTTGGGCAGTTCTTAGGAAGTCCCAATTACACAAGTTTTATCACTGGGAAAATTCTTGGCCTCTTAGAGGTGGTCCCATATCTTGCTGAGCTTTCCAGGCAGAGTGGCACTCACTGTTAATTAACTTCCCCTGTTAGTCAACATACCTCTTGTTAACGAACCTACAGAGAGTCGGGAGCAATYGGGTCTCTTCTTCCCTTTGTGCTTCAGCTGGAATAAGCACAATGGCCAACAATATAAGGAATTATTCTGGTCATGCCTTGAACTAGAAATATGGTATTTCAGTTGCCCTTTGCATTCCAGATGTTTCGGTGAGGCTGGATCACCCTTCCTTCCTTCTTCTGGACAGCACCCACCACAGCAGCATCCTCATCTGTGATGTGGTACCCCGAGTTTGGACAAAACAAGAATATGGCAAGAGCCGGCTTAGCTACAGGACTGTGAGTGAAATTAATGGGATTTAGATGATGATTTTTGGTAGAAGTCCTGCCTATCCATCCCGTGAATGTCTATTGTGTGGACAGACATGGTGCAGGTGATTCTTACAACATGRCCCAGAGGTCTGACTGTATTAACATGGGTGAGGTGTCAACGATTGTACACCCACCTTTAATCACCTCAGGYCTTTCCGTCCCTTCTGAGCATTTGTAGGTTATTACAGCAGTGTTGAGGAGTTGTCACCATTTCACAGGAGATGGGCCATGACTTCAGCCTCAAGATTATTAGTTTCCTAATAGGTGGCAGCTAACCCTTCGTGCTGGCTGACGGGCCTGGGGCACAGCAAGGTGTTGGGAGCGGTTCAGCTCTGTGTTTTCTCCTGTTCCCTTCACAGAGGCACCGAAGATGGAAAGTTGTTACCTTCAGGCAAGGGTTGCCCGAGCTGGAGCTGCCTCCAACCTCTGCCTCGTTTCTGCATCCTGGAGAACGTGTCCGAACGGTAATGATTCAAATAAGCGTTTTAACACCRTGCGTCACTAATGCCGGGTTGCAACAGTCACGGGGCTTTGTCTCGAAACAGAACCTGCTGCCCATAGAAACCCAGGTGCATTTTCTCTTGTAAGGCTAGCGTTTCACAGCGAAAAGATACCATAAGCTTTTAAAACTGTTTCATTTCCTTTAGGCATTTTCCTATAGGTTGAACTGTTTTGTCTTCAGAAATTAATAAGAAATTAATAAGATTTGAAAAGAAAAATACTTTTTTTTTTTTTTTAATGAAGGAGTGCAGTATTTTGGGAAATTGTTTCCTGCGCAGCCCCTTGGGGGGTCCTGGCAGCACCTTCGGGTGAGTGGGGTCGGGTGGTGCCACTCGCCTGCCCCCGCTGCCACCTGGTGCCATGGCCGCATCCCCTGGGCAGAAGCCCCGAGAGCAGCGGGAGCTGCTGCCGCCCCCCGGCTCCTCGGGCGCTGCTGCCGGGGCCTGGGCAGCCCTGCCTCACTCGGGTGCTGGATGGAGCCTCCAGCGCAGCCCGGCTGGCGTGGCGCTTGGCGAGCGCCGGTGTGAGCGCCCGTGCGGCCGCCTGGCTCCGTGACCCCGCGGAGCGCCACGCCTGCCTGGAGCGGTCACCCTGCGCGTGGGGGGTGCGTGTGTGTGTGCTGGGGGCGTGCGGCCCTGGTGCGTCACACTGCGCGTGTCTGGCCTCGCACACGCGTGTGGCTGTGTGTGCGGCTCCCTGGCTGCGTGTGGTGTGCGTGTGACCCCTGTGTGAGGGACCCCGCGTCACTGGTGTGTGACTTGTGTATGTGAGAGACCTCGTGTGACTGTGACCCTGTGTGTGAGACTCTGCGTGTGCGACTGYCTGTGACCCTGTGCGACAGAGACCMCTCACCTGAGAGCGTGTGTGCGACCGGCTGCGTGGTGGTGTGTCACCCGGCACATGGTGTCCGGCTGTACGTGTGTCCCCGTGTGTCCGGCCGTGCAGGTCCCCGTGCGTGGGTCCGTGCCCGTGTCCCCGTGCGGGGCCCTGTRCGCGCAGGGCCGCGCGCGGGCGTTTCGCGTCGCGCCAGCAGATGGCGGCGCCGCCCCGGCTGGGCGCAGCCCCGCGCCCGCCGCGAGCCCC
>PTEX01000005.1:6603605-6799262 GCA_003342815.1 Eudromia elegans | reverse complement strand
GCGCCCAGAGCATCCCCGGCGGCGGCGGCGGGCGGCCGGGAGCGCGTGTCGCTGCTCAGCACCTCCTTCGTGCTCAAAGGCGACGCGTCCCACAACCAGGCCATGGTGCACTGGACGGGCGAGAACAGCAGCGTGAGTGCGGGGCGCGCGG
The DNA here is from genome assembly GCA_003342815.1 of Eudromia elegans. Classification (NCBI taxonomy): domain Eukaryota; kingdom Metazoa; phylum Chordata; class Aves; order Tinamiformes; family Tinamidae; genus Eudromia; species Eudromia elegans. Next base: position 6,799,111 of record PTEX01000005.1, on the reverse strand, counting down.
CGCGGGGCGCGTCCCGGCGGCGCCGCCCGCGCCCACTTGGGAAAGTTTGCGGGGAGCAGGAGGGTGCGCGGCCGGGAGCGCCGCTCCGGCTCAGACGCTCCCGCAGCCGGCGGGCGCGAGCGGCGGCTGGCAGCGGGCAGCTCCCGGAGGGTGTTCCCGGCCCCGCCGGTCCACACGAACGGCCGCGGTCCCTGTTGGTGCGTTAGAGCATCCGCGCTCGCAAGTTTCGTTCCCGCGGTGGAAGCGGTGCTGCTCGCGGCGCGTTTCGCTCGGCCGCTGTCACGGAGAGCCCGCTCTGTGCGCAACTTTTTGCGGCTCGCGCGCTGCCTCCGCGCGGTGCCGAGCCGCCGGCGGCCGCGCGTTGGCACCGGCGGCCGCGCGTTGGCACCGGCGGCCGCGGGGTTCTGCCGCTGCTGGCCTTGCCCCTCGCCGAGAGCCTGTGCGGTGTGCCGCAGGTGGATGCTGCGCAGCCCCCGGTGCTGCCGGGGACCTCGCGCAGGGCAGCGGCCCCGGGGGAAGGCGCCGGGTCAGCTTCCTCCTGGAAGGCTTTAGCGTTTCTGGAAAACTCTGTGATCTTGCAGCAGTTCGGTTGAACTCCTCCTGGGCTTGAACTCCGTGAATTTAGCGCCAAGTTTGTTTGGGCTTGTCTCGCGGCAGAGCCCGTGTTGTGCCTCACCCGCGTGCGTGACCTGCCACCCCTCCGGTGCCTTCTCGAGCGCCGTGTCTCGCCGGGTGCGCGGGGGAGTCACCCGGGACGGGAGATCCCGGCTCGGCTGGGGAGGGTGCGAGTGCTGCYCGCGGGCTGGCTCCTGCTTGGCTGTCTTGGCTCTGCGCCCCTCTGCCGTGGGACGTTTTCACGTGGCAGAGTTGGAGCCTGACACTTTCAAAGGCAGTGTCCGAGCTGCTCGAGAAGCAAGCCGGAGGCGATGGCCGTTTTCCCCTCACAGAAAATGCTGCAAATCGGCAGCATCAGCTGTTCTCATTCTGTCCTGTCTCCTTTTCTCCGCTGCTGTAGCTTTTCTATGGTCAGACTGTTAGGGCTGCTTCCTTGAAGAATGTGATATTATAAAGTTGGCATAAGTTCAGTTTTTGGCATAAAAGGCAAGTAACAGCTTTCGTGCAAAGCACTCTCCTCTGAAATGAAYGTAGAATGTGGACCTTGCTAATCCACATTAATGCCAAGTGGTCTCTGCTCACCTCTCTGCAAAGATTCAATGACAGATGCTGCAGTGAAGGCTTGTATTGCTAAATTTTTTTCTTTTCCCCGTATGCTACAGTTCATTTATAGTATACTTGGGAGTAGTCTTTTCAAAAGCAAAGATAAATGGGAACTGTCAAAATAAATGAAAGTAGTGCAGACTTTGATGCAACTTCTTTTTTCGTTTGCTCACTTATTAATCTACTAATTTAGTAGTGCAGGATAATACTCCCATCACGAATGCCAGTAGATGTTYTTTAATGCCTGAGGATGTTCTTTACTGACTTTACATTCAATAAAAAGTACTCTTGCTGAGCTGCCTGAACATACATTGCGTAGCTTTTCTGTTATCAGATGATAACTGTAGAGCAGGACTGGGTTTGAACTGGTGATCTGGTAACGAAAGGCTCTTTGCAGCCAGTCTGAGCAGCCAATCTTTTTGCATGGGATGATTCAGAATATCATTGCCAGCGTTTTTTTGCTCCTTCCTTTCTTGTTTGCTTTATTTTAGTGCATGCTTCCAGTACGAGTTGATTTATAACAAAGGCTTCCAGAGGAAAAAATGATTAAATGATTTTAAAGAGACTGTACTCTTTTTTTCTTTTTCAAATGGATTAAATGCATTAAGACCAATGGAAGGAAGAAGGACTCAATGAGTTTGGAGAGAATTTTGCTGCCTGTGTGCATGTGAGATTAAAACTGTTGGAAATAAGTACTTGCCTCAAACCACACTGAGGAGCAGTCTGGAATTTTTTGTGCCTCTTTTTCGCATTGGGTTACGCGTTAGGAGCCGAGCGCTGCGATGTGGTGGTTCCCAGGCCTGCTAACCCATCCTGCATCCCTGAAGTCTGGACCTGGTCCTCTCCGGCTTTGGGAATAGAGGCCGGTGTCGCGAACATGAGGCCGCCGTAGCCAGTGCTGCTGACACGGGGTTTGGGGGCAGGCGCTCGGAGACCCTGCCCTGTCACCGGGGCCGCCTGGCACCTCCGCGGAGGCTCTCGGCACTTTATGGACCGAGCGACTCAACTAGTTCCTTCACAGCCGCCTGGCCGAGCACTTGACAGTGATGAGCTCCAGATGACCACGTTTCCTCTTAAACACCTCACCCAGTAAAATAAATAATGAGGAAATATGCGCTAGGATTATTCCTTGGAGCTCCCTGACGGAGAGACAAATAACTGTAAAAGATGAGGGGCAACTTGCTTCTCTGAGAGGTGTTCGCTGGTGTGAATAGCTCCGTGGAGAGAAGAGCACCAGGGGCACATCTGCACATGGAACTTTTAAAACCGTATTTACATCCTGTAAATCCTTCYGTGCCCTGCTAATTGAGCAGAGGGATTTCTTGATGCGTGAGGTTTCCTGACAGAAAAGGAGGGGGCTGTGAATTAGAGTGTTCCTCTCCCCAACACCCTTATTTTTGTTGTACTTTGAAAGCCTGGTGTATATTTTATTATCTTCTGTTAGTGTTGCAAGTTTTGTGACTTGGGGAAATGATGGATTTGGTTGCTGAAGGTGGACAGTGGTTGTAAAGTGAGCTTGAGTTACTGGGAAGATCGTTTCGTTGAGAGGGAGCCGTGCAGGRCGGCGTGTAAACGGCTTCCTGCTTTGGGTCCTGATGGCTTTTATTTTGCATTCTAATAATTGACTATTTATAAACTTCATAACAAGCAAGCCTGGTCCTGACCTCTCCTTGCAGCGGGCTGCAGAGTTCCAACCACTGCCGGCGAGGCAAAGTTTGCAAAACGGCCTCGGGTGCAACCACCTGGCTGTACCCGGTTGGTGAGTYCCTACACTCGATGTCCCCAGTGGTCCCAGAAAGCTGCTCTGCGGGGCCACCTTCCAACAGCAGCTAGTGCTAGTGGAACTAATGGCCTTCCCTGCCTTAAAATATCCTGAGCTGAAGGCCSGGCAGGTGGCTGGTGCGGCGCAGGGTTTGCTAATGGCCGGGAGTGACGTTTGCTGAGCAGGTAACACGGAGCTGAGCATTGAGGAATGGCCTGGGAGCAGGGCAGCCCTTTGCTGCTCCTGAGTGTARTGAGAATGCACTGGCCTTTCTGAGTCGGGCAGCTGGAAGGTGGTTTATTGCTGGCACTGTTAGAGAGCCCTAGTTCTGTTTTTTTGTGGTGGGTAAGCACCTTTTTTTTTTGGAAAACCATATTCCTTTTAACTGTCTTGAAGAATTCCCATTGCGCATTAATAGGGACTGATTAAAAAAAGAATCAAAGCCAAAATAGCAATACTGGGAATATGAGAGTCCTGCCACAACTGGATGGGTCACAGGATGTTCGCTGTGCCACGTGCAGACTGCTGAAGTGCTGCGTGCAGGACGTGGGCCAACCAGTGCTGCGGGCTGCAGCTCCATGGTGCCAATATTACCTTTTCTTGTTGGGAGTCACAGTGTCATGTCCGTGCAGACACCAATCTGTCCAGTAGGCTGGTGTCATGGTCTCTCATAGATGTGTAGCTCTGCGGTATGGGAAATAAAGACGTGCATGCAGTCTGTAGACGACTTGATATTAAGCATCGTCTTAGCAGAAAGGAGATTTTATTGCACGTGTACAGAAGTTCCTGCACATGTAGATTTATAAGTTGGTCCAGGCATTTCTGTATTCAATATTCAGATATTTTGTTTAATTTAAAAAAAACATTATTCTTTGTAATGCCATTTCACCCTGTATGATTTGCAGAGTCCAGTGATAGCTAAATGTACTCTTCCGGCAGATATTTTATTTAATTGTTGTCTGTTTTGWTCGGTTTGCAGTAAATTGTGCTGCAGGAATCTATAAAGAGGACTGACTTCAGTAAGGCTGTAGCAGTATTTGTGGCAGCAAATGTACTTATTTAGCAAAACCAGGCAGAAGTCCATTTGTGGTGAGATTTTGGTCCCGTTTCTCAAGAGAAGCTGCACTACTTTTTATGAAACTAAAAGGAGCACGAGGTCAAAAATCCGGACGTCTCAGACCTTTGATAAATGACAGATATATCGCAGAGTGAAAGGCAGGTTTCCCAAGGGGAGTTTTTTTTTTAAAAAAAAAGTTCCCTGAGATGATAGTGCAATAAAAAACAAACAGAAACCCAACCCGGTAATCATATTTGAATGGAGCAGAAAAATGCCACACTAGAAGCAGAGTGATTTTAAGCAGGCTGAAATAACTGACAAGTTTAACATCATTTTTGTGGTTTTTTTTTTTTCCTATGGTATGAATTTTGCGGTTTATTTCCCAAATTTTGGGGCCACCTGCAGGGTTCCCTCTCCACTGCTCAGTGTGTCCTTCTTGCTGATCTCTCCTGCCGCCCGCTCCTCCGTGTTCCATGTGTGAGGAGAGCAGAGGGCACCTCCGGGTGTCGGAGCAGGCCTGGAATGGCAGGTGGTTTAACGGGGATGGGCTTGTGCAGCCCTGCACCTGCAGGCAGGCCTGGTTGGACCCGGTTGGCTGGTTTAACTGGCGCTACCTGGTTAGCTTAGGAGCGGGTTACTGAGAGAAGCAGCCGCAGTGTGTGCACAGAGGGCAAACGCGGCCGGGGGCTTTGAACATCCCGCGGAAATGCAGCGAGGAGCATAAGGACCAACCCAAGATCGGGGTCGTTGATGCTGCTAGAGTGTTTTGTGCGCCTGCTAAAGCAAGCTCGGCCTGATGACAATCCTTMGGAAGGTGTTTAGGTCTCTGCGAGCAGCATCGCATCTCACTGGGGGACTGGCAATGGCAGGGCTGGAAATCTGCTCCTGGAGGTTTCTGGAGCAGGGTGTGGGAAATTCCTTTTGATTGCACTGAAATTCAGCAGACAAGTAGATTTGTTGGGCAAAGCAGATGGGGTGGGAAATGAGGAAGTTTTCAGGAAAGCAATAATTGTTCCTCTCAAACGAGAGGCTCTGTCAGGTAGGTGACTGTTTGCCAAGTAAAAACGYGCAGCTGCCCAGACTATGGAAGTTCCTAATGTCAAACCCTTTGTTTGTCCGAATGTTTTAGCATTGTTTGAATTAGGACCGAAGGATATTAACATAAGAAGAGATAATCTGTTATATTACAGGTTATATAATTCCTTCAGCATTTAGGTTCTAACATCCCAACCCGTTCCCCAGCAATAATAATTTAAAACCCTAATAAAATACCCGTGAGAAAGCAGTCAATACCAGTCTTAGCACATGTGGAACAAGGACTGGAGGGACTGTCTTCCGAGAGCATGGATCTCTCTCCTTTCCCTGTAGGAGCCTGGATGACTAACCTGGGTGAAACACATAGTTTGTTTAAAGTTATGCCTAACCCAAATATCTGGAATTTATTGCTGAGGGATGCAGTTATTTCCTTCCTTCCTTACTGTGTTATGGTTGTTGGAGTTTCAGGTAGAGACTAAGACTACTGTGGGAGGTGCTACACAAACCCAGAGCAAAAATACAGTTGCAGCTCTAAAGACTTTATAATGACAGTTTTACTTATACCTGTATCCCCGAGAAGGAGAATTGTATCCTTAAAGGATAAATATACATGGAGGAGATTACGCAGAGATCTGGGTTTCRGTCCAAGGGCTGCTCCAACAGCTGTTTAAGTATTTTTTCCTAATGACTTTGAATATTCATGCATAAACAGCCACTGGAGCAAGGCCTGGAATTTCCCCTCCGAGCTCAGAGTTTATCCAGGAGCTCAGCCCATGCCCGGTGCGTTTCCAGCTCTCGTTTTCCAGACCCGCGCGCCTGCCGAGCCGCGCTAGGAGGTGGAGCGGGCGGAGGGGAAGGGTGGTGAGCGTGGGGCGAGCATGGAACTGGGTGTCCTCTGCTCCGGCGGGCGCTGTGTCCGCGCTCCGCCAGCGGCAGCAGGTTCCAGCCCTGCATGGGGCAGAGTAACGGTACCTCCCCGGTGCGGGAGAGACGGGGCCTCCTCGACGTTGGGCACYGTGCGTGTTGTAAACAGTCGGCACCCGTATGCTGCTGCCATCGAAATGTGTGAAGGAGGAACACCTGATCTGTGCTTTCCTCGTCTCTTGGACCGGTTCACACTGTGGTCCAGGAGCTGGAGAAGAAAAGACCCTCATAGGTCATGGAAACTTCTCTCCCTTTTCCATGTTTGTGTGGATCAGGGCACCTTTTAGAGTGTATTTTAGTTTATTTTTTAATGCCTGGACTCCTGTCGCTTGTGTTGGCAGACGCTTAAATAGTCTTTCGATTATGTGGCTAAAAGCATTTTCATGGAAATGTAACCTATATATGCCTTTCTTTTCCCCCCTCTCATTTTCTGGTATACTGGCTGAAATAATTGTGCTGCTTTCTCAGTCTTTGTACCTTCCCTATCCTTGCAGACTAGTTACCATTTCTTTGAATAACTTTTTTTTTTTTCCTCTCTTTTAATTTTCCTCCACAGCTCGCTATTGCTAGCTCTGTAATTGCACCATCTGGATACAATGGTCCTTCGTACAATAGCACCGACCCGCAACGCGTTTGTTTGGAACGTTTTTAGAAGGGCACGTACAGAGATTATTGTTCATTTCTGGCTTCCCTCTAGTCTCTCCGATGCCCTCCTAATTATTGCTTGAGTTTTGCAGGAAGAAGGCTGTAGAGCAGTAAATAGAGTTTGTTTGTTTTTCGAATGGGAAGTCAGCAAAACACTGACGTAGTTTGGTCATTAGGTAAAAAGCTAATTTCTGTGGTTTTGTGCAGTACGATTATTGCTTCTAGAGGATAACGTAGCTATATTTAATATAGTGGAYAGATTTAATGTTTATTTCCCCAACCACTCTGAAATTTGCCTCTTTCACAAGAGCTTCTCGGCAGGCAGAACTGCATGGAAGCGCCTTCCCAGGCTCCCGCAGCCCTGGAGCATCCTCGTCCCTCCTGAGCTGTGGGCCTGTGTCTCTGGGCCTGTGCGTTGAGTCTCTCCTCGCCTCCCCAGGCTGCATGGGGGGTTGCAGGGCAGCCCCGTCCCCTGCCCAGGGCTGGTGGCCTCCTGCTCAGCACCGTTGGGCCGCAGTATGAGTAGAACACAGGTTAGCAGAGGTAGAGATGAGTGAATGACTTTCAGTGAACTTTTAAACCCCTTTTATATATATGTGTATATATATATACATATACTTTTTTGCATATATATTTAAATACGTGGTTGTTGAGGGTCTAACATGAGGTAACAGCAAGAAAATAAAGTCAATCACATGCCAGCAACACAGCAGTTACTTTCTGGGCATGTGGAGACAAGGTCACCAGTCTTACAGCCCCAAGGAGCTGAGGATCCAGGAGGTCAGAGTGCATATATATATATATATATATATATGTGTGTGTGTGTGTGTGTGTGTGTATGCAGAGTGCTCCTCTGCTCAGCACATGAGGCTTAGACACAAACCTCTGTATCTTGGGTTCCTGGCTGGAGCATCGTCTCTCTCATCCCCTCTCAGTTTAGCTTTGCCAACAGCACAAGTTTAATTAAGACATGTAAGGCTGCAGYGTCTTGGGTCTTGCAGTAGTTTGTGTGGTTAGAGGAAGCAGACATATAAATTAAGCCACTCTCCTCTCCCTGGCCCGGATACACCACTCAGGCCCTGGGACTTATCAGAGTCACAGCATTTGATTTAGAGGAGTTTTTCTTTTGTTGTTAACTTACTTGGCTTTCAACCAGKGCTTTCCCATGTCTCCCTGCCTGCTGTCCTCCTGTGGAATAGCAAGCAGGACGGGAGGTCTCCTCTGCCGTGAGAGGGGTTTGGAGCCTGTTCCTTGCCCTGAGTGAGGGGTATGGAAGGGCCACAAACTGCACAGCGTGGGCAGCAGGGTGGGACTCTCGTCCTGAGCACCCGCGAGAGGCTGGGCAGAGCTGGCATGGGTGCCCTAGGCTCTGGTGGCTACGTCAGAGCCGGGGCAGAGCCTCGAGGAGCCGGCCCTGAGCTTGCCCTTCCCCTTGGTGAGGGGGTGGGTATTGACAGGGCCAGCTGAGTCCTCATCCTGTTCTTTTTGAAGTTCCTCAGCCTGATAGGAAAAAGAAATATGAAAGAATCCAGTGTTATTTTTTCCTCTCTTTGATGTGACAGCCACTGAGGTGCTGCTGAGCACATGCAGGAGGGAGGAGGGTGTGTGGATGGAGCAAAGGTGCCCATATTCTTGGAGCAAGCAGGCCACTGTCAATATTTTGCATTTCTCTTGGGTTCCAGATATTAGCATTTAACTGTGATTGAAACCACTGTAAAGAGGAGGAGAAGCAGCAGCATATGTTGTGCATCAGCTGTGGAGCGTTTTTGTAGCTCTGCAAAATCCAGTTTGTGAATCACGGACTTAGCTGCTGGCTCTYGCCAGCTCCCGCAAAGGAAGCTGTGAAAGGAATCCTTTCCTCTGCATCTCGGGTAAATCGGACACTTCTCCTCAAAACTCACAAGATGTAGCTCAGCCAGCACATTTCCAGGTAGTAATGAAATACATATGTTCTTCTTCGTGTAGTATCTCTCCAGGGCTACTGTGCAGAGCACTAAGGGCCACCAGATCACCTTTTCCTTCCTTCCTCCTCCTCCAGCTCTGAAACAGATGGTTTATTATAAAGTGGACGACGTTTGGAGGGCTTTGAACCTTGCTGGTTTTTTTCCTTTTTTTTTTCTTTCTTCTTTTTTTTAAGGATCTCATTGCTTCTAGAGAACATTAAGAGAAAGCAWTTGTTTTGTCATTAATTGTGTAAGCACATTGGGCCCAGTGTTCCTTTTGTTTCTTTTAAAATTCCCTTGGGGACTGAGGAGTGGCTTTACCAGCCAGAGGAGGCTGACAGGGCCAGGGCAGTATCAGGCTATGGTATGTTGCTAGTGCATCCATACAAAATAACTTCTTAGCTTAGTACGGCTGACATCACAGCAGTCACTTACTAAACTGGCACSGACTGGTGCAACCTAAGGACTGAAGGAATTGTCAGCATCTTCCGTGGCTGGTGGGGGTTCATCTTGGCTGAGCCATGCCTGTGATGAATGGTGCATGTTGGCTCTGATGTTCCTGACCGAAGGGGCCGTCCCTGAAGATGGAACTGTAGGATTCAGGAGTCTGTAGCGTGTTGGGAGGAAAGGCCAGCAGCCTGCTCGCTGCAGGGCAGTGTTTTGTGACGTGTGTCGGGCTTCCTGAAGGGAGCAGGGCTCAGGTGCCCGCGAYGTTCCACGCGGGTTGGCGCCTCGACGGTCAAGCTCACCGAAACAAGAGCGCTGCCGTTCCCATTCCACCACACGCTCTACCAGAAAATGCTTTAAGGAGCTCTTAGCCCCTGATCCGTGGGCTGTTGTGAGTGCAAGGTTTGCACAGAATCTGCAAGCTGGGTATTTGCGCAGCAACCAAGCAGCCTTGTATTTATTTACTGAACCCGRCTGTCACAGTCACTCTCAGTCAGTGAGAAAGTCTGCTGCCCTCCAGGCTACTGCTCCGTCTGCCCTCTGTTTCTCCTACTTTTCCCTCAGCTTTTCTGCGTTTCTTATTCCTCCTCCCTCYATTTACTGTCTCCGACAGCCGCCTTTGTTCTTGTCTCTTCATTTCTTTCTCTACATTAAATCACCCTTTTCACCCCTGAGGGCTTAAATAGCATGATCTCCCCTGTTCCACCTGGAAAAAACACCTCCAAAGACGTAGCTGGTTGGTAATGACACCAATATGTCGGCAGGAGGTCTGGGAGTTGCGGTTTGGTGAATGTAGATGTTCACACTTGGTCCCCTGCTGTCTGCAGGCCAGGGCAGACGTAGCGGCAGGGCTTGAGGAAACCTGCTGTTCATGCTGCTGTCGTAGCTCTAGAGGCTGCCTACGGCAGATGTTTAACAGAAAATCCTTCCCAAAATAGATCGTCTAAATTGGAACTGTCCCAGGAGCCGTGTGTTTCACCCCGAGCCCCTGCCCTAAAGCTGTAGAGTGATCTCTTGGTTAGTGATCCCTAGGTTAGTTTTAGGTTGGGGGCATAAATGAAGCGTGTTGCTTCTGTGTCAAACTTCTGGGTAAGGTTTAGTGATCATAGTTAGAAATAAAAGATTCAGAATCCCATTTCCTGTCACGCAATTCTGTAATCCGTGCACACCACCTAGTAGGAATTGATATATTAACCATCAYTGGAATTAATCTGCTGCCTCGCCAACTTTAATTGAAAAATAATCAMAATCTATTCAGTGTTAGATTTAATGCATAAATGCAGTATTGTGAGCAAAACACAACTTCTGAAATGTCTGTTGCCATGGATTTTAGTGTCTTTGTTTAGTTCAGGTATTAGTGGGTGCCCGCTGTTTGAATGATGTCCTTCCAATGYGTGACTTTGCAAGGGCACCTCATTAATGCTATTGCAGCCTATAGTCAGTTAACTCTGTTATCTTTAAATGAAACAAAATATTTGCTTATTGAAGAAATTAAAGTGAATAACATAAGAGATTCAAGACAGTAAATGTGTGTGGAGCTGTCGTTGAAGACGTCGCTCATACGCGTGGCTCTGAGGCTTTCTCTGAGCCTGGCAAAGCTGGGAGTTAAAAGCAATAAACTGCTGCTGCCTTGGCTTCTAGCACAGCTTGCTCCCCTGATACCACTTGCTGTGCGGTCACTATAGTTCATGGACCGAAAGGAGAGGAACAAATTTAGGTTGCTTTTATCTGACATGAAACTGATGCTGTCTTTTGGGAACGGCTTGAAGGAGGAAGAGAAGAGCGGCATTGCTYGGTTAGGCCTGTGGGTACCTAGGGAAGAGCATCAGAACGGGATGAGCGTTTTGTGATCCTTCCACAGACAGGTCTCCTGGCCGACAGCGCTTTGTGGCTCGGGGCTAACAGCAAAAGCTTTTCTGGTGCACAAACATACACCTTGTTTCATGAACATGAAAACCAAAGAGAAGATGAGCGCGTATGCTTAAATGGGGCAGATGATCAAAGTTGCTGCGGGTGGATCTCTCTTCATGATGTCGTCCTTTGCACATATTTAAATGACTTCAAATTTTGGGTCTTAGTCTCAGAGTAATTTACATTTTATGGGTGTGTGGCTACATGTCAAAATCGGAAAACGACTGCTTACTGTGTCGATTTTAATAGTATGTCAATTCCAGCAAGTCCTATAAAATAACAAGTAGACCTATCAAGGTGTTAATTACAAAGTACTTCAGCACTTGCATGACTTCTTAGTTCAAGTTTCTCACTAGTTTGGGAAATTAAAATGGTACTATTTGGCTTGAGTGAATATATCCTTCTTGAGCTGGAATTAATTTTGTATTCAAGTCATGGCTCTCTTCGAACATAACCAATACTGTATATGTTCTTATCAACAAGTAAGTCTCATTTTTAATTTATGAAAGTTTACCTGAGAGTATTCAAATGTCTAACCCTTTCCAAGTATTAAAAATGCCTTTGATGTCTTGGTGTTTGACTTTAAACAACTGATCTTCTGGTGTGTAAGAAAGTTGTTTTTTCATATATACTAGATTTGCTGGTTGTTAGTTCCAAGTTTGCTTGGCATAATTTAGCTGCATTTTTGTTCAATAAAAATCAGTGGTTCTGTTAAAAACCAAACTTTATCTGTCTCTCTCCAGTTCTGTTTTATATTAAATTTATAGTGATTTAAAGGCCAGTTTTAAAAAATGCACATTTCTCATATTTTAGAAAATGCTGAAGGTTAATGTTGCTGAGTGTCTTCTTGCTCATTCAGCAAGGATCCATGATTTTTTTTTAAATAAAAATGTGTTCTCTTTACCTTTTTAATATCAGGTTGACGATTAGCAATACCAACACTTAACGAGGGTGGACTGTGCGTGGGCTCCAAGGGAACCCACGCCTTGACGAGGTGTCTTAGCTAGTACAGAGCGGCGTCGCTCCGTTGATTTAAATTTCATCCTCTGTGGAATGGCTCTTAACTTTGATTTGTCTCACAGTTATCGCTGTGATGGAAATGCAAAGGTGCAGGAGCCTATAAAGTGCCTAAAAATAAGCAGAACTCAGCTAATATCACCTGAATTGCATCATAAGTATAAATTCTGCATTCTTTGTCGGTGTTTATCCTCTTCTTCAATGTATTTTCTGTTGACATCTTCAGGTCACTGAATTGTCCCAGGAAGAACAAGCTTGTTAACTCAAGCAAAGTTTGGCCTTTGTTTTCTTTCTTCGTGTTCTCCATCTCTTCCTTCCTCTGGGTTGGTTAACTTAGTCTTTTTAGCTGTGTTTCTTTTGCATTGCTTTTGTTTAGCATCACTAGGGTGAGCGTGTTCYGTAAGGAAGCCACATCAGCTGAAGGAAACTTATGTGCTGATCGACTTAGCATCAGTGCAGATAGAGAGAAACCAGCTGGCACGAGGGGATCGATTCCTGCACCATCTTCCTGCACAGAGAGTCAATTTAACCATAAGAAAACGAACTTGTGTCCTCACTGCAATGGTGCTGRGCCCTGTTAAAGTCAAACCATGCCATGGTACTGAAGGCAAAGTCCATAGAAGTCAACAGCAGCTTTCAGTGAGTTTTGGATAAGATCGCTTGGATGATCATTTTTGACCAKATACTAATTCAGAGGTATTTAAATCTTAGAAGCCCTAGGAAGAATTTGTCATTGCTAATGGYGTGAGGGTATTCTTGATGGCAAAGCAGAATTTTTGTTGTGTTTTTTAGTATACCCAGCTTCTTTCTGGAGTTCCTCTATTTCATCCAAGTTAATATTTATTTGTAATGAGATACTGATTTATGGCTATCATTCCTATATCCAGTATGAGGAAAATGTGTGATGTTTTCATTCATTTCCATCATTTTTKTGGTGGAAGAAGAAATATGCAACAAAGCAGGTCTGTTCTTCAATGCTTTTTTTTTCAGGGCACAGTAATGTGTAGCTTAGGTAGTGGTTTAAATATTCAAGCTAAAGAGAACATCATTAGTAGGTTAATTTGGAGGCACCCTTCCCTGTTACTGTTTACAGAAGCTGGATGTATGTAGAGTTCTGTTACTGCTTCCTTTAGGCTGACCTAACTCCCTATGAATCCAGCAACTCCTCTCCTGATATGGAGCAGGGCTTTTGTGTCCCTGGGTCAGAGCACTTGACGYTCTTCTGATACCGTGGAGTTAGAAGAAAACTAAGCTGACGTGTTAGATCTCATAAATGACTAGATTTGCTCTGTTTTGGTCCCAAATGTGTCGTTAGTCCTATTTGTGTTACACAGTCCAATATTTGTATGTGGTATCATTGAGGCCAGCAAAAGGTTGTCATAGGGCAGTGCTTATGTCACAGACTGTGACATTTACTTGTTGATGGGACAGTGTAATGTCAGCAYGTCATGGTGCAAATGTCATTGTTTTGTGATGTGACAAATTGTCCCCCAGGATAAGCTTTTAAAACGATCCTAACTCATGTTGGAAAAATGGATTGGTTTAGACTGATTTTATTTGTGTGATATTTAGGAAGTTTAGAAAGCAAAAGCTTGAAGCAATTTGTATCACTTTTCATCCTTGCAGGGTCTCTGCCAGTGTCAGAAACTGCAGTCATTCAATCCGTGACGCTTTGTTAGCAGACGCAGTTGTTGACTCATGGTGCTCAAAGGCAGCTCCAGAGCTGACGGTTCCGCGGTAGCCAACGTGCCTAATTGGAGCGCTCTCCATCTGTGGCTCTCCTCTTGCAGCAACAAAGCAGGAAGAACTTCTGAGCATTTGCAGTCTGACAAAATCTAAGTGAAACAGGGGGACAAGTAGGAATAACTTTCCTACRTTTTGTAGGAATAACTACTTTTTGTTTCATTTGTGTCTGTTCTGCCCGTTCAAAACTTGTGAGAGGCGGTTCTGAAGCATATGGAGCAATGTTTCTTATGCCTTATGTATAGGGCAAATTCAGCTGGCTTTGCTCAGCATAGATAAACTGATGCAGAAGTGTATTTGATATTAAAGTGTATTCCTGGGAAGTTCCAAGTGTATGCCTGCCTGGACATAGTGTAATAAATACAAGTAGTGGATGTTCAGCTGTTTCCAGGCGGTTTTAGACATTTAAGATACGTTAAATGAACTTTTAGGTGGTGCCACATAGGCTTACTCCGTCAAAGGTGGGTCAGAACAGTAATGTATAGTAACACAAGTTTGTAGAATCCCATCCTGTATTCCTGAAACTGCAGGCACTCATTACAAGCCGAACTTTAGACTGGTGGTTTTGTGTGAAACTGCTTTCCAGTGGATTTGGAAGCAGATCTTGGCAGTTTGGGCAAGGGGGCGTTTTCTCAGCCCGCATTTGTGCAGCAGTTCTGTGTTGCACGGGGTTATCTGCGAAGCTGCACCTGCCTTGAGGGGCTCACGCGGCAGGCACGGATTTGAAGCAAAAGTTTGGAGGTCTGTTCTTTGAAAACACAAAGAGCTGAAGTTGTAGTCGTGAAATAGAGTGTGTTTTCTTGCAAAATTTTCCTTTTTGTGCTCAGCCGATATTGAGCTAATGCTCCATGACTGCAGCCGCCTGTAACCCACTGCTACGGAGGAGAAAGTGATTGAAGGAAAACAGTAGAATTGGATGGAAATGAGCAGACTTTGAACAGCATCTTAGTCAAGGTATTTGGCCAGTGGATACTTTGTTCAAATAATTTTGTCCAGAAACTGATTCAAAGCCAGTCTTTCTCCTGAGGAAAGCCCTACAATATAAAGCAATGTCATAAGCYGACCTTTTTTGTTGGGTTTGTATCAGTGCAAAGACAGACTGCAGTGAGTTGTGCTTTCCCTATAGAGAATTTCCCACATGCTGGTGGTTCCTGCAGAAATGGCAAACAAGGAGAGTCCAGTGGTCTCTGCTCCTTTGGACTGCAGGAAAACCCGTTCCAGTTCCTTGATGTGCCAGAGGCTCGGCCTTGAGCAGGTAACTCGAACGTTTCTGTAGCTGAATTCCACATGCACAAGATTTTCCACCCTTTTGGTGTACTATAAAGGCAACATCAAAGTTTACGAAGTGTTTGAATACTTTAGTAATTTATGTGATCATGTTACCATAGATAAACAGAAAGGTRAAGAGAGGCAGTCTGCACAGGAAAGTTATTTTTCTGATGTTAATCTTGTATAAGGGCATCTCATTTTACAGCCTCTAATCTAGAGCTTTCATGTGGCTTTACATTCTATATTATACCACTGCTTAACTGCCATCCTGTACCAGCAGTACAGCCTTGTGCATGGTTTTTATTTACAGATATTTTTAGTGACTCATACCTGCATCAGTGAAATATGGTTCCTTCCACGCCACCTTTTCCATTGAAATATATGATCTTCTTTGCTAATAACGTCTATGTTAAAAATCAATATAAGATTTTACCTTCCTTAAGAAATGTTTGGTATTTTTATTCTTTTTATTCTATATAAATATATATTTTTAAATTTTAATTTGGTAAGAGTTATACCTTTCTTATTAGAACAGTTGTACATATAACCATTTGAAATGCACCTGGCATTAGTTCTGTGAAAACAATCTGGATGTTCTCTGATCTGAATCTACAGAGCCATAAAATATATACGGCACTGTATTAAGTTTTATAATAGTCATTACTTCAGTGTTGTACCTGTTGGGTAGAAGATCATCGAAGCAGATGAAGAGTACTGCTCTTTGAGCAGCAGAATTATTAAAGTGCTTTTACGTGGCCTCTTCTAGATAGGAGTTTCACTGCAGGCTTCAGCAAAGAAATAATGAGTATTTAAACTGCTTGCTAAGTAATCTGACTGCTCCTCCAAAGCAGAAGAATTACAGATCAGTGAAGTGCTGCAGAATTTTGTTTTGGGMAAAAAAATTTGCCATGTGAGGTCTTCAAGATACAATGAGGGATACCTGTGGTAGTGATAAGTGAGTTCAAACCCGATACTTTGGGCCTTTTTTAATGCATGGGTCTGTTACGTGACTGTCATTGCAGATTTGGGCAATGCTCTTGGTTCCTGTTTTAGCTGCTTTCTCTATTTGTCTTTAAGTGTCCCCTTGTATAATTTASTTCCAGGGTCAATTCCTAAGCTCCTTGGAGCACCCATTTAGCTTGCCTGCTTTGTGCAGGTTGTGATCAGCTCTCTGGAGGGCTCGAGACCTGCGCGTGCCGGGCACCGGTGACCCTTCTCTTGCAGCAGAGAGCTCAAAGGGTCAAATAGGTAGATGTTTTGGTGTTAGGCAACCTGCTGCTTTTAGCTGTATACCTCATAAACCTCAGTATTTATCCTGATACCGCTCTGCTCTTTTGAAGGGGAGTATTACTCATGTGTGGACGTGTTTGTATGATGGGCTTCTCATGAGCACTGCTAATGGCCACAGTGCCCTCAGTTTCCAAGGGAACCTTGTGAGGCTCCTGCGAGGTGCAGGATGTGCCCCATGCACTCGGGAACTACTTGGGGAAGCTCGTGGAAATGTTGGCGACCTAGAAGATTTTGCTGCCCYTTTCCATTATGGAAGGGCATTGAGGAAGGAACCGAGCTGAAGAACTGGTCAGGATGAAAGGAACCTGGGCAGTGGGGGTGCTGCCTTGCTTCAGTTTGCTTTCCCTGCCCTCTGTTGATAGGGAGAAAAGTTTATTCCCTGCCTCTTCCCATCAAGCCTTAACGTATCTGAAATCCTTTATTATGGCTGTCCCATGTCTTCTGTTTTTTTTGGGTTTAATAACCTCCCTTCTTCATGCCTGCCTTGTTAGTGCTTGGTGTTACTTCTGAGACTTTCAAATTGGACTTCATGYGTTGCTTACACCCAGGTTACTAAGAATGTTTCTGGGAACTGAAGCTGCCCTGGCTCCTTGGTAATTTCCACATTGCTCCTGCTGCTCCATCTCTCCCTCACTCCTCACATCCTCTCTCCGATCGCCTGATATGCACCTCGTTTTCCATTAATTCCTAAAGAAGGGGGCAAAGCAATCTCAAAACTGGCAATTTTGAGAGTCCAAGGATGATGTTCAACTCCATTTTGTCTAATGTAGTGCTTCTGCTGCATTGCTCTTGGTGAAAATGTCTCAAGTCCTTCTCTCTCCCTTCTCCATCCCCAGCCACTTGTTCCTTTCCAAAGAAACACTGCATTTCATTCGGCTTTGCCATCGCAGCTGTTTGTGGGATCTTTTGATAAAGCCGGTCAGTGACCAGGTCTCAGATAAGGRTAGCTCTGTAGTCAGTCTTTTCCAAAATTTGCCTCTTCTTCATAGCCGCCACCTCTGTTGGTGGGATCRTACCTGAAGAGCTCGGCATCCAGAAGTGCCTGTCGGGATGTGCTGCGAGAAGCTCTGTTGCTGCCTGCACGTTTTTCCCACGGGGCACAGAGCATTCCTCCCTTCCTCCTCCCTCTCCACTGTGCTTGGTTTTCACTACTGGACTGTCTCTTTTCCTTCCATAATTTATTCTTTATTCTTTTTTTTCCTTGGTGACTCTGCTGAATTTTTCTTTCCCTCGCCCTCTGCATCCTTAATTCTTYACCCTGCAGGAGCTCCATAATACATTTATGGATTATAGACATTTACAGGTAATTTTTTTTTTTATAAATAATGCACACAGCTGGTAAAAAAATAAGTGTTGTTCTTAAGACAGCCAAGAATCTGGGTTTTGTGTGTGTATGTATACAGACCTATGTGTGTTTCACACAGAATATTTAGTAGGTTAACCTCTCATTTCTCTTCCCAGAATATCATTAAAACATTTGAAAATAAAGACCTTCATTGCCTTGGTTATATGTTGTTTACTTTACCCTGTCCTTTTGCCTGTGTGGCTGACAAGAAATTTATGCTTCTAGAAGAGCAGCTTGTGTGTCACTTAGTATAATTTTGATGTGGGAGTAGGGCAGTTAGATGCTACTGTAAAACAGAAGAAGTGCCAACTGTGATTCGATAACGTCGACATTTACACAGCTCCCTTTCTGCTGGTGAATCCCAAACAACTTTTGAGAGCAGCAGAAAATTAAGTTAAGATCATGGCCAGCCGTGTGAGCTGCAGTAAAACCAAGGCTTTGTGCAGAAAGCTGGGGATGGCCTGATGGGGGAAAGATGGTCCTGTGTTATGRTTCTCAGACCCAAATTTTTCTTTGGCTTTATTAGAAGATGATTTTGATTTTTGAACAGGACATGTAATATAATCTACCGTTTATTTCCTTCTTGAKACTTTTTTTCTTTTCTTTTTAGAATAACTTCAGGGAAGATGCAACCTCCTCCTGTGTGTTTCTTCCTCACAAAGCCCAGGGCAACCCCAAATGTGCACAGTTTTTCAGTTGTACAACATGGAGAGAGGAGTTCGCCAGAAGCAGAACTTATTTTATTGCCTATAGAGCTGTGGCAGATCTTCAGGACTGTTTTACAGAGCGCGCTGGCTCTCCTGTTTGGGTGATCTTCCCCTCAGCAGTCCCTGCTCCCACACAGCCCTGCTCCAGGCTGGGGAAGGAGCCTTGCCAGGGGTTTAACAGCCTGTATCCAGCCTGGGCTGCGGGGTGGTAAGCTCCTGTTCCATCTGGAAGGGTTGCTGTGCTGTCCTGTTCCTGCGTGTGCACTGCCRTTGAGGTGCACTCAGTCTGCCCGTGAAGGTCGTTCTGTGGCTCTGCTGTGCAGGGAGCCCCTTCGCTGCTCAGTRTTAGGAGGAGGTGGTCTTGGATCTTGGCACCGGGCTTCCTAATCCCTGACTTGGGCAGACAGGACTTGCTGTCATCTAGAGCACGTTTTAAACTCGCAGGGTGGGAAAGATGCCCATGCCTCTGCTTGCTGCCGTGCAAGCAAGGCAGTGCAGCATGGCACCCTGGAGCCCAGACTGCAAAGTGCCTGGAGCTTGATGCTGGTTTGCCAGGGCTCTGTGTGACATGGTGAGCTCTTCCCTGGGCAGCACGGTGCCTTCCCGGGGGGCAGGTACCGCTCCACGCTCCCTCGCTCCCACGCTTTCTGTGGGAGGAWTATGTCCTGCCACGGTACCCATTGGGACTGACAGAGGAGCAGAGGCTCCAAGTGGGGAGGCGAGTGCTTTCATAATCCCTTC
Organism: Eudromia elegans; assembly: GCA_003342815.1. Lineage (NCBI taxonomy): Eukaryota > Metazoa > Chordata > Aves > Tinamiformes > Tinamidae > Eudromia > Eudromia elegans. Next base: position 6,780,057 of record PTEX01000005.1, on the reverse strand, counting down.
TAATTGTAAATGTAACTGTGAGCTCCTCCAATTGGTCTTTACTTTGTTCTGTTCCTGAAACACTGATTCTGAGRCACTGAAGAATAGCAATGAGGAGTAAGGAGAAGCTACAAGTAAGATGTACGATCTAGCTGAGCCTCAAAATGTTTACAAGATCACACTTTGATGTTAAAACAATTTCTTAAACAAATAATCTGTTGACAGAAAGACATTTCTTAGATTCCAAAGTGATTTAAGATTTGTGCAGTAATTGAAGTGGCAGTTGCTTCATCACACTTAAGTTTATTGATTCCATTAGTACATTGACCTTCTTTCTGCTGAACCACCGGTTTGAATGGCTGCCCTGCTTGGCATAGATGAAAAAGATGCCAATTTCCTAACTTTGCTGGTCCCAGTTTTCTGTAATAAGTAAATAAATGAAAGCAGACAAAATAATAGAAAATGAAAAATTCCAGGAGAAATGGTGCTTTGAATCTCGTTAGATTTTAGATGGATTTTTCTGAGCAATTTTGTGTTTGTCAGAGGACTGTTTTTGCAGGCAACTGATGGATGCTGGCTTTGCTGGCCCGGTTAAAGTGGCAGCATCATTTCAATAGCTTGCACAAGCAGAAATCCAGAAGCTCCTGGCTTGGTGTTCCCTCACCTTTGTGACAGGCGCTGACTTCCAAGGCAAACCACCCTTGTGTGAGCACGAGCTGCTTGCCAGGAGCAGCCCTCGCCCCTCACCGTGGGCCGTAAGGGCTGGTGCCCTGGCCCGGCACCGATCGGGGCTCTGAGGAATGAGCACGGCGGCTTTTGCTGCCTCTCCGTCAGATTTGATAGTTTTTTGTTGCTTTCTCCCCTCGGCCTGCGATGTGGGCCAGCCAGACCGAAAGGGCGTGTTTTGCTCTTTGTAGCTGGGAAACAGAACAAAACAAAGTAGAGATTTGGCCCTTGGGATGATTGAAGGGAGTGCAGCCCATCGCTCGGTGTCTTTTGGAAGGACAGTGGCATTTTTAGCGTTGATAATATATGCTGGGCTAATGGATTTAAAGCTTCAAAAGCACTTGTGAGATATTTTAACCATTTYGCCATGTAATTCTGGGCACTCTATTGACATAAAGTACTTTGATTACAACCAAGGCTCAATATGACTGTATTCAAGGTCTTTTAGCAGCACTTAGGTGCTGGTAGAGGGAAATTTCAACTAAGTCATCTCAGGAGCACCATATATTTTAACYGTGTGACTTGGGCCTGGATTACTGCAGAGTGACTTTTGACAGGACTCCAGGAGCACCTTTGTGAGGGATTTGGCCCAGGCATGTTCTGCTTCCCCTGACGTCAGCCGGCACAAGCGGAGTGGGAGAAATAAAAATTGGGAACTGTCATGCTCTTTCCAAAAGGTTTTCCAAACAGATTTGTTTTCTTCCTGTTGCAAGATAGAAATTTTTGGATGCAGAGACCAAAGGGATAAAATAGGCTTGAATTTATTAAATTGTGATGTGACTCGAGCCATATGGCAGAGAGGCGGAACAGGGTGTTAGGAAGGTTTTTCTCCAGAGATGCAACTCTCTTTCTGTGACTTCATTTAAGTTCATGTTATTTTATGGTGTAAAAATGCTCAGACAATCTTTTGAGAAGTGCAGTACTGAACTGAATTCAGTTCAGTCCTCTATATGACAGCGCATTCTCTGGCCATATTACAAGGTTGGTCACTTACCATCTTTTCTGATTGTGCTACTCTAAATCTGGACCATCTGTGTGGGCTTGTATTACTGGTGTTGCTCAGAAGTTCACAGGCTTCCCAGCTGCCAAGTGGAAAGGGCATTGCTCATTCTCGTGCTGATGGCTGAGGCACTCAGTGCTTGCTGTCATGTTCACAAACGAGTATACAGATTTCTGGCAAAAACAAGGAGCTAGATTCAGTCATTCAGATTAAGGTCTTGTTACAGTATTTCTAAGGGGGCTGTGTGGACCCATGTGGAACTGTTGGGTCTTTCAGGTGAAAAGAGGATAGTTTTTTGATAAATGAAGGAAATGTCATAATATTGTATGGATCCTATTTTTTTTCCCATTTTTTTTAATTGACTTCATTAGAAAAGAAGAAAAGATCTAATTTCATTTAATTCCTCCTCCTTAAAAAAAAAAAAAGAAAAAAGTTTTCCTGGCAAATTGCAGTGATGAGAATTTCTGAAAAATTTATCAGGCAAATAGTTTCCATCTGAGAGGAGTGCAGGCTCGGAGCTGCCAGGCCGCCCGGGTGATGGTGGTGAGAGGAGATTGTCTGGCTCTTGCTGTTGCCATCCACCCTGCCATCGTCACCGCGCTGCCCAGAGAAAACCTGGTACCGATCCTAGGTTCAGGAGCCAGCTGGGTCTCTTCTCTTTCCTGTTGCATAACGTGAACGAAAAGGAGCTTATTTGCAGAAGTGGGATGGMATGTTTGTGTGTGTTGTATGCAAAAAGTGAAGAGGGGAATGGGAACCAAAAGAGTGACTGGGACACCACAAACAGTTTCACTGTTATTATTTTATTAGCGTGATGATTAGGAGCATGTATGAATACTTTGACTATGGGAAGGGTTGTGCTTCCTACCTCTCCACTTAAGGAGATGCATARGGTTTAAAGTAGAGTAAACATGACTGCAATTTACTGCCCTGGGTACATTCAGCACTCCTGCTCTTTGACAAGTATCCCGCTCCTTTCAGTGCCAGCTACTTTCTAATCAACTAATAGAAAAGACTGAAAAGAGGCTGCTCACCATCCTCCAGTGRCCATTGTGCTGCTGGGCAAAGAGGAGCACAAGGTTTAAGGGGGCCAGGCACAGAACAAACAAGAGGCGGCAGGAATGAGGGGCTCGTTTAGAAGGTTAATCTGTTAAAAAGCGTAATCAGTGATTAAGGTAGCGGATTTAGAGCCCGTAGCTGCGGTGTTGATGCTTGTCTCAGGTGGAGTGATCTGCTGTCTCCTTGGCTGGGCATGGCAGGACAGAGTTTTTGGAAGTGGTTGTGCTGGATGCATCCGTGTTGGCTCTGCTGGTAGATAAAATACTGCGTTGACTCCGGCTGCAGTGGACTCCTGTCCCTGCCCTGTCGCATTCTGCAGCGATCCCAGAGCCCTTGTCCTGGATCCAGCTGTGCTGGGTGCTTCCCTCAGGACTACGCAGTCGTGCTGGAAAACATTGCAGCATTCAATATTTRTATTTTTGTGATATTTTTTATCTTTCCCTCTCTCTTCCTATGTTACATAGGGTGTTGAGCTCYAAAACCTGACTATGTAGCATTCACTAACCCAAAATGCTCTGTGTAAGAGTAGTTTGAATTGGTGAAAGTCCAGGGCCAACAGGTCTTTTCCTAGCCAAATTAATTTTTAGCAGTGCATTGATTCAGCGTCCCTCTGCTTATATGTCATAGTATTTAAGACTTACCCTTTGTCCCATCCCTGATGTATTTCCCTTTATCAGCTGCTGTGTCTTTTTGTGATTTAGGGCTGTGAAATGCACGGCTGCTCCTTCATTGGGTTTCCCTTACGAGCAGTTGGGTTTGGTGTGAGCGGATCCCGCAGGTGATGGGTTCAGCCGTTGGGTGCTGACCTGCCAGGGAGCTGGATCCATCTCGGCTTTGACGGCCCGTGCTGCTCATGCCTCTGTCTGGCTGCTGATTTACACCAAATCAGGCCCAAATTAACCTTCAAGGTTATCTGGCATAATTTAAAGCATTCTGTTGGCTGGGATGTGGCARCCAGCGCTGCCGGCTGCGGTTTTGGAGGTGGATTTATCGGATGCTCAGCGCAGGGAGCTGGGGAGACCCTGCTGGTTTGTGCACCTCTTCCCAAGGGGTGTCCAGGGCCTTTGAGCATCTCCATGAGGTGCCGGAGCCTCCTTGCTCCAGGGGCTGTGCACACAGTTCGGGGAAYGCTTCACAAACCTGCATGAATAAAACTAAGTTTCTAATGTGTGTGCTGAGGCATATGAGTGAGTTCGGCTGCTTTTCCCCGTAAATGCTGTGCTGCTGCTTTGCTGTTTTRAAGATCAAAGGCCTAGGTCTGGTGGAAATGAAGTCAGATACCAAAGCGAAGAGTTTTCAGCATGATTATTTATTATAATTTATTTAATTATAGTTATTTATTTCAAATATTTCTGGTTTTAGATAAGCATTTTGAGGGGTTTTGTTTGTTTGTTTGAAGCGACTGAGAAATTTGGGCTTCTGAAAATCAAGTTTAGGCCACCTTGTTACTGGTGGCCAAAAATGGCAGTGAGTTGGAGTCATTTTAATAGTCACTTCTGAAAATCTAGGCCTGTCTAAATGTTGAGTAAATGCTGAGGARCCTAATTTGATGTCCTTGTTTGGAAACACTATTTTTTTCTTGCTTCATTTAATTCTTCTGTAAAAATGACAAGAAAATGTATATGTCATTGTGCTTTCATCAGAGTTAATATTTCTGAAAGACTGGCTGCATTGCACCTCTGAAATATTAATTCATGTGTTACTGTGGTGGAGGAATRCTTAGCCTTTTGGTGTCCGTATCTCTCTAAAACAAGCCTGATAATATTATTGGTTATTAAACCARATTTGTCTTGTGGAGAATGCGTGTCAATGGATGGAGGCAGGAYGTGTTGAGGAGATCCCCCTTTGCTGGGTTTGTTGCTTAAGGTTTCCCTCTGCTCTAACTGGTAGGAACATCTCTGTCGTGGATAACTGAACTTTTAAGCGGTCTCTCTCTCTTATTTTGATGCTGATTTCTTATAATAMCCCTATTAAGATCGTACTTGTGTGCTGCGCTGTATCTGATGCTGCTGTGCAGCTGAGAGGTGCAGGCGTTTCAACCCTTGTATTCATATTCAAATCCTCGTATCATCTATCTATGAAATGATTCATCAGGTTCCTGTGTGAATGCTTTTAATGGTTTAATGTGTTCAGCTGATAACAAGCTGCATGCTCAAACGTAACGTTGCTCTTTTTAGACTCGATGAGGCTCTCTCCTTGATTGTGATTTAATGGCTGTTCACAAGCTTGTTCGCTCTTGCTGTTGCATATTAAGTACCAAAGTATCCAGCCAGGTCTGCCAAAGTCTTCCAAGGGCCCATGGGTTCTCTAGGGAGATGAAAAGCCCTAACTGGGCTAGCATTTCCATTCAGCCCTCGGATTGTGTTTGATTGTTCTTGATCACCAAGGACAGTGTCCGTAAATCCCTGTGGAAATGCTGAGGAACTCAAAGACCTGTCTCCGTCCTGGATTCTACTCTCCTAAAATCCTACCTAAACAATCAAACAGAATCCTTTTTAAGGCAATTAACACAAGCAATAGCAGTCCAAACAGTTCCAAATGTAAGTTTTATTMACTCTCTCTTTTTCATTTCCCTACTGCCTATCTGAGCTACTGTGCCTGGAAAAGCACTGTATCTTTGGAAGTAGACCGTTTTTCATATGTTGGGTACACCTCATATCAGTCTGTCATGAGTACCTGTGACAGACATGGCTAACCCTCCCTGCTTACCATCATCTCAGCTTTTTCACTGATATGAATTTTCACCACACCTTTTTGGAAGTGCTCATAACCCTTCACACAGAGGAAGAAGATGCAAGTGAAGCTAACAGGCCTACCAGGCATTTTCACAAGAAGCCTGCGGAGCAAGGGCTTGATCTGAAGACTTAAATGCCATTACTAAAGAATCATTTCTTGCCTAAGTGTCTGGTTATCCCTATTTTAATCAAGACAGGACTGGTAAACATTGTGATGGGGCTGCACTAACACGGAAGCTGTTTAAAGCTAAGCTGGATGGTGTCTTGATGCAAATCCAGTGTGTGACAATGCTGTAGTGGAGGAGATACCTTGAGGAGTTTTCCTGACAGGGGGTCGCAAGGGAAAGGTGCATGACGGCTGGTAGAAGTATGGGAGCGTGGGAGCGCAGTRGTGTCTTCTAATGTTCTGCTCTTCACCTATGGCTGGTATGGCTTTTATAAGCCCTAGTGAGCTCGTGAGCCCTAGAAAATATCGGTAAAAATAAACTGACTTTTCAAGCCCAAGTAGTTTACAGCTCATCCTCAGGTCATGTTGAAAACAGCATCTCAGGAATGACATGTCAGAGATTTATATCAGAGGTAATTTCCAAAGTCTGTTGCTTTACTAATGGAGTWTTAAGTTTAAGAATGTGTAAGCCCTTTCTTATAACAATTGGTCTATATTGATTTCAGTGAAATTATTTCTGGTCTACTCCTGATGACTGAAAATAGTCTTCTCGTTTGTGCTGCTCTCCTTTCCTTTCTCATGTCTCACTATATCTGTCATAAGATAATCTTAATACTTAATTTTAGCTGAAATATAAACATGAATCAGGTGTTTATGAACTGCATTTTTGCAGTATGAAGGGCAAGGTATGTAGATTATTTAAAGAAAAAAGAGTAGAGCAGAAGAGACTTATCATCTGTGCTAGGCAAAGATACTGAACTCACTCTAGCCTCTTGSTATTTGATCTAGAGATCAAATACATGAAGTAATGATTTTGCTATAATAAACAGCCTATCAAGTATTACATAGCAGAAAAAAGCCATAAAAAAGACAAGATTTTTACTTCTTGTGAGGAGGTGCTATTTACTTGTTTTGAAATTGGTCGTACAAGGAGAGAGCTTCTTGTGCCCTGTTTTAAAACACTAGCAACGTTTGAAATGTCCAACATGCCTCTTCCCATCCAAGGGCTCCTTTGAGCTTGCACTCAGTCCCACAGCTCCATCCCTGCCTGCTAAAGTCCTTCATGTTTCCATGGGGAAATAATCATCCATCTGGCATGGGCTGTGAAATACTTATACATGGATCATACTCAGCAACAAGTTTAATTACAACTGAAGTGGCAAATCTGCCCCTTGTGACACGGCCGCCCTCTACTAGCACAGGAGAAACATGTGGCAGTGGAGGAACTCCTGAACTATCGAGRGAATATTCTGCTTTTCTGCTGCCCTGGCCAGGTGGGTCTTCTGTTAGTCCAGCTGCCCCTTTCATCTCCCTTGCAGGAGAGAAGGAATATTTATTTTGTGTTTTTAATAGATACCCAGCACAGAGACCTTGCTTTTAAAATTGACAAAAAAACTTTTCAAGCATTAATTGTGTGGTGGTATTTTATTAGAGCTGCAGTTCTGGATTTTGTTAAGACTTAATGTGGGCATTTTTATTGGTTATTAATCAAATCCTAGATATGGCTGGAATAAGATTTAGCTCCTATTTAATAATCYTGTAAATGCAAATATTGAAGCTCTTTTAAATAAGCTACATATTTTTTCACTTAAGCTTGGTGAAACCGGTTAGGAATTACCTGCTGTAAGTGGGCGTTTTAGCTACAGCATTGACTATCTGTTTAATAAAATACATTATCACATCAAGGGAGTGTAGAGAGATCCTGGAACATAATAAGGATGAGATTTTCAGAAGCACTTTGCAGTGCCTTAACTCCGCTCTGTTGTGAATTTTGCCCCTCACTTCCAAAGGGGCAAGGTGAGAGAAGCACCATTTATCCGGTGTCCTTGGATAAATGGTGCACAGAGGACACAGAAGAATGTTTTCTGTTTGTGTTCTCTGTAACGTGTTGGTTCAACATTGCTATGAAATACTCGTTGTCTTGCTAACATCACAAGTTGTCTGCCAAAGGCAAGGGCAGGTTAAAACTTAGCTGCAAAGCAGTTGCTGGGCTTGCTGGCGGTGCTTTATTGTCTATGTCTTGTTAACTTCGTGTTGGATTTGGCKCAGCTCCTTGGGAAACAATCTTCTCTCTTGAAGAAATGTCTCATGTTACCACCTTAAAATAACACAAAAAGTCCTTGGTTCTTCTCACTGCATTCCTCCCATCTTCCTCCCCCTGTATACTGTGTTGTTTGGCCGTTTCTTTTTTGGCCCCTTTCCGTACCGAACCAGATAGCTGGAACAYTTCTCACCAACTTGGACCCTACAAAGCCAAGCGTACCATGATGCGCGCCAGAAGCCGTTCAAGCAAAACACTGCTTGTTTATGAGATAATTAATATGTATATACTTATAAAAGATAGGCARTGTTAAAATGTGTTCAGCCAAACTAAGCTCTGCACAGTTGTTTTTATCCATGTRTATCCCCTTCTCCTTTGCTGGCATCTCCATTAAATCATAAGACGAGGCCCTGCTGAGCGTGGGGATCTGGTGCAGCTGCCAGTGCCTGGGTCTCCCCCTGCCTTCTGGAGCCAGGGAAATAACAGACGGCTCTCAGGGAACAGCGTGGGTTGGAGTTTGAGCACACTGGTTGTGTGTGGATGTGCCGGGGACCMTCGCAGCCCCCCGCAGCTCCTGCATCACCTCCTTGCTGTCACCAGCTGCGCGGGGCCATCTCTACTGCCAGGCCGCAAGGAGTCAGTTGTTAGGAGTTCGTCTCTCTGGAGTTYGATAAAACACGGAGTCAAAAATGTACTGCGTGTGCTGTGGTGTGTTTCCTTCCTGAGCTGGAGTTGGGAACATCTCTTCTGAAAGCTACAAGTTGCAGGAGCTTGAAGGCAGCAAAGTGGCCTCTGGAAATTCACACCTATAGAAGCTGAAAGCGATTGCTGCWGAGAAAAGGTCGTCTGCGCTTCAGGACCCTGCTTTTTAAGCATCCTTATGGTTTTCCATGGATGAGATGTTTCATACAAGTAGTAAAATCTCTCTCTGCACCTATTTGTTTGCATATTAGGGAGGCTTTGGTTAGGCAAAAGGACCATGGGTGAAGGTACCTGGTTTTTGTGTCCAGTCTTTACCTAGGACTGTCTTTGCAACCTTAAGTAATTTCCCTAAACCAGTTTTTGGAGGGTGGGTGTTTGAAGCTAGACACCCAGGTCTGCAGTCAAACACATAAGTAGGGCTGCTCTGATTTTTATAGACACTGACTCCCACAGTGTCTATATGTGCTACATCATGTAGGGGTTTGCACCATTAYTGAAAACCAAGTGTGGACTCAGGAACATAACTTAAGGTGTCCAAGTTTGGGGATGTCGGCCTTGACCTYCACAAGCTTAATTTTTTTGCTCCTCTGTCAAGCTGACATCAGGTTGCTCACCTGGCTCAAGAGGGCATCAGGAGGACTGATGGACTGCGAGATTTCTCGTTATGAAAGTATTTTGATCAACCCAATAGCTAATATTTTCCAGTTTGTGAATAAAGGGTCCTTGTTGCAGTATAAGGAGGGAAGCTGTGCAAACACAGTGGCTAACTGCTCTTTTTCTGAATGACAAGACTGTGGTGTTAAACACAGCCTGGTTTGATCCCCCCCTGCACCGAAACAGATGAATTGCAGTTTCTTAAGGAGCAGTTAGATGGCTTCTTAGTGACATGTGCAATATCGTCCTGATGAGATAAGGGCTCCTTTGTGCTACTCTGCATTCGTAAGTAAGCTGGCTGCCTGGGCAGAGTCAGGCGGTTTGAGTATTTTATTAAAAAAATAATCTACTGTTTTGGTAAAGTYTCTGGACTAAACTGCCATCTCATTCTCATCACCAACGTACATATTCCTGACAAAGAGAACAGAGGAGCCGAGTGTCGCTTGTASCTGCTCTGGGAGCAGCCTCCTTTTGGTAGAGCTCTGTGTTTAACATTTCTGCTGTCCGGATATACCATGGCCAGGGAGTGTCGTTAGCGGGGTGTTCGAGGCACCCTTTAAAGGAGAAGATTTGATGCTAGTAAGTGCAATTGCAGCAGCTTCCTGCTTGTGGAGTTACACACCAGAGAGTACATGTTAAAAGAGAATTTTCCATAGAATATAGTACTGCTTGCAGACATTATCTCAAAGTATTTTTGATCTGGGATCCCTGTCTCTTCTATTCTGTGGGTGCTGTGCAAATATTGTCCCTTTAGGGGCCTGTCTGGAGTCTGCTGCAGCTTTAGGGAACACGTGTCTCACAGCCTACTTCTGGCTGGCTGAATTCAATGGGAATTTTGTCTTTAAATGTAGTGGCAGCCCGGCTGGATTCCAGCTGTCACAGCTGCCACTGAAGGAGTTTATGTCCACGAGTACCTAGTGCCTGTTGTTTCCAATGGCTTAAACCTGAGCCGACTGCGTATTGTCCTGGACGGCGAGCTCCTTCCTTGGTTCCTGTTAAACAGACAGACATAATTGCTCAGAAAAAAAACTTCCCTTGGCTCCTGATGAGCTTGTCTGAAGTCAGCTGTGGTTTGGTTGGGCATGCTTTGATGAAGAGGCACGACGGTGCTTTTCACATAGCTGGGTTAGTACTGGAAGCGTTGTCTGCTTTGGTTAACGTGCAACAGCTTTTCTTTAGCAGGTGGAGAACCAGGGCTGACACTGACTCAGGCTGACTACCACGAGAGTATTCCTCAAGCAAATGGATTTACCGTATACGCGATCAATCCTTCAAAATCCAGTTGTTGAGGAGCATCACTGTAAGCAGTTGCGTGCTCGGCATTTTTCAATAATTTATCCGAAAGGATCGTGACTTTTGCCTGTGTTGTTTTTCCCTCCAAAGCCCTGGAGCTGCTTTGCTCCAGTTCGGAGGAGCGTCTCGCGCAGCGCGGGGCTGTGCGTGGTGCACAACGGCTGGAATTGTTTCTTTTTTTAACTAAGAGATTGGCAGCCACTTGGATGAGTCACCCTCATGAGCCTAATTTTAGCTGGAATACATGTATTGGAAGAACCTAGCAGAGAACGTTGCTTCTCAGAGGCTGATGGAGGTGAATTGTGTTTCTTTTCCAGGCTTTTTAGAAGCCAGCATTTGTGCCTGAATTGTGTTTTCCTCTTGTGGTTTTGCACAATCTGGCTATAAACACACTGTTTATGACCTCCCTGTCAGGATTAACTGAATTCTTTTGCCTTCAAAGCGTTTATCAGAAGGAGACAATCTGGAATGACAGCATCAATACTTTGATTGATGTTTGTTTGGTGCGTGTTTGACTGGTGTTTGCCTGCGTTTTGAACATAATGAAGTCCAGAGTCCAGACTGTTTTCCGTGCCCCAGTTCGTTTGTTTATGCATATGTGGCCTGTGCCAGTTTCCTCCAGCGAGCATAGGCAGTGGTGTCTGGGAAGATGCAGGTGATAAGCAGTTTAAGAGGATAAGTAGAAATATTCCGAGCTCTCCAGTCATTTTGGTCACATAATCTGTCCGGAATTTATGTCACTGTTTGGTGGCTGCTCGTGTTTTCTTCTCTACTGATAGGCAGATGTTCTACCAAGAGGATTTTGTTCTGCTGTGTTGGTTTATCTGGGCAGCAAAGGGCCCAGCYTTGCTGGAGGTTGCATTACTATTTYTGGTATCTGCCTCGGAACCCAGATCACTAGGGCTGTGTTACCCACCTCTGAATGCTTGATTATGTACGAGTGAAAGAAAAGGCCCATGGCTTTTACTGCAGCTCGCTGTTCCCCAAATTGCTATTCCTGTTTCCTGGAAGGTGGAGGAGTCCGACTGGGTTGTTGGAGGAGATGGTCCAAATTGTCACTTAGTGCCTGTGTTCGGGAGGCGGTTGTTGCCGTTCCCACGTCCCTCTGCTTTGTGCTCTGACCCTCTGCCCAGGCTGCGTACGCACCTAGGCAGTAAACTGCCATGCGTTGCTTGTAGAAAATGCAAAGGTAGTATATTATTCTCCACTTAATCAGAGTGTTCCTAATGGAGGAATTGCCCAGAGAACTAATTAAAGCCAAATGTACTCAATAACTACTGCTTAAGAGACGCAATAATTCTGCTTAGCAGTAGCATCCTTAGGTGATTTACRGGTACCCGGGCCATGGTCCATTTTCGTGCTGTGTGTGGCCTGGTTTTCTCCTTGGAGAGCTTTTACTTTGCTCTGAGTTACGACGGGGAGGYTGTTTGTACCAGTGACTTTCTCCCTGTGTGATCTGTGTTGAAGCTTTCTAGAGTAGGTGGCTACTCGCCACCCGCTCCTGGCCGGGCTGGGGAGGCAGCAGGTCCTGCTCCCCTCCGTGCAGAGCTGTCCACGGCCTGGGGAGCCTCGGGCCGAGCCCTGGTGTTGGTGACGGCGCTGCTGGAGCTTTGCGTGTGCTCAGTGTAAACCCCTCCTGGCYGGACACATGTTCCTGATCTGTGCTGCTCCTCTTGTTCTCCTGGCAAGCTGTTTGTTCAGCTGTGCTGCAGCTAAGTCAGGATCCCGATCGGGCTGAAAAGTAATCCAGAGAAAGAAAGGAAGGAAAAAAGGACGAGAAGAAAAGAAGGATGTCTCATGCAGCTCCGTTTTCAAGTCTGGTTCACCATGTGGCTGTACAGGCAGCTGTGCGAGCACCGAGGAGGGAGTGGTGGGAATAGGAGGGTGAGGCCAGGGAGAATGGAGGCTGCTTAAGCCAGCACTGCTGCCAAAGTATTACTTGCCAAATTACTTCTCAGCTCTGCTGTTCTCTTGAAAGTTTCCTCACATCTGCTGTCCCAGTAAGCTCTTTGGGAGCTTATCAACATCAGAACAGCTGTACTGGTTCAGACAAAGCCCATCTCGCCCCATATCCTGCTCCAGCAGGGCCTGCGAGCAGACCCCAGCGAGGCTAAGGACAGGACAGGCCTGTATGAGAATTCCCTGAATGTTTATCAGCCTCAAACAATTTTCGGCTTTGRGGATTTCTTGAACTTAATCTGTTTAGAAAACAACTCTCAGTGAAGCTCTCAAGTACTTGTTTAAGTCAAGGATTCCCCTGAGAGCCATGTAAAATCCTTGTGTCCGTAACAACCTTTGAGAAGCAGTCCCTCAGATGGCTGCTTGGGGCRATCGMGGGGATTGCCCTGCTAACCGCAACWGGGCGATGGAGGCGAGTCCAGCCCCATCTGCACGGACCCACCTCTGCTGAGCTCCAAGCACCATCWGGCCTTCCTCTTGCAAGTGGTTCCAGGCCCGTTCGGGCTCTCAGGCTGCGTCTGGAGTTTGCCTGGAGGGCTGGCTCGGCTCCCTGGGCGCTCGCGGCAGAGGCCGGGCAGTAGCRTGGCGTGGATGCGGCCGTTGTGTCYTCAGCGTYGTGTGTGTGGAGCAGTGTTGGCGTATTCTGACATCAGGATTGTCTAACCTGAGGATTTCAGGAAGATGATAATTTCCTGAGGGAGATAGTAAGGCTTTCTTAATAAGTTTAAACTGATAATTCCTTTGGGCCTAGTTTAATGCCAGTTCATCCACTGGAATTATTTTTATGAACACTGGTTCTTGCATGATGCTGACTCACCTGTGCCATAGCMAAGCATGCCAGAGGAGAGGTTTCCTTAGAGGACTGGAGGTGTCTAAAAGGCAGTAACAGCTGCCAGCTGCTGCTCAACCAAGATGAAATGTTTTGGTTGTCACACAGAACCACGGGATGGTTGAGGTTGGAGGGCACCTCCAGAGGTCATCTAGTCCAACCCCCTGCTCCGGCAGGGACCTCTAGAGCACATGGCACAGGGTGGCACCCAGGYGGGTTTGGAAGATCTCCAGAGAAGGAGACTCCACAGCCGCTCTGGGCAGCCTGTCCCAGTCCCAGGGCTCCGTCACCCTCACACTCTCAGTCCAGTGGGTGAGAGAAGGATGCCAGCGGGCTCTTCCAGAAGMCAGCAGAGGTGGGTGTGGGTGGGTGCATGGCCGAGAAGCTCAGGAAGGAGCGGTCAAGTCGTGCGCTCCACGCTCTCCTCCACSGTCAGCAGCAGGTTGAGTTCAGGTCTGAGAGAGCTCAAAATGAAAGCTTTTTTTTTTTTTCCCCCCCCATTTTATTATTATTTTTTAATGTCCTAATGCTTTTCTGATTCTGTTGGGATTCATACCAGATTACAAACAGGATAAATCTGCATAACACTTTTTTCCGCACACATTTGTGCTTTGTGACCCAGCCAGTGAATTGCACTGAAACCTCCTGGGACTAGTCCGTGTTGACAAACTAGGACAAAATTTAAATGTTTGTTTAGCCACGGGTTTGATGTAGATTGCAACTGTTGCTAAGACTGTGCATACCAGTTTCCTGTGATGAGAAAGAAAAATCTGTTTCTCCTCACCTAATCCATAGGTGTTTCTCACAGTGATCTGTGCTGAGGCCCTCCTGTTCCGCGTGACTCTGCCTGACCTACCAGCGTTGCTTCATCAGTGAGCAACAAACATGTAGTCTCTTGGGCAGGGAATGAAATTACCTGGTACTTATTTATGTGCACATTAAAATCTTCTTATGAATAGGCTGTACATTCCTTTCCCGCACCCCCTTGGGACGTGATTTCCCTTCTGTAAGATATTCACAATTTATGTAAATGATTGTGATTGCCAAAACTAATCAAACCAAGGACAAAAGCAATCACAGACTCTCATCTAGCATCCAGCTTCCTGACTCCACTTCAGCCCCCACATTAGCTTCTACTTCATTAAAATATATATGACCCAATTCAAGAGCTAATTTGGGCAAAACCATTAGGCTTCTGTCCTCGTCACCGGTGGAGGTTTGAAGTTCATTTTCACACACGAGCGAGCAGTTGCAGCTTTAAGATGCATGAAGGTTATTGCTGTGAATGTGCACGTGAAAGGGAGAGGGAGGGAAAAGGTGGCAGTCAATGGTCTGCCCTGACCTGCTCTAATTATTTCTGTGCCTGCATCGGTTTATAATGTCCTGTTTGTGCTGCACCTACGGAGCAGCAGGCAGGCTACAGGGCTCGGCTAAAACGCACCAAGGCATCTGGAGCCTTARAGGACTGAGCGTGGGAGGTGCTGGTGTTGCCTCCTGCCTGTTGGGTGGCTAATACAGAAKTTGCTGCTTGCTGATGGAGTCACTAGTGGAAGATGTCTGGTCTCATCTCCAGGGATGGTTGRACCAAACCCAGGGAATCTCTCCTCACTCCACAAAGTTTCCTTTTGATATTGGCTGGTTGCTTTAACTGCTTTAACTTCAAAAGAAGCTCCTAACTGGCAGCGTTTGCAAAGCTCCTCAGAGGATGTACAGCTTTTTTAATCCCCCAGACCCAAGTAATTCATCCCAGTAATTTCCCAGCGTTGGGAAGGGTGCCATGACTAAATCGTGTCAGAAATATCTAGCAGCATGTGCAGCTGGCAGGGGTTTCTTCCCTGGAGCCACTGTCTGGGGTATCGAGTTGCTCTCCGGCCTGATGGATGAGTCACCAGACGCTCCGTTTTGTTTGTGCGTTTTATCGGAGATCATCAGGCAGCCGTCACTGTGATTGACTAACTCAGCACCGAGTGTCAGGCGAGAGGAACTGGAGTGAAGTAACACGAGTGACAGCTAAAGAATAAGCAACAATCTGTCTTTTCAAATGAGTTGTTCGCTTGGCAATTTGACAAATTGTACGGTGTAACTGAAAGTTCTAGCTGATGTGCTGTATTACTTTATTTCAAAATATTCTATTATGAATTGCTTAGATTTAAATCTTGCAAGATGGAATGCTTAATAACAGCAGTTAAAGTACAATAAAATTGATATAAAGATGCGGAGACACTGCAAATCTTCTGAGATTTATTCCTAAATATATGTGCAAAATCCTGTTTCAACATTTTTAAAAATAGTTTGACATTTTTGTTTTGAGCAAAGTAAAATGTAATAGGAGAGTTCTCAGTATAAATGGACAAGAAGGAGGAAGGTTGGGATTGGAAACTATTTGCTTCCCTGTAGCAAACCTGCTGCAGTTTGCACAGCAGATTTCTTTGCGTAACACCCTRTCAGATTGATCTGTATTTTCTGCCTTGTATTAGTTATTTGGGGTTTTCCTATCCTAGGAAAACTTGACTTCTTTTTTTTTCTTTATGGATTTTATCAAATTTACTCTGGTTTCCCAATGATGGGGATGACATTTTAAAGGGACATGTGAGTGAGTAATAGCTCCCTGAGTTGCAGTTTTCTTGCACCACTATGTGCCAGGAATGTTGGAAGAAGTTCTTCCAAACTGTTGTTTTTCCTGGCTGTTGAGCGCCTTTGGAAGGAGCCAGGCTCATAGCTTTTGTGGTTGTGAGCATCACCCTGTGTTTTTTGGAATATATTCTTGTTCTATAAGTTTCACTGATACTTATCGTGACAGCGACACCCTTGTTCTAGAATGAGTGGGTTTTCTTTTTTTTTTTTTTTTTCTTTTTTCCCCCAGACTGACAAATCAAATTTGTAGCTAAATTGAAATGTTGCGCTCCTCCTGCAGAGGAAGCGCACCCATATGAAGAGCTATTTGCAAGCAATCAAGCCAGCTCATTTTTGGAGCTTGCTGTGCAGGTGCTTTAAATGTGCTCATTTCATTTTGCATTGCAAAGGACCAGGAGTGTGTGTGTTACTGGCTGCCATGCCTGACTGCGAGTGCTAAGTCAATCACGTGCGGTCATTAAAAAWGCCCACTGTCCATTAGGTAGCTAATACTGTGTCTTGGGTGAAGATTGCTTTGATGATTGCTGCTGCTCACAGTATCTAAGTGCTTTAGGGTTGCTTTCACGCTTGTTAGTCTGATACAGTGTGAAGACACACTGTTTAGATTGTCAGGTGTGGACTGTAGAGCGGGTACAAGTGCTAWAAAACTAAATCTTTTGGTTGTCTTCATCCCTGCTGCCTGTTACCTACCAGGGTAGATTTGTCYAGGAGTCTCGCTGAGACAGGAACAAAGAGCAGGAAGGACTTTCCRTAACTTTAATTTCTTTTAGACCTTGCAAACAGCAGAGGTATTCTGTGCATGATGGTGTGCCAGATTTAATCTTGTCGCTCCCGATGATAACTGCCTGGTTATCAGGAAGGGCATGGAGGAGACTGTGGTTATCGTGGTTGTGTCGAGGCTCGGGCCTCAAGTAGGGGACACAGAAGATGTCCCGCGCTCCTTGTCCTGCCAGCAGCAAGGCAGGGTCATCTCTGTGTCTCGTGGATTGTGCTGAGAGCCTCCCCTCCCTGCTTCTCAGCAAGGCTCTGCCCTTCGTTTCAGTCAGATTTAAGCACTGTTGGCATAAAGATGTATAAAAGATGTGAATTTTTCTTCTGACATAACTGAGTATTTTTCCTCAACATGGATTGATCCAGATGAAGGCTAATTGGTTGCAAGCTAACACAGATGAGAAGGAGCAGGCACCGCTTAAAGAAGGAAGATTACCAGYGATTTATGGTGGAGATTAGAGCCACCGCTTGCCCTGCAGATATTTATCTGTTCTCTGATGGCTGGATTTTCAGTGGCACCTTAGCCCCTGTGGCAGGTAGTGCCGTAAGAGCTTTGTATCTCCTGGAGGGAATGACCCWAGGCCAACGGGAGCCAGTGGGGCTGGTTGGGGCCTGTGTCCTGCCACGTGGAGGAGCGAGGTCTGAGGAGACGTCACAGGGGAAGGGAAGGGGCTGCAATTGACCCTCCCGCTGCATCCTGTCCCTCCGGAGGGATCTCTCCCCTCCCGGGTTCCTGGAGAATGTGGCCCCRCAGGCTTCATCCCAGAAGGCACTTGACACGATGCTGCATTTGAGCTGGGGTGGGATCTGCTCGTGCGGGTTGCAAAACCAAACAAGGACAACTGCTAAAGTCCTGTGCTTTTTCTCCCCGTACCCCCGTTTGGAAATGACTTGGATGTTGGTGGTTTTTCTTCCATTTTCAGAAGGACAGACACTAATCCAGTGGGGATGATGGTAACATTTGTGGGTTTAGTTTTTGCTGAGTGTAGTATTATCCTTTTATTCTGTGATTTATGGTTTAAAATAAAACCACTGACATTTCCAAGAATGCARGAGAGGCATTACTAACATATATATTGAAGTGAAAAATAGAGTAGAAAGAGAATTTGGTTTCTTTGTTAGTAGATTTATTTTTTCCAGGCCATTTTTTTTTCCTAGGCCAGATGTTGAGATTATTTTAATTAAATTCAAACATGTACATTTAAAATATTTTACTCCCGGAGTGTTTATTCTTTCTTACTATACAACCCCAGATTTTTGAAACACGTAGATCATCATCTTAGAGAATCCCACAGTMGCCTTAGATTGCAGATTAGTTCTTTGGAATATCAGCTGTGAATATTTTGCATTTAATAAATTAATCTATTGAGGAAGATAGAAATTGATTATTCAATTACAGTGGATCAGGCASCAAACATCCTAGTTTGTGTGGTGAAGCATAAAGGAGATCAATAAAAATGTATTTTATAGCATTTCTTAGCAGTGAGTTGGCTGCCTAGAAACAAACCCAAGTACATGCATACAAACTCCTATCTRCTCTAAGTGTTTTCTCAGATGATGTGATTGAAACACAAATGTCTTGTACATTAGGCTTGTGTATGATCAGGGAATTTGCATTATGCATGAAACGCGATTTGCATTTAATTCCCAGAAAAAAAGCTGTGATACACACATGTTTGTTTGTATTAGATATCTTTGAAAGAGGTACATGAATAAGAAATATGTCATAAAATTGCTATGCAAAAAGAAAAAATATGACTTTCACATTAAACTGTGCTTTAAGACTGGCAGTCGTCGAGAATCAAAACTGTCATGGTTCGTATGGGCCTCCCTGTTTCCTTCCTTTAAATCTTTGCCAGAGGAGGGAGGCAGGAACCTTGGAATGTTACCCCAGCATTAGACTTCTACTGTCACAGCAGAACATCCTCCCTACCAGGATTTTTGATGCTAAATATTGGACAAGGTTTSCAGTAAATGAAAATTTGCTAGACTTAGTCATTTGAATGCATATAATACAATATTGGAAGTATTTTATTACTTTTGAGGCTATTTGCTTTCTTACTGTACTCTGCTAGATGAGATCTACAGTAGCAGAAAAGAGGTAGAAGGGGAATTCTAATTTACAACGGAAGAGTCTGATTTCTATGAACTCAACAGCAAAATCCCCTTCTAACATCCACAACARCTGGCAGAATGAGAGACAAATATTCTGCCTGAAAAGTTATTCAAAACCTATTGAAAGCTAAGCAAGAGCTCCTCCAGTTCCAGTGGGTTTTGGATCGGGTGTGACAAATGCCTGTTTTTCAAGCTTGATGTTCCCAAACGTGGTCTCTGTACCCTGGTACACACATTTTTCAGAGGCAATGAGCAGATTGTGTCCTTTGACTCCAGTAGAAGCTGCCTGCTCAGCGCTTTGTGCAGGTGCTTCGTTGYGGAGCTGGAACCGGTGGGAGCAGAATATCCCGAGCAGAATATCCCGGGCAATTCCCGGGTGCTGCCAAACCAGGTCTAAAATAGATTAGGGGGCTGAAGTAGGTTAGATTCTGAAGTGYCTGACTTATCTCCTGAAAGTATTGGCTTACTATATCTTGTCTAGGAAGAACAAACACATGCCTATTTTGGGATGTGGGCATTTTGGGATATGTCACTAATGTTGCCTTTACATTAGCTTTCCTGTCGTTGGTCCATTTGGAGTCTAGGGAACCACCCGGCTATTGCTTGCCATTACTTCTGTCTGTGACCGTGCCAGGCAGCTGTGTAATTCTTACACTTTTGCTCATCTAGTCATTYCATAAAGCCAAATTTATATTTTCTGGGGCTATCGAACAATTCTCTATCACTCTAGATATGCCTTGTACCTTCTGGCTTTGACAAATACTAAAGATTCTTTGCATGGGATCCAATGACCAGGGAGATGCTGCTTCCATGGCTTCTGTGGAAAACCTTTCCATTTTGGCCTGGAAAACTAAGATCAGATTCTGGTCACTGTTTTGGAGCCCTGTTTTTCTTTTTGCTCTAGTAAGGATCTTTCTAGTGATACTCAGCCCTTTGKAAAGTTTTGACAGGGCCCATGTAACTAAGCATTGCTCGGTGGTTTGGGAGTCTTTCCTGTCTTTGAACAGTTTTGTTTTGAGAATAAAATTGTGTGTGCAAGCTAATTTTCATGCGTTTTGCAAAACTCTGCCTATCATCTATGATTTGTGCTCTCCATAGGCACTTTGATACYGGTCCTGGGAGATGTCATAGCAGTRGAGAAATCTTTATCCCCCTCTGCAAGCCTATAAACCTGTTTCACAACCCTGTGCAGATGAAGGAGGAAGCAAAACAACTCGAGGCAGATTTATGGCCCACTTCAGCCAAACACTTAAGCGTGCCTTCAAGTACCGACGTAGGTTTGATCCATTTTTAGCCAACGAGTCCCCGAAGCGCATGGGCAGGACCTGCTGCAGGACCATTAAAGGGGAGCGCAGG
Source organism: Eudromia elegans (assembly GCA_003342815.1). Lineage (NCBI taxonomy): Eukaryota > Metazoa > Chordata > Aves > Tinamiformes > Tinamidae > Eudromia > Eudromia elegans. The sequence continues at coordinate 6,760,038 of PTEX01000005.1, read as the reverse complement.
CGGACGCACTTTGCCACTGTGGAGCCCGTTTCGCACACAGCCCCACAGTCCTGGGTGTCACACGGGTGACATTTGTGCTGTGGCATCTCTGTATGAAGCCACAGACTGAGGGTGAATCATCAGCATCACCACAGCAACACGTTTCTTCGTGATGCTCAAAGCCTTTCTCCCCGGYGAGACTCCCTCGCTCATTATGTGGCCCTGGGAGAGCTCGAGGAAGGTCTTTAAGCAGTGGCAGGACCGGAACGGCGGGGCTGGCCGTGCCCACATTCGCCCCRCCGTCCTGCTTTGCTTTACACAGGAGGCGCCGCTTGGCCTTGACGCTCTCTGGCCTCTGCAGGTATCCGGAGAGTGAGGAGCCTTCCTGCAGCCCGCAGGGTTGTGTCTGCACGAGCTCAGTGCAGCTGCACCGCGTCGAGCCCACCATGAAGTCCCACCGCTTGATGTGCCGCATCCCCAAATGGTGAGCCCAGCGCCCGAGTTAGCTCCAACGACGCCCATCAGCCAAGGGGAGGACCACGGTTTTGTACAATTTCCACTCTGAGAGYCTGCTCCTTCAAGCAGATATCCAAAGTACTTTTCTTTACAATAACATAAGATGATTTTGAGAGAATTCTGGTGTTCGTAATGAGTTTCTTTTTTCCTTTTTTTAACCTATTTGGGGATTTGAATTACTCTTCCAGACACTGAAGCTGGGTATCTCTTCCAGTCTCCAGCCGGGCAGGGAGCTTCCCCAGGTCAATTTTCTGGCGCCTTCTTCTCCTCATTAGCATGGATGCAAATATTTCTGTGAGGACTTTACAAAGAAAAGCTACTTTTTTGATTATTTGCACAGCGATTTCTGCTCCGACTGAGATTCCTTATGGGATGTAGTTTCTCAAACACCTGTCAGTCATTTAATGCACTCTGTTGAAATCTCAAAAAAGGCATAGGGCTCTGTTTTCAACTTGATGATTTAAAATGATTTAATAACCACGATGAGTGGAATTTTTTATGAGGCTTTTTGGCTTGTGTAGGCTTTTCATGATATGGCTGAAGGCACTTCGAGTGCCCTGAGAGCAAGGGTCGGGAAAGAGGTTAAGATGAGACGACTGTCAGGAGAGCTCTTTCTTCCCTGTGGTATTTATGTTGATAATAAAGCTCTTGATGGCTGCAGAGAACAGATTCGAGGCTGCTTGCAAGACAGGAGGTCTCATTGGTGTAGCAGGGTTGGGTGCCCATATGGGCATATTGGACAATATGTTGTTGATTGTTGGGTCTGGTACAGTTTGGGGTTTTTTTCTATTTTTGACAAACATCAGAAGAAGATAAACTCAGTATTAAAACCTGTACCAGGAAGATGCTGCAGTGACTGCGCCTCAGTTATTGGCTTTTACGACCAAATGCCATGTGTTGTTTTCTACCTCAAAAATGTTTATTTTGCTCTAGAGGTAGTAGAGACGTTAAACTAAATTAAAAGAAAATACAGAGAGAACGGGTTGCTCTTGAGCAGGGGGAGGAGGAGGACAGATGTCTGTCCAGCTCCTCTCTGGTCTTTCCTTTACAACACTTCTTGTCCAGGCAGTTATCTTATGGATCTGACGATGTTCATTCCCCCAAACTTATATGCCTCTATAACCATAAGTTAACATGGTAGAGCAATCCAGTTCTGATTTTGCTTACTGTCTCATAAGGAAATTATTTGAGACAGTTTGGGCTGAATAAAGACAGTGTTATCCAGAGGTCATAATGTTCTGCTTACCTTGCAAGAGTGTCRTGGGTTCAGAAACCCATTTCATGGGTTCGCCCATCAGGAATAGGAAGTTTCCTTCCAGTACAGGTGCCACTGAGGTGAATGGTGTTATGTTTGCATCAGTTCTGAACATCCTGAGGTGCTAAACTCACATTATGTGCCAGGAAAATGACAGCCAATGCTGAGAAGCCTTTGCAAACACTCTGCCTCCTTTTTAGCTGCACAGTCTTTGATATCATACAGCCTTTGGATTTTACTGCCTTAATAGGCATCGCCTGACTTGGGCCAGTCTGTACTTCCGTGGTGTAAATGTTAAATACACATCAGCTGTCTTAGTTGTAGGAAAGAGATTGTAACCCACTTGCAAGTTCGTTGTATTTGCTTACTGTCTATTTTTGCAGGTGATATTTTGAATGTTTAGGAGCTGAGTGTGTTACACAATGTAGCTGCTCTCTATGACTAAGTATTGGCAAAATTTGATATCTATCATAGCTATTCTTCAATCAGTTAAAAACAAAAAAACAAAACCAAAAAGCCTTCATTTCTGAGAAATGAATATTTTTTCTGTATTAATGAATAGGAAATAAAAGATGAAAAAAATCTTTATAGTACAAATCTGTTAATGTAAAAAAGCACAGGAGAATTACAGAATATATAAAAGGATGTTTTGCCCAGGTGGTATTGCCTGTAGCTTGTTACTCTGCAAAGCAGATTATGTGTTAACAGTTCAGCTCAGGAGGAGCACCTAAATTAYAGTTTCTGATCATGTGAGCCAGTCAAGACTCTTTAACTGCTGGGTCTTCAAGAAACATGTGCCTTTGTTTTCTTTCTTTCTTCTTTTTTTTTTTTCTCTTTTGTCCTGAATTAATCATTAATTTATAGTTCAACGATATTTAAGTGTAGTATAAACTCTCACAGCTTGGAAATGCTGTTTTGGTATAAACATTATAGCCATTTTTGATGCTTAGTAGTCCTTTCTGGCCACAAAATAAGGGTTGCTGAATATTAGTTCCTGAAATGTCCATTTCTAGGTGTGTTCCTAGAGATGAGGCAAATGTAATATAACATTATGATTTCCTTTTCAGCTGCATGATTAATTTTTTATCATGATACAGATAAAGATTAATCAGTTTCACTTTATCGGGTCAGTAATGACCTTTGCTCCGGATGTAATATATTGATCTCTGCAGACAGCAGCCTTTTAAATTTTCTCTCTTCTAAATTACCACTTGCTTGGAGAAGAGCAGTCTGTGGATTCAAGCAGATTCAGATGTCCCCAGGTGCCTTCAGCGTGGAAGACACGAGGGTAAAATAAACTTCTGACTGTGTTCTGGGTTTAATCTGCTGAGCTGGTTATTCACTGTCTGCTCTAACATATCATAAGATATTCCATGCTGTCTAGGGGCTAATAGATTGTACAGGGTGCTGTCAGCGAAGTGTAAAATACCACCTCAAGAATTTGATGTCTTTTTGTATTGAGGGCTATGCAGGTCCTCTATTTACTGAGAGGATTCAGAAACAGTTGCATATTTAATGGTTTGTTTGTTCTGTGGAGGCTGGGAGGAGGAGCTCTTTTGTTCATGCATAAAACAGCAAACTGAAGCTATTCACAAAGATTTCCAGTCCTCAGTATGTCTGAGGTGTGTCCCTAAATCAGTGTGACCGAACTGGTGTCTTTGGGATATTTCACTGCCTTCCTCTCGGATGGGGTGGGAATGTCTCCTCCTGTGCATGGAGGGCCCCTTGGACCTTGCTGTCCATCCCAAGACACCGTGGCCCGAACTGGGATATGGAGCCTCCCTCGCCCCTGAGCTTTGATCGCTCCCTCGTAGGTGACTGGGTGACCCGTTCAGATGGGTGCAGAGCACCTGCAGCCTCTGGTGACTCGGGGAGCTTTGTGGTGTTCCTCACTGGGAAGCAAGGCGCCTCTTAGGGAAACGTGGATTTAGGTCGCTGGCTTTACGGTGAACCTTTCAAAACGTGAGCCCTTATTTCAGAGCCTGTGGCTCTTAGGTATCAGTTTCTGCAGTTCTCTGAAAACATTAGCTCTTTTGAAAGCTGTTTAAAGTATATTCATCAAATTCTGTAGTACCTTTACAAAAGAGCTGAATTCTGTTCTCTGAATGTTGGTGGTTTTCTCTAACTTCCCTTACTTGTTGGAAGGATCTGCTTTGTTTAAGCCTCGCTGGGGATTTGGCCCATTTATCTGGGACCCTTTAACTTGTTAGGCAGCCTGACCTGTTCTTAGAAAGAAGACGTAAATTCAAGATTTCTTTGAAGGATTTCATATGAGTTGAATGAATATGTGTTTTATTTACTGTGGAAGGATGGGAACTGATTTATCTTGTGATCTTGCCCATACAAAACCCCTGCAGTAGTTAACAGGACAGGGGCAGTGTTGCTAGCTCATACTGGAGGTCAGCCAAGCTCTGTTCCTGTTTGGCCTCAATTTTGGTAAATCATTTTAGATAATTGCCACTAAAGTACTTGGTTTATGTGATTCCGTAATGCCGTGGTAGCGCCGTTTGCTCTGCACTCCTGCAATGCCAGCTTCTCCTACCAGTTACTGTTTGGGAGGAAGGTAGTAGAAAAGAGTAGGATAAAGAGTTGTCAGTTCCACCACGTCTGGCCTGCTTGTTGCACCGAGTTTTGCAGGGTGCTTGATCTCTTCCGAATCCCTTCTTGTCCCACGCATTTGAAGTGCCACCCGCCTCGTATCAGCAGAGCAATCCTTTGGCTGGACAAAAGCGTCGTTTTGACCACGGTCGCTCTCCTCTCGGGGCCTGCTCACGGTCCCGGACTGCACACAGGGGGTGCTGACCACGAGTGCAGCATCCTGCAGCTGCTCAACGTGGCAGATCCGTGTCTGTATCCTCAGGAACTGCAAATAGAAGTACATCTGCCTTGCTGTCTTTGAAAATGAACGGAAAATATTGTATTTAGAGGAGGCACGGCATAGGTGGTCCGAAGGGAGTTTTGGAAAGGGGAGGATTTTACAGTGAAATGTAGATCTTGATGTAGCTTCTGATGTTTTATGGCTGTCTTATCAGAGCAAGGGGGAACTAAGCAGCCAAAGGCTCCCTTCCTGCTTTCTGAGCTCCAGATTCTCACGTCGCTGCAATCCAAACACAAGGCTGCAACCGGTAAGAGGAAGATGATCAGCTTTCTGCAAGCAAAGGGAGCCTGGTGCAGTAATAATCACTCTGTGTAGTCTACTGCTTGTTGAAATGATTAGAAAAATGATGACACCGGCCTTTTTATTCTAGCAGTTGGATTAGTTAGGGCTTTAGCTTGCAATATTATCTCAGAGAGAGCAGATGAGGCAGCTGGTAGGGAAGCCTTCCTCTTTACAAGGAGTTTGCACCTGTACTTGTTTGTTTTTCTGGGGATGGGGAGAGGCTGGGTGAGCAAAGCCACTAAGTGGCCAGAAATTGTACAAGTCCGTTAGAGTTTTTGTGGTTCATCCTTATTGCCTGCGCTGTATAAAGCTACAGCTCCCGCTGTAGGTAGCGGGAGCCACGCAGAGAAACAAGCACAAAATTCCCTCTGCCTCTACGGCTGCCGTCGTCGTTCCCGAGCGCTCACCCGTGGTCCTGGTCCTGCAGCCCCCTGCATTGACCACGGCTTCCTGCAGGCAATCCCAGTTGAGCCCTTTGGAGGTACGAGCTGGTGTGAGGAAAACGGGCAGGATCAGGTGATTATTCCTCTTTGAAATTCCAGCTGCATGGACATCTCCTGTTTATTGATCAAAGGCAATGGAAATAAATATACCCGTGTGGGGATAGAGCCATACGGACACTGTGCAGCTACTGAGCATACCTGATTTTAAGGATAGATTTGCAAGTTTTTGTTGTTGTTTCTTTTCCTCAGATGTACATGCTTAAATCCTCTGTGGGCTTTGAGATACACATCGTTTCACTTTCAAAGGCACTGAGCAGTGGATTTCCTGACACTGAGCGCTTAGTTCTTTCACAGATTTACAGATACAGATTTAGAAATCCAATTTCATTTCTGACTAGGTATGAAGCCCAAAATGTTTATGAAGCTTTATTAAAAAAAAAAAAGTTAAGAGTACCAGTGCACATTCCTGTCAAGACTGCTATTTCTTTGCATTTGCAAGCGTAGAAATGAAGCATTCCACTTTTGGCTTGTAGTGATGATTTTTGTTGATGCTTCACCTCGAAAAAGTTTCCACAGAATGTAGTTTGTGCTTGGAGTTAAACACCCGCCTCGGGGATATTTCTTTTGACGGGGACTGTCGTGGCTGGCACGTGGCCATGGTGGATGCACTGCCCTTGCTTCTCCTCTCCAGGCCACCTCGTTCCTCGAGAGCTCCGCTGTCCTGCGGGGTCACAGAAAACGAGGGGATTGCTGCAGCAGCTTGGAAAGGCTGGGTAAACTTAAGATAAGGCTTTGGAATATTTTTGAAGTGGAAAAGCAGCATTCCTGTGCTGATGAGATGCGCTGCTGTAGACTCCTGTTTGCCCTGCGTGTCTTTGGAGCCGTTCACCTTGTGCCAGAGCTGTGCAGACAGGCTCCATCTCATCAGTGCGAGAGGAACGGTCCACTGCCAGCCATGCTGCCATCACAGTGCTTTGCTCCTGGCATTCATTATTCATTAAAACGGGGCATTTTTCCTTAACAGTTTTATACTTGGAGGAAGAAAGGCAATCTTGAAAATAGCTTGGACCTAAACAGTCTGAAGACTTCCATAGCTCAGCATCAACATCATGAACGGTATTAGGGTTAACAGGACAGCCGTATGGGCTCGGAGAATTTGTTGGTCCATGTTCTTTGTAGACAGATGCTTTCGCCATTGCTTGTAACTCTTAACAATGTTCCATAGCTGCTCTGTGTAAAAATCAATATAATCATCCAGTCTGGAGGTCCTAAGGTGCAGCACCAGTGGCAGTTATGCTGTGACAATGGACTTCTAAAGTGTGTGCTAGGGCTTCATTACAGTGAATAACTTTAATGACGCTGCCAGATTTCGGAGAGTCATCCGATCAGGGCCGAGCCGGGGAGACCTTAAATCAGGGCAGCTGTTCTAGCTTAGCAGTTCGAGCAAATGGCTCTTAATGGTGGCAGCTACCGTGGAAATGAAAATCTGTGACACCTATTGCTTCGTGTGGCAGAGCTTCCCATGCCATGAAAGATTGTTTCCAGAGGAGATGGGGGAGTGAGGATTAGTTTAAGGTGGACAGAGCAGATGGTTAAAGAAAATTACCCACTTTGTATTTCAAGGGAACAGCAAAGATTTTGGATTTTAATACGTGTTGCCTTTGTTGCTTTGGTTTTATTGTAGACATTTACAGAGATGACTTTGGATGTGCAGATGCCAATAAAGAAAATTGTTGTTTATGCAAACAAGCAACCTAGCTTGTACATATATCTGAGATAAAGAAGATATTTAAGCCATTAAGGAAATGAAAGCACAGTGATAAAACCAAGGCCATAGAGGGATAGCATTATGGTACATTATGGTACATGCCAGTTGCAGCCCTCGGGGCTGTAGTATTTTGCTGCCTGTAATGCAATCAGTCTCAGCTGTTTAGAGCCGTGTGGAGCTGAGACTTGGTGGCTCTGCCCTCGCTCATCGCATCCCGGCAGATCGGGGCTGCGTAGCTGGAGCTGTGGCCTCCCTGCGCCGCGCTCCAGTGGGAACGATCCTGCCTCTTCTGTGAAGTTATGGAGAGGAAAGGATGCACGTTTTAGCCTCTGAGGGAGGAACCAAAGCGCTTCCGGCTGTCAGCGCGAGGTGTGTAGCCTTTTCTGCTGGAAGCAGGCTTCGATTCCCACGGGAATTAGAAAGGTCAGTCTCTTGCAAAGTGACTGACAACAAGACGGGAAGCTGCTCGAGCAGACCCCCCTCCTTTTCTCTAGCGTGTGCTCTATCAGTCACTCCTCAACCCTTCTCTCTTCTGACATGGGAGGATAGTAAATTAATTGCAGATGTGTGCATCGCACTGTGTGTGCAGGTGTGTGTGCTCTGCAAAAACAGGTTTCCAGCCACTTGCAAACGATATAGTTCTAGCAGGCGTGTTCCTTCACCCTTAGCACCAGATATCGTTGTGAAGTCATGAACAATAGTTAAACATGGCTTTAAAAATTAGCATTTGTCAATAGAAAAGGGTAGCGGTAAAATGAGCATTTCTGCAAAAACAGAAAGCAGCAAACCCCCCTGGTGCACATGAACCTGCTCAGCACCAGGCAAGCTGCCCATGTCAGTCAGAAGCAGATCTCTGTAAATGCTCGAGAGCATGGCCGGTGTATCCAGGTGCTCCCGGTTACGCTGCCCACCTGCCCGGGAGAGGGCAGCGGGATCCTGCGCTTCCCGGGCACCTGCCCGGAGCTGCCCCACGGCCGGGCGCCAAGATCCCAGCTGCTAGACTGACCTGCAGGACCCGTGATGGCCGTGCCTGGAGGGAGCCTTGAAACCCCCTTGGTTACTCATTAAGCTGTAAAGCCGTGTCTGAAGCACTYGCTGCATTTAACCTGAAGATCTGGACTTCCAGCGGGTTAACTGAGGCTTACCAGCTTGTGATGAGCTAGCTTGCACGTGTGTATCTTGAGGAAGATCACAGAAAAAATGTGTGTTTTCCTCCTAGGCTTTTTGAGCTCCTCTCTTTTATTTCCCTTCCTTCATTGCATGGCAAAACTGAGCTTAACTGCCCACCACATAGGGCCAGGCACCTTTTCTTAGCCTGCAGTTCCTGCCTGTATCTTTAGATACCTAAACGCTTTTCAAATCTACCCTCTGGCTGCTCTACCCTTGATTTTCCTTCTGTGAAATGAAAAGATAATCAGGATTAATTCACTAATGGAAAATGTGTGGCAGCTGGACAGTGCCCTGAGGATGAAGAGTGTCTTCTGTTCTGAATTCAAGAGCTGTGCAATTCCTGTAATGCTTTTATAACACCGATGTGAAGAGTTGATGTGGTGGAGGTGGTGATGAAGGGGTGGTTGCTCCCTACACCCTCCAAAGAAACAGCATCCCCTTTACCAACAGAGCTGCAGGATCCTTCTTTGCAGGGAGCAAACTGTATTTGTAGGTTAAATGGAATGAATTAGCAAACAAGTAATTATATTTGCATGTAACCTTGTTAAGATAATATCCTGTCCATCTTAAACCTGTCATATTAGACATACTTAATCTTTGTGACTCATGGAGCAATATATTGTGTTTGTCAGCTTCTAAAGGAAGAGGGATGAGGGGCTGTAATTGGACTGCTGACGCTGGGAAATAACGACGAGCATTTCTCATCTTCAAAGGGTTTCCAGCCACGCGCCCGCTGAGTGCGGGAGGTGGGTGAGTTTTATCCGTGTTTTACAGATGGTGGAGCCGAGGTGGAGGGAGCATCACTGACGTAAGACTTGAAGTTCCTGCTTCCTCGCAGTGCCGTGTGAAAACAAAATGAATTTCATGTTTTCAGTCCGCRCAGAACAAGTGCAGGTCTGAGATTAGACAGGTTACAGGCATCATTCTGGGATGTGACCCTTTACACGTCAAATCAGCTCCCTGCACTACTCATACAACAAGTTCTTTAGCAATTATATTACTGCTGTGGTCAGTAATCTGCATGAGTGGATTAAAGTGTGCAGACTTTCTCAGTGTTCCCCATTAGAAATGAAGCTCTGGAGACCGGGAGTGAGAAATAGCATTTTATTTTGATTTTAAGTATGCAAATTCTGTTAAAAGGTGTTTAAAAATGGTTTACCTGTTTTGTTTGTATTTCATGCTGGAATTTCTTTTATATTGCCAGCAAAAGGTGGCTCATGTATTGTTCACTATTTATCCCTCACTGTGATTCTGGTGTCCAGGGCTARTGAGGCACAAATACCTCTCAGAGATTTTACAAGAAGTCTCTTTTTCTCCTCTCCTTGAATTTTATAAAGCTCCCCCAATGTCACCAAAATTTAATGTATAGACCAGCCATAAACTGAACCGTGCTGTAGTATCCCATTGGAACCTCATGGATAAACAAGTTGCAGATAGGTGAACAAGGATGAAAATATTTTGAGCGTTGGCTTTCTTAGTTATCATGAGAAAAATGCTTCATATATGAAAAAAACAAAAAAACAAAGGGAGCAAGTTAAGACCCCACAGTCCTATTAATGCAGTGGGAACTATTCATTTTCCTTTTCACTGTTTGCTTTTCCCCTGCACTGTATTTATTCCCTTAGCTTATTTCTGTGTCCCAGCCCTGCTCAATCATTTTGAGGTAAACTCCCCTTCTGTTTTCTTTCTTCTTTGTATTTTTGGAGGAAATTCCTGAACGCATTTGTTAGTTCCCTGAYAAAACATCCCAACCTAGTTGTTACCTGAGCTCTGCTGTCTGAAATGATGCTGCTAAAAATCAATATGCAGAAAGCCAGATCATTTAGAGGTTTTCCCCTGATCAGTTTGTATAGACAGCGCGCTCAAGAAAACAGCCTGAGTAAACTGCATCATGATTGATTTCAAGTACGTCTGGTGGTGTATAGTTGTCTGCCCAGTCATTCCTCTTCATTCTGCTCTCTACATGCTTCGCCGTTTGCAATCAAATAATCAGTAGCAATAAGCACAAGCAGCAAGAAAAAAACACATATAAATAATCTCCCCTTAATTTTGGTTTCAAGCCAAATAGCAGTAGCTTTATGGTTTGTTTATGAATTCCATATTCCACTAGCAGGACTCTAATATCTTCAGACTCTTTGGGTAAGCCCAGACTCCACTTTGTACCAGCTTAATAAAAAGAGATGTTTTGGTTTATATTGATGGTTTTGCTACTCGGTGTCCTTGAGACTAGATTTTCGCCATGTCACAACATCATTATCAACATCTCTCACTTAATTTCTTTTAAAAAAGTGTCAAGAGGATCAATACTGCAAGGTGTCAGCATTGGTGTTAGGCCCGGCACTTCTGCTGAGTCTTTCATTGCTTATTTTTTAATTGGCATTTATGGCCCTCAGAAGGAGTCTTTCTGTAACTCACAAAATACTGCTCTAACTGGCAACAGAGCATTAGTTGTGGGTTGTGTTCTGATATCTCTCTTGATATAAATCCAAGATACTTAATTGCTATTAATAATCTTAATAATGATTTCTATCCAAGGAAAGGAAATTCAGATTTTACTCATATTTCCGACCTTAAAGTTTTACATCAGAACAAATTCTTATTCCAAATATAATAATATGAGAATAAATGGTTCTGCTGTGATTATCTGCCAGAGGCCGTAAGTCTGTTTKGTAAAATCATATTCCATTTCAAATATTACTCTAAAACATTATTTAATACTTTGGAATTTTTGATTTCAGGCACAAACTTGTATCTTAAGACTATCCATGCAAATGTTTTGGGGATGTTTTAAGAATTTTTAATGCTTTTAAGCTACATTCTTGCCTTTTATTTCACAAATTTATCTCCAAAAAGAGATGTGTTTCCTTAGGCAAAAAGCTCGTTGACTGTCTTTGGAAAAAATCCTCCTCCTCTTTTCAAATGGTGCTTTCAGTGACCTAAGTGCAGTGAGGACACGCTGTGAGCAATGCAGGCTGTTGTAAGACCTCGTTTCCTGCAGGTGTATGATTTAGATAAATGTCTGTCTCTGTAATGAGCATGTGCCACGGACAGGAAGTTGTCAATTTATATTGAAGTGCTTCAAAACAGAGAARCAGTTTTGGGTACCTAAATGCCCTGTCTGCCGTTATTTTTATAGGAAGATGGTGTTACGATTTCTGGCTGTTTGGTTTCTCATTTTGCAGTTGGTTTCAGGTGTGTTAAATCCTTCCCTTCTTTCTTTTTCCTTTTCACCTAGTTAACCACCAACTGTATGCATGTTTCCTCCCCCTTCCTTCAACTCAACCACCACAGATTTAGCTATTTTCTGCTTTCATTGCAGGCAGGTCGCTCCAGCCCTGATGGTGTTTTGTTGCTCCCTTTGAGCACAATCCAGTCTATCTGCGTCTTTCAAATAATGATGTGCACAGAGGATTAGCTGCCTCCAGCAGTGTTAGTACGGCCGAGGAACGCGATTTAAGAGTTTCCAGGTGTATGAGTATGCTTATACAGGTCAGCTTCTGTAGTAGCACRTTGGGAAGCACCAACTTTTGTGTATTCTCTTCCTGTTTGTTTCAATGGTATCTCTAAGTGATTGCTATTTATTTCTGCTACTCTGRGTGAATTTTTAAGTCCATTTCAGAAAAGTACATGAGGACTTCTGGTTAAAGAGGGTCTAATCTTGCATCTTCTAAACTGATGGAGATTTTGCCTTTTCCTTGGATGGAATAAGGCTATTACAAACGCATCATTGCTGTGTGCTTCTCTTATTCAGGTGCTCCAGAGAAATAGGTACAACTTTTTAACAAGCAGTGAAGGGTATAAAAGATGCTTTGGGAGTCATTTCTTAAGAACTTCTGTGGACATGATCGCTATGGAATAATTTTTCTTTTTTTTTGTGAAAACAGCATGGTCACACTGAAACCACAAAATCTTGAGCTATCCTGTGCTACTCATTCTGGTTGTGTTATTGAAATAAGTGATTTGAATGCAGCAAGTGAGTCAGATGATAAAGATACATTGAAACCTTGACAGATAGTCAAGTTTTATGAGAAATGATAATGACACTGACTTCTGATGAGCATTATAACTGCATTATTAATTACTTAATTACATTTTTTAAGAGAAAGAGATATTTTKGGTCTTTTAATTGCCCTAAAATGTATTTCTCTTTAATTAAGCAGTGTAGTATATGGTATAACACAGTTCTATTTAAAACAAAGTTATACCTTTGAGTCTGATATGTGAATTGGAGAGTGATACCTATGCCTCTCCTGTATTTCCTGTTGTCTTCCAGGAAAGTTCAGATGTTTTGGTGTTTCTCTGTAGTTCCTGAAGCTGTAGATTGTGGAGAAACTGTGGAATTTGACTCTGAATCCAGCATGGGATTCCAGACCTATGCTTAGATTCTTTACCTATGCCTAATGATCTTGCAGCCTTTTTTTTTTCTTATATCTTGTTCACGATTGCTACATAACTTCTATAAAGTATTGTAGTAATCCTGGGTTTACTCTGGGTTTCAGTATGTTTCTGGTCAGTACGTCAGAAGGAAACCTTCTGKCATTGGAGAAGAGGAGGCTTTGAGACGTGAGACTCTCAAGATTGTTGCCAAAGATAAAATCCCTTTTAGTTACATCCCCATAATCAAATACCCTGTTAAGCTCCTGAGAGAGACTCCTACAAGAGAGGAGGGAGCTGATGCTGCAGTATAGGCGCCCAACTCGCGCTACGCATCAAAGCACAGGAGGAGGCACTTCTGCTTCTTTCTGCATCTAAGCRCAAAATTACATGTTGCTCCTCATAGCTAATACTCTTTTAAAAATAGTACGGGGATGAAGAGAAATCCTGGCTAATGCTTATTGCATGTAATAATACCCTGGAGCAGCAGAGGTACTATGAACTTCTGATCTTGGTATGAAAATAGTGAGGAACTAGAGGACACCCGTGTGCCACAGGGCAGGGAAGTCTTGCTTTCCTGCTTGCCTGCTTTCCTGCAGACTCACTTTGTTTTGGTAGGTGTTGGGCAACACCACTGTGCTTTACTTCAGTGCMGCATCATACTTCAGTTTCTAATTATACTTCTTTTTTTTGATTCAGAGAAGCRTGCTCCTTGCTGTTCAGCCTGCTCGAGCTCTCCAGGCTGTTTTTAGAYGTGATCACGTAATGTATTAACACAGAATATCAATCACAAGTGTTGGTTGTTGCCAAAACACACAGCTCATGCTGCTAGTAGAAGGGAAAGACTAGGTAGGACAGTAAGAAGATTAAAACAAAAAAACACAGCAAAATGAAACAAAAATGCATTAAARGAAAAATGCTGCCAAAGTGAGCGGTGTGGGTTTGACCATGGGACTGCTGTTTACTYGATAGATGTTTTCCCCTTTATATTAATCCAGAGAATTATATGAGGTGAGACTAGTAGAAAACTTGAGGACAATAAATATGAATACATAACTGAATGCAGAATTAACTCATCTGCTCGGAAGCTTTGTGCTTTCCCTGCTGCTCTCGGTAATTTGAATGTCCAGGTGGAACTTGCTCCACACAACATCTAGTGTGAAGATGAAGGGAGGCAGGTTTGTCCCCCAGCCTTTGCAGGCGCGATGGGAGCTTCTCCCTCGGGTGTTAGGATGGTCCTGGGGAGTCTGTAGAATSAGAGAGCCCCAAGGGAGCCGTGGATGATCCTCATGACAACAGGAACGGCAGAAGCAACAGGAAGAGTTTGTGGAAGGTAATTCAGGAGGATGGCAATGCGAGATACCCGGGCAGCCTGTCACAACAATTGTTCTCTTACTGCCATGATAATCACACATACCAGGCAAGGAGGTGGAAGATTAGAACTAACTGACCTGTGATAAAGACAGAATGGCATAAATCTGGCAAAAACATCATATCCGATATTTCTAAATGTGGGTGCTAAAGCAATCCTGAAGGAATGTAAGATGACGGGAAGCTCGGTGGATGTGATGATTGGTCTGAAGGTGCTGTGTAGTGACACAGTAGGGATGACTTTGAGTGGGAAGGACCTTGGTAATCCTCCTGTTACCAGAGCCCTCGTTTTGAGGTAAGGACTCTGCTCAGCCCCTTGTATTTCCCCTTCAGTTCTCTTCCAGGTGCTTTGTGRTTTTGCCCTTCTCTGCCAAGGTTGTTTACACTTCATGGCTGTACTTTACTTGTAGGATATTTAGTCTCTATAAAGGAGCAGKAAAAAAAAGTCTAATGATGTGAGATGTTCATTTGTTGTTACTACTGTTGGCGTCTGGGGGAATGAAGGGAATTCTGCTAGAGTGGCTGCATTCGTCAATTAGAAGAAATGGGAGGATGATGAAGAAATCGCAGCTGTTGTGAATGTGAAGGTAGAAATTGGGCTGGTGAACATTTCTAGTCCTGCAGCATAAAGTAATTATTGATGAAAGTTTTACTCTGAGGAAAATCTGTTTTGAACTTGGTGCTCACAAGCGTTTCCCCTCAGCGTGCAGGTCTGGGTGACGTACCCGAGTGCAGCAGCTCTCAGAGAGCAGCCGCTGGCGATTAATGATGCAAACCTGGACTTTGTTTGCATTTCTTGTAGGTTTGGCAGGACGGGCTAGAAGAGCACGGACCATCCTGTGCTCTTCTCTGAGCAAGTGGGCACTGGGCTTTGGATTCCTCAGGGTCCACCAAATAGATTATCCACTGCTTTTTAAGGAAGAAGTTACAATAATTGTATTGATTGTCTTTCATTTGACTCTTGACTGAGAGGAATAAAAAGCATCAGGGTTATTGATTTAGTTTCRCAGTGAAGTATTTTACTTTTGTTTTTGCTTCCCATAGGACCTAATCTCAAGGCCATTTAGACAGTTGTGTAAGGTCCTATTGCAGTCGAGATAATGCAGTTTTACTCCTCAGGAGGCTGGATCAGCAGAGAGCCCGTGCGTCTCTCCTTGCTCAGGCACTTACAACTCCATCATCTGAGAATAACCCTACAATGATTTAAGAGGATGCTAAACAAATGGCCTTGTTTACCCTGCTTTTTAGAAGACTCCTGAAATATTGTATTCTCCTATGGACCCCAATGACTTCTACAGAGATCCTTGTTGTGTCTATCCATTTTGTGACCAGGACTTTAGGGGAAGTGACAGAGGCATTTTTGCCTGAAACTCCCCCCAGAGGGATGGGAATTTAGGAYTGAAGATAGTGAGAAGCGGCAGGCATGTCCCCGAGCTTCAACTATTGAGATATTGTGTCTGACTTCAGTAGAAGAGGTGCGGGCTGTTTGCCTTTGAATATCCCTGGGGAAGAGTTAGGTAACGTTGTGTGAATCATCGGCACTTGATTGTAGTGTTTAAATTTGAGGGTCTTCTCCTTACAGCCTGTTCTGCTTCCCTGGGTAGAGCGGAGTTTGGCCAGCAATGATCCAAGTCCWTCTCTTAAATAAATAAATAAATCTCCAAAAGGTAAATGAAATTCAGTTGAGCAGAAGGACAGAGACATGTGCCATTAGATACAACAAGGAAAATTTATTTCGTGAGGCGGTCGGGTTTAAAGGTCTTGTGGTTCCAGGACCCATATGGGATGAGCAGAGCTTGTGTGCACGGGCCATGTGCCTGTGACGCAGGTGGGTGTAGGAAGAAGGAAGGGTGGGATGAGAAATGAATGTAACACAAATGCTGATTCCTGGTTCCCACGCTTTCTGTACCGTCTTGAAAATCACACGGTCCTGTAATGAAGTAAATTGGTTTTAGTTTTCTTGGCCAAATATTTTCCTTCATTTTCATTTTTTTTGCCATGTTTACAATTCTGCCATACCCTTCTGTCACCTAATCTTCTTCCCATTGCATGTATGTAAAAAGCAAGGAGATTCTTTGGGATAAAAAAAAGGCGCTTTTAAAATTATTTTACTGGACTAACTAGAGTGCTCCTAGAAGCTGCAGCTTCCTCACCTCTTTCAGATCACGTCTTACACCCAGCAGGGTACGAGAAAGTCTTGGAAGGCAATTAAATACCCGTAAGTCCAGGTTTGTTTCTGCAGATGGTTGTTTTTCTGGGAATGGCTGGTTGCTGGGATAATGCTCTGGCCTTCCAGTCCCAGTTTTGCCTCACTGGGTGACCTTGGGAAATCTTTCCTGCCTCTTGTTGTCCTCATTTGTAAAATACAGATAAGGAGGCAGAGATCCATAGCACGATACCTTGACATCTCTTGATGAAAAATGTGTTGCCATTTGCAAGTGTTTGTAATTACCTGGCGAGTAGAGCTTGATGCACCCTGCTTTCTTGAGGAGCGCAGAGCTCTTCTCAAACCCTCTCTCTGTCCCTAGCCCAGCAAATGCGTTTCCTTTACATCTAGGACCCGCCTAGTGTTTTGTGAAGATGGGTGATAACGTTATCTCTGTTCCACAGAGACACTCAGTTGTCTTCCCCCTCCTCTTCCCAGGCAAGCTGGATGGGTCGCGGTTGCAGGAATTTGACTGTGCAGCCCCTTCCTGCATGGACATGGGAAGGGGGAGTTCCTGCGGCGTTCGGAGGGCCTCGCTCTTCTGCGGGCTTTTCCAGAGCTCGCGCCACGGAGAGGGAAGAAATGCGCCCGAGGCGCTCATGAGCGCTGCCGTTTACATAAGGCTCTTCATTAGGGCTCTGCAGGGAGTTTCCAAATGTATTAGCGTTTCTAGGTCCTCTTATCAGCGCTCTGGGGATAAAGTGGTGCGGGATGAACGCTGCTCCCTCGGCTCTCCGCGTTCGCACACGCTCGGCACCCRGCATGGGTAGCGAGGGCAGGAAGGGGGTTTACAAGCGGCTGTTCCAAAATGCCATGAATGATTTTCATGTGCTTTTTAATTATGGTTTGTCACATGGCTCCTTCTCACAGGAGCGTAATCACAAAGCAGATAATTGCTGATGATTTATGTTATAAAAAAGGCAGAAAGAGTAGGCAGGGGGGCACTTGCAGGGGGTGCTACTTGGGGGGGCTCTGCGCCGCTCCCTCCCATTTATCTCCCTGTTTACTGTCGTCATGGAAGCTCAGAGCCAACTGGGAGATCCTGCTCGGCACAGGGCTGGATTACTGACCCTAATGCGTGGAAAATTGAATGTATTAAGCGGCAGCCACATTTCCAACCCTAAGGACTTCACAAGGGATTTGAAACAAAAGGCCAGAGCCCTCCGAGGAGATTTTCATCCCAGGGGGGAATCTCATTTTTGAAAAACAAATTAGCATCACCATAGAGAAGCAGCTTCCAGTGACCAAAAATTAGATTACAGAATGAGAGGTTTTTAGTTCTCCTTGGTGCCTCTTTCCATTTTTTTTTTTCTTTTTGGCCAGTCTAAGGAGCGCCCTGGTCTTAGATGTAGCTGAGGCGAGCTAAGCTCCGACCCCAGTGCCATTGGGTGCAATGGCTCTGAAAGCAGGAAAAGGAGGGACGTGTGAATGTCTTGCCAATCCATGGGTGAAAGATAAAGGAGTGCCTGTCTTTTATAGATGGTTAGCAGCAATGATCTCTTGGTTTATACACATATAAATTCACTAAAGCTCCTTGAAAGGGGGAATCTGCAGGAGTTAGGGACAGATAAGTTTTAGGATTTTTTTTTTTTTCTTTTTCTCCTTTTCTTCCTGGAGGCAAATAAAATATTTCACAGGCTCGTAGTAAAACACGATCTAAATTCTGAAAAGATCTCGGGAAGAAAGCTCCTGAGCTGTACAAAACTGGCTGCTGTCTGTGTGTGGGTGGAAGCAGTGCTTCTTGTGCCCTTCGGGAGACGCCGATGAGTTACAGGGAGAAGGGCCGCTGAGTTACCCACCTGGGGCACTGAGCGTCGGATCTGCACTTTTACCTGCCAGTTTGAGGACAGTAAAGTATCTGAATAGATGCTTAATTTTCCTTTGGCAGCAGTGGGAGGTTCTTTGGGTCCCTCTTTGACAAATAGATGTGCCAAAGATGTGTGTGTCGTGTAGGGAAGTAGCTATAATACGATTTCTTTCTTTTTCAGCATCACTTTAGTGCTTTTGCAGGTATATCAGATTTTTAGCATCCTGGCCCAGCTCCAGTTTGAGGCATATCCCAACCTAAATTTCCTGTGTATTTCTGGTGGGGTCATGTTGTCCTCAAACAAAAATAGTAAATGCAGTGAGAATGAGATATCTAAGCCACTTTGAACCCAGGTACAGTGCAGTAATGCGGCATGTTTTATGTACATATATCTGTGTGGCTAGATGACTGGGGAACTGAGAGGTGAAAATCTTTTACTATTTGCAAATAGAGCTGTCTCACAGAGCTTTTTTAACTCTTAAAAGGCCTTAGAAGCTAAAGACTAAACAGGATACTGCTGCTGTTCAGGCTGTGTTGATGCCAGCTCCAGATTGCTGCACAAGAGCCTGCCTGTGACTTGGGTGCCGCGTCCTCCGAGTTCAGCCGGTGCCTTTCACAGCCCTCTGAGGACTTGGCTCAGCTGCACCCCAAACAGCAGCAGGTTTATGAGCTAACAAGCTTGTCCTGTCCTGAGGAGGGTGTTCCCCCTAAGCCCGGCTACCCAAATGTAGTAATTCTCTGTGAATTTTCCCYTGAAGGGTATCTACGTTCTGTCACTTTGGAGGCAATACACCAAGACGGAAACAACACTTTATTATGAAGAATAAGCAGATTTTAATGATAGTTGTTGCCTTACGAGATATTGCAAGTGAAGCATGCATTTTTGATTAAAACACAGCAAAACAGACCCAACAGTGCTGTCGCTGGTTTTGACTTTTTGCTGTAGAAAAATAATATCTGTACTTACTTATTTTTGTCTGCGAAGCACTTTACCAATTTTAAATAATTAACCCTCACAAAAGAYACACTCAGACCCAGATCTGGCCTTGTAGCTCTCTTCACCTCTCAGAGTGTTTCTCAGGTTCTGTCATCCTAGAGGAATCCATGACGTGCTCCAGACTCATTTTGTACCTAGTTGATGAGTTTCTCTGTCTTGGTGCTTGTATCCTGTTTAATTAGGTTCACTTCAAACCGAAGTGGGGCTCAGCTTATGTTYGTCTCTGTGTTGCAGAGCAGAGATGGGGCAGGTTCTCCTTGGCCTAGATGAGATGCTGCTAAGTGGGAGGAAAGTTTGCTGAGTGCTGGTCTTGACCTCTGGCTTTCAAAAAATTGTAGTATCTCCTTTTCTCTGTTTTCTGCTCTTCATTTGTCTCACCCTCCTTTTTCATTCYCTTTTTCCCCTGGCCTTTTATAGAAGTTTTGTTAATATTCTGTGCAGCTACCAACTAATGAAAATACTTCTCCTGAAGGCACCGTATTCTTAAATATATATAACCGTAACCTTAAAATGCTATATACTCAGATCAGTATAAGATATATTGGTGTTAGATATATTTGCAGATCGTTTAGTTGAAGCYGTGGTGTGAAAGGTAATTCTGGTTGAGCACTGGGAAGCAGGCTGGGTAGCCACTCATTTTCTGCTTTCTGTTCTCAGGGCTGAGCTATTCGTGGAATTTGCAATTTTTCTTTTCCATCTCTATTATTTTCCGTTATTCTCAGAATTTGGCTGTTGCTAAATCCAAACCAATATTCTGGATTTAAARTATCGCCTCCAGGAGGAGAAAGTCTGTTTTCCTGTAGGAGAGATGTTTTGCTCTTGAGTCTATTAATTATGGCCCTTTCTTTCAACAGAAATAATTGTGTTATTAATAGTCTTTTCATGAAGAGAAGAAAGGCCTCTTTGCAAGGAGAATGCTCTTGCTTCAYAAAAGGTTTCTGATAGCCTTAAGGTGGATTTATCTGGTGGAGCCTTGGCTAACCTTCATATTAAACAGACAGAAGCAGTTCAGGGAATTTGGAGATGTGAAGCAAATTAGAAAATAAATTAAAAGCATTATRGCTCAATGGTATAAATTAATGCAGCTGCCGTAAGCTTCATCCTGAGAGAGTTGTCAATATCTGCAAAGCCCCTGCTATGGGGAGGGAAATTAATGTGTACGTTCAGGTTTGTGCTCGGCCCCACAAGGAGCAGTGTGGAGGAGCTCCCCGCAGCTTTGCTCGCTCTCCTGGTCTTAACTCCTTGAGCGCCAGGGCCACGGCTCTGTCCTGGGATGGGAGCGAAGGGAATAAGAGCAAAGAGGACGGGAGCGAAGGGGATGGGAGCGAAGGGGCAGCCGCCACCTCCGTCAGGGCAGGTGCTGGGGAGATGCTGCTGCTGCTGCTCCGAGCTCCTGGCCGGCTTCTCTCAGCACAGCTCTCCCGGGAAATCCACATCCCAGCTGAAATGGGGGTCCCTGTGTGCCTGTGGCACGGGGCAAGGAGCGTCCTGAGCGAGGCCRGAGCGGGAAGCTCGCAGGGCAGCAGAGACTAAGCACACGTGGTTACAGGGGSAGTCAGGCAACAGAGAAGACCCCTTCATTTGCGGCTTAAACAGAAGTGTCTGGATGGCKCTTGTGCCTCTCTTGGACTCTTAGCTTCAACAGGGATGAAGATAAGGTGTTTGAAAGGGCAGGAAGGGAGGGGGAAGTGGTGAGGGGTTCCATGATACAGCCCCACGGGTCGGCAGGTATCAGTCTTTACAGAAATAAGCAGTCGTTGGTTTCTGACCACAGATAACTGTTAACCTCTGAGAAAACAAGGTTTTAAAGAATATTTTCGTTTGGTCCTCGGATGGCGTTACAAGGTGTGCATGTGTCAGGGATGTGTCACCTGTTTGAGGTGATGAACTGCACACGACCATTTAAAATTACTGCTTGTGGTATGTTGGAGCATAGGGGATTGAGACCAGCATCTGCATATGCTCAGTGCAGAAAATGTCTTAGAAGGAGAGCCAGTGGTGGTGTGTTTAGGGGTAAGAAGGGCGAGCCAGGCTTTATCCCAAGGTCCTTGGGAAGATGAACTGGATGTTATGGATGCTGGGGATGACACGAYGAGGGGATGATACAGTCTGTGCAGAATATGTGTGGCAAAAGAAGAACGGTGGTTGTTGTGATTTCTGTGGAGAGATGTCCCATGCAATTTCATGAATCTGGACAATATGGGAGGATTTTTTTCTAACTCACAACCTGCTAGCTGGTTTTACAGGAGTTGTCTCTTTATTTCCAATAAAATGAACTGCTTGTGGTCTTAAAATATGCTACTGCTTTTTAAACACAACTTCTAATGCTACCCCCATGAAATAAGTTACWGCATGCTTCTGGCAGAACATGCCTTACCTGCAGAAGAAACACACAAACTCATAATCTTGAAACCTGAATGACAGCTTTGTGTGTCTGCTTGCATTAAGGTTCTTGGTGAATGTTGGATGCCCAGAATTGACTGTTTGAGGAGAAGGGTACGGGCAAGAGTGACAGGGATTGCCTGTGTATGCAGAAAGGTGAGATGAAGAAGCTGGAACAAGTTGACAGCATGAACAGCTCGTGTCCAAAGAGAGCTGGTGCAGGTGAGCGTCCTGCTCAGCATACAGARCATGCGGCAGCTGGTGCATGGCCTCAGCCTCTCGCAGTCTGCGCTACCGATATTATCTGGGCAAAGTGCTCGAGCTCCAGACATTGCAAATGCGAGGAGTGACGTGGCCTAGCGTGTGACAGGGGGTGCTAATGTCATCGTTCTGCTGCACCTGAGACCCTGACATTCCCCTCGGAGCGCTGCTGGAAACACAGGTCAATTAGTAGGAGCAGAGTTCTCATTTTTGATCCCACGTTTAATTCCCCAAAGCTATTATGGCCTTGAGGGAGTGGGGGGAAAGTGGAGAGCATAATTAGACTTGACCTTGTGCTACAGACTTGTGCAAACTGTTGGATTAGCAAGGAACACTGTCAAGGCATGGATGGGAAGGAGGGTACATTGCAAAGCATGTCACTGAATATGCAAGAGAATAAAAACTGATGTGGAAGGGACAGGAGGGAGGCAGAAAACAAATACTGAAGCCAACGCTGTCAGGGCTTATGTATGTATGTATGTATGTATGTATGTATGTATTTATTTATTTATTTATTTATTTATTTATTTATTGTTGCCAGAACAACATCAGTGATAATCAAACCAAATGGTACTTACCGCAGAGAAATAATTAAGTTAGGCCATCACAGCTTACATGATTAAAAGAAAAAAAGCATTGGAATGAGGCTAAGGGAGTATGCTATAATGAAGCTTGTGGTGGGCAAGCAGCGGCTGCACATCAAATAGATGGAGCAGAGCAACTGCTTCTGATCAGCTCTGCTTCATCTTTCCCTTTCCTCTTGCTGAAGGAGCTCTCACATTATCCTGCTTTAGCATTCCCGGCTTCCATTTTGGTGTGGATTACAATGACTTGAAAAAGTCCTTTTTGGAAGCCATCTGGCCTTGAACATCAAAGAACAGCTGTAGATAGAGCTGGCTTTTAATGTAGCTAAAGTTCATGTCTGTGTAAAATGAAAAGGAGCAGCGCAGGCGTCGGGACTGACACGGTGACACGGAGCCTCCGGGAACTGGGCTTCTCATTTCCAGTTTTAGCACTTTGGTCTCTCCTGCTACTGGGGGCTCTGGGCCAAATCTTGTTCCTCCTCCTCCTAGGAGAGCAGGTTTGGGTATCAGCAGGGCTCTCTCCATGGATCTTCAGGCTGTGSCAGCCCCTGCCCTACATGTCAGCTTTATTAAACACGTCGGGAAGAGGAGGAGGATGAGGAGAAGGGGAAGCAAACCCAAGAAGATGTGAAATTTTGTGTGGCAGCCRTAGCTGTGTTTGTGTTACTGCTTGAGGAGCAGGCCGTGCCCTCAGCACAGAGCAAACGGGCAGTGAGCGATGAGAGCAGAGCTAATCCCAGGTTTATACCGGATCATCCCCGTCGATCTCTGAGAGGGAAGTGGAGGCGAGGGGGGAGTGCGCTGCAAACCTGTTTCAATTACGTTATGAAGAAATAACTGTAAACGTTCCCCTTCCAAATTTGCCAAGCTTCATTGATTTAACATCGCGCGCAACAAGGGAATTTTCCTCCTGAGCAGTTGGGTTACATTACACCTGACCTCCTTCCGGCTCTTTCTTTTATTTTCAAGAGCAACTTTCTAATGACAGCTTGCAAAACAAAATTAGATTTGCTTTTATAAATGCCATCTTTAGTCACCTTTATTTTCTGGCCATTGGGGTAATCGGTGGTAGGAGACAAGTATGTTAAGGAAAGTATGTTAAGGAAAAATCTATAAATAWGGTGTGACCAAATGCATGCCCTTATCTGGAGCAAATTTGTTTTTAAGATAGAGTGCCCTTGCCTACAGTCTCATGTTTAGCAGAATTCTGTGACCCATAAATATTCTWGTGAATGTTAAATGAAATTGGTATCGGGCTGGATGAGTTTGGATATTTTGTACTTCCTCCCTGGAGCCTCTGGAAGTTAATCCAAACCTGACTTCCAAGGCACTGGAGAATGGGGAAAAAAGAGACAAAGAAAAACACCTCCCCCCACTGCAGGCTGTAGAATGAATGATTAATATGGGAGGAAATGGAATACTAAAATGAGAGGTTAAAGTGAGAGCCCAGCTAGGTTGTACGGGGATTGTGTAGTGAAGTGCAAGGACGCGTGTATATCTGATGGATATAATGTRATGTAAATGTAAATTGTCTGATGACACCTTAGACATGTAAAGAGATTAAAGTGCTTTAGAAATGTTAATGAAACAGTATATGCAAGGTATATGTTTTTTATAACCATAGCATAGATGGTAATGGGAATCTGAGGGTGGCTGGGTGACATGCTGCGGCTGCTGGGCTGCTCCCACAGCTGGGAATGACTCCCACTAACCCSGAGGAATGGGATTGTGCTGCATTAAGTAACAAAGCTGGGAATGGAGGGCTCATGCACACAACATCTATCAAGATAAAATGGTCACACACAACAGTCTGGTCAATTGAAGTTGAAAATAATCTTCTTACCGCTGAATATTTTGTCCAGTGGTTTCTTTTTCAATGGTGGTAGCAGCTATCCGAAGTGTGTCCGAAGACGCGGCTCTGGCCTCCTGACTCCTGACACCAGGGACACTGGTGGTCCTGTGCCCTCCTGTTCAAGCAGAACTCTTGTACTTGGCCRTCAGTGGCCCCGCATTTAGATAGCAGGCATCAAATGGTTTTAAAGGGGTTAACTTGACGGGCTAACTTCATCCCAAAGAGGCCAGATTTCAGTCATTGATCTCTTGGGAAAGAAACAGGTCCTGGCTCTGAATCATCACCTGGAGATTTCATCACCATCTTCCACAGGCGGTTTCCCAGTTCGCCTGTCTCCCAAGGCTGCAGTCTGCCTCGTGAACGCCTCCCTGGGTGTCTCCTTCCTGCAGGGGTGCAGAGACGGGCACCTGCTCTTATGGGGCAGGCTCTTCTGCTCATAGGTGGCTGGTGCCCAGCCGGATCGGTGCTCCTGGGAGGTCAGTCCCGTTTCTGTCACGTCGCAGTTATGCRGACTGCTTGACATGGGCATTGGCACCATCGGCAGCACTGCTCCACGGCTGTTGTAAACCAGGCAGCGTGTGCACCTCTGCCCCCTCAGAGTCTCGAGGCTCGTGTATGGGCTAGCTGCTTCTCAGAGATCTCAGGTAGATCTCTGCGGCTTAATGGACTACATTAACTTGCTCTCTGCTCGCTTTGTTTTCCAGTGSTTTATTAGGACTACAAAGTCAGAAATATGCCTAGAATTTGAAATTGGTTCCTAGTCCCAAGAGAAATCTTGTCTTCCGTTTATCTCTCAAGAATCAGTTTATTGGCTCTGTTCTCCAAAAAATATATCCGAACATATATCCTTGATAATTCGATCAAGGCTGCAGYGACAAAGGTCGGCCGGTGCCTCGCTGCCTGTCGTGCCCTCTGGTTTCAATAGTAACAACACATTTTCATGCTGAGTTGAGACAAATTGGCTCCTGCCTGTGTGTGCTGGGTAATGTCCTTTCATATTCTTGGCATTGGCAATGAATAGGATTTTGAACACAGCTTGCAGATGTTAAGGCTTATTGTAGGAAAAACCTTCGCAAAAACTTTAAGCTTCTAATATGTGCCTAAAAGCCAAGGAGGGTATCGGGATTACTGTCCTAATTCAGTTGCTATAAGTTGCTCCTGGATCTCCAATTGCCTATGCAGGCACCTAAGTGTGTTGGTGGTAGGTGACTTAACTTTATAGTTCCCAGAGTTGTTGACTGTCTGTAATGCTGCAAGAGAGGTTTGGCAACCCAATAGCTGTTAGACCTAAATTGGGCTATTAAATCTTGATTATCTGGTTTGACTTTAGTGCTRTTTTTGCATGTTAATTAAGATCAAAATTTGACCTGTTTTTATTCCCCTTGTAACAAAATAGCTCTATTATGGATATCATGTATTGTGACTTACCATGGGAAATCTTTTTCATAAAACAAAGAAAAAAAGAAAAGGGCACTGCTGAAATGTCTGGTGTATGAAGGTCACTGTGTTTGCCACTCTCGAGTTTACTATTTGTTTGCAGTCCCAGAAACCAGAAAACCTTTGCAGTGTCAAAACCGTCAACTTCTTATTTTGATGGGATATTTGTAAACAGTGACACAAATCGTAAGCAACTAACAGACCGCAAATCTCCTTTTATGAGGAATTACTGCGACTTGCAGATCCTACGCGATTTTACAGCCAGAGTAATGCTACTGAAAAGCCGGATTTAACATGGATAGTTAAGAGGGATTCTGTAGTTTTTATTTTTTTTCCAAGAGAGAWGTTTATTTCTGCTGGGATTTTAATCCTTCCCTCAAAGGGAACGGGAGGATAAAGCAAGTGTGAGGGTTTCAGCTGCTCTTCTGCTCTTCATTGCTGCAGCACTGAGCAAGATCCTGCTAATGTGATGGTGCAGGTGAAAATGCTTGGACTTCATTAGCAGCCCTGTCGATGATGTGTGAACTAGAATAAATCCAGCTCCTTCCCTGCTAGCTGTGCTAAATTTGCAGGACTAGCAGGAGGAGAGGAGCTTGTGCTATTCCCCTGAACAGATTTGACTCAGACTGTGCATGGGCAGTAAAGAGAAAAGAAGCAGTAAAAATGTGAAATCTTTATACAGTCACACTTCTGTAAGACCAAACTTCTGAGACCTTCCGAGCAAGGCGTTGAAGAAAAACTACACTGAGTCATTTGTGCTGTATCCAAGTATGGAGGAAAATAGCTGGAGAGTGACACATGCTAGCAAGGAAAATGTTAGGAAATGCACACGGCGTTTTACTTTGGAGCCTGTGTGTTGCAGCAAAGCATCAGGGAATGCAGTTGGGCTCGAAGACGTGTGGTAGGTCTGGTGCCTGCTTTGCCACCTCCTTAACTCCCCAACATGCTTGAGAAAATCGACCCTGTGGCCAAAGACCTAGTCTAGGTCTCAGAACACACACGAGCTTAATGCTGCCTTTCCTAATCTCTTTGGTAGAGCTCTTTTCTAACAGCCTTTTACATSAAACAATTTAACTTGTATCAAAACCGGTGCCTCAGCATCTTTTTTTAGAGGTGGACAAATAAAGCTGTCTTACACAACAGGAAGTGCTTCTAGCACTTCACTGCTCCTGAGTACCACAGCACACAGGGAAGTGGAAAATAGAAGAAAATCACACGTAGCTGGAGATGGCAACAACAAAAGCGATATTTAAAAGACACAGTTCCTAATTTCTTGGTCACACARTCAATATATTCTTAAAAAAACAAGAAGACAATGAGAGTTACTTTAAATAGTGCTTTGAAATTTACTTTCGTAGCGGAGCAGAGCAGCGTCACGTCAGGAGGCAGCGTTGTCAGCCTCGCTTTGCCTGATGGAAGGAGAGGGCTGAGCCCCGGCCGCCTGCTCCGGGAGATGTGGCTGGCTGCAGAGCGCTGCTGACTGCCCTCAGATCCTGCTCCCGTGCAGCCCCGCAGGTCTGAGCCAGCCCTTTTCTCTTTTCCCTGGATATTCTGCTCGCTTTTTCACTATATGCTAGTTATTTTTCTCGCTTTCCCAGGGCACTTCCCAGACTTTGGGTGAARCCCACGTGAATGCGGGCGGTAATTGGAGCTCCCTGCTATGTACGTTCTAGGTTGTTAACTTGGAGATCTTGGCAGGATCCCAGCCTGGGTAATTACGCTCTGTCTACCTGGAGCCGCGCCGCCGTTTCGGCTGGATATTCTGCTGTGTTCATGTCTTATCAGTTTTTGCATACTGCTAGCTGCCCGGTCTCCGGGGCCTGGGACTTTGAGAGAACGTGGAACCTTCACTCTTGGCAAAAACCAAGTCCTTCCAGTGCTTTATGATAAAATAGTCATTTGAAATCAGTGGTTATTTTATAAGTGTTTAAGCTTTCAGCAGAAAATAAATTCTGGGCRGGTTTGGTTCACTAGTAGATTTATAGTGCAAGAATAATTCTCCATTTGAACTTCAGTGCATTAAAGAAAAGAAGAGTTCCTTTTAGGCAAAAGGGAAAAAAAAACCAAACTCCCTGTACAGAAATATCCTGATATATCCTGTGAAAATCTGCATCGTTCTGTTCCAGGTCAGAGAGGAGTCAGGGCAGGACAGCTAGCATGAACTGAAGTTCTCTTAGTTAAGTCTCTACTGGAAAGGAGTCAATTAGGAAAAAATTATTGTTGCTATTATTTTAATGTATTCATATATTTATAAATATTAACATGTTCTACTGCGTTGTCTGAGCATTGATGTAATGCTTTTGAATATCAAAATCTCTAAATATGGTAACAGAGCCTACAGCAGAATTCACAGAGGAAAATGCTTCTGCCCTTTACTCCATCTGAGGCTTTTTGAGAACTGTATTTGTCCTCGTCCCAAGCGGCGGGGTCTGCTGTGTGTTATTGCTAATTATGGAATTCCTGAAGACATCGGGGCATGGTTCCAGTTGCCTCCCAGGCTGCCCACTTTAGAACAGAGGGCTGAATTCATCTCTGGTCACTTTTATTTAAAAAAATGAGTTTTATAGTAAGAACACATTCCAGTAAAGTATCCCTGAGGATCACTGTGATGAGTAATAATAATCTGCAATATGCCAGAGATTTATGCCTTGTAATATCACCTGCGGCAAACGGTGGAGTCACAGAAACCATGTGGCTGCYGTTGAGGTAATGACCTCTTCAGGCATGAATTTTTTCTGGTTTCTTGAATAAGAGAAGGGGAACTTCTCTTATTCAAGAATGAAAGTTTCTGAAAACTGCCATACATGGGGCAGATGTTAATGGGAGTAGATGTTTATACCGTACTTTTGAGAGGAGGCTACTTAGAGACAGCTTCTCTTTTCGTAAAGCTGCTGCTGCTGGTGGTGTCTGCTTACACAGACTTTGCCTTTGGCTGCCAGGAAGAATCACAGCAATTAATTTAATGCATTCTGAGATGCTGAGTAAACAGGTTTCTTTCCTTTTTTCACCTGTTTTTTCCCCCCCTATTAAAGAAGAAAGAGGAGAGAAAAAGAAAAGATAAAATACAGGTTGACATTAGATCTGATTAAGAAACCTCTGTGCTATCTAAGTGGAAATAGCAAAAGTTCAGGGATATCTTTGGTCCTTTTCTTCAAACAAGAATATCAAAAATGCCATCCARAGTCATGTCAATGGCTTGACAAGGAAATGGCAATAGGAAATGGCAACAGGAGACATTTTTTAGGGATAGTACTACCTGTTTCTTAGCTCTTGTTCCCTTGTGCTCCTCCAGTGTCTGCAGTCATTAAATTAAGGGTGGTAGAAATTTCATCCCTGCCTTTTCCTTCTGGTATTGTTAAATCCTTTGGCAGCTTCCKGATACTGTCTGCTTTCATAAGTTCCTTGCTCTGCAAACAAGTACTTCTTTTTAAGCCTGTCTTCTACTGATTTTCTGGGGTGTCTCCCTCAGAAACTGGTGTAACATTCATCTTGTGAGCTGATTTTGTATTGACAGTCAAATCTCCTTGCCAAATTAGAGAGTCCYTTTTTTGCCTCTTCTGGCAAGGCCAGAGGGATCTTTTCCAACAACGCTGAATGGGAAGGCTGGACAACTCTTTGGGCTTCATCTGGACACAAGGTGCAACAAAAGAAAATCCACTTAGATGCCAGTAAAAACTTTTTCACTGCAAAAAGCATTGGTGGTTAAACACAAGAACAGGAGTCCAGACAAGGTGTGGAATCCCCGCTCTTGGAGATGGTCAGAATTTGGCTGCTTAGCAGCCCTCAGCAGCCTCCTGTCATTTTGAAGCTGGCCATGCTTTGAGAAGGGTGCTAGACCACAGRCCCTTTTCTTTCATTCTTTCATTTTCATTCATTTTCATTTTGATTCTAAATTTGGAGACAACYTGTGTTATTGCAGCAGCCTCATGAAATCCTGTCCTAGAGATCCGTCCCCATGCCGTTAGTGCGGGCAGAGCTGCTCAACTTGGCTTCGGTTGGGATTAGGGCAAGTTCTAARTGACTGTAGAGCGGTTCCAGTGCCCATTAAATCAGACCTTATATAATCCATTTCTCTAATATCTCTAGTCCATTTATATGTGCAACATCTATAACGGCATGTGGGAGTGAGTTGCACAGCATCACTGGGTGAAAAATAAAATCCTTCTACAGCCTAAAAGTTCAAACTACTTTTTTATTTATATTCCTTCCCACTCCTTTCCCTCTGTGGTTTGATGCGAGCTCATCAGACCTTTTACATGAAGCAAAACAGTGGAGAAAATAGTGAAAAGTGTCTTGAATAAAAGAGCTTAGTGTGTAACACAGGATTGGGAACTGTCAACCATAGCAGAAGATGAAAACATTGTAATTAAAATAAATGTGTTAGGTCAGCATATTCCCCCCTCATTCTCAATGTTAATATGCATTGGTGATGGTAAGAAAACCTGCCTGGGAAAGCTACTGCACCTCCTAAGAGCAGGGCTGGTGTGAGCAGGCTTATTTCTCAGGAATTGCTGACTGGCCGTTCAGCGATACARGACAGGTCCTCACCTGGATAAGAACCTCTTAGCCCCGCTGAGCCTCCTGGCCAGCCCTGCAAGGAGCCGGCTTGGAGCCGGCAGCCTAGGGGTAAAGCGCTTTGTCACCCCTGTTCCGTTCCCTGGGGCCGTCCAGGCTTTCCAGCTTTCACCCTGCAYGTGCTTTCCCCACGGTGGTGGCACTTGGTGGCACTGAGTGGACAGCTCCCAAGAAAGGCTGCTCCCCTTACTCGCTTCCTGGGCTCCCTCGCTYCTGCTCCACATGACTCACACGGCCAAGAAATAAGTTATTTGCCAACATTTACAATGATTGAGCAGAAAAATCACATAGCATTTCTCTAATGCAATCTTTAGCTCCAGACTGCACCAGGCACTGCTTTGAAAGGGGAGGAAATATGCAGAGCTGTGCAGCAAGTGAAAAACTGTAGCCAACAACTTCACAACGGAGTCAAGGTGACATAAACACACCATATTCGAGTGTTTCTTAGCGTTCTCACCTCCTCTTTGTAAACAGCAACTTTGCTACGTTCTTGTAGGCCAGATTTTTGCTTCAGGCTTTCTTGGTATGAGGAAGAAAATGTGCCCACTTGAGTCTAACACCGTTCCCACAGGCTTTTCCAGGCTCTAAGCCTGTAACTGCATTTATTTTTTTCTCAAATCGCTGTGGTGGTAACTCCCACCAATGAGTCTATGCAGGAGACCATTTGTTTTAATAAAAATAATGTCATCTGTAATAATTAAATAGTGGACTTTCCCATGAGCCTAGTTCTCTGTTTTCCCAAAGGCTATGTAGGATGGGAAATTACTTTTCTTCCAGGCTTTTCTGCTTTTAATGATGAGCGTGAATGGGTGATTCTACTTCAGGGAACATAATATTAAAAAACGAATGTGARTGTTGATAACTTCTAACATGTGACAAGCAGACCACATTGCATGTTGGTGCTGCTGAGCATGGCCACCCTCAGCAGCCTGCTAGGAGGACGCCAAGCAGGACATCTCTTACCAGGTAGCAACGCCACTTGGARCAGGTAGCCAGCAATGCGGGAGTCCAGCATGAGGAGCCACCAAGGCACCCATTTGGGGAGCCTGGTAGGAGGCCTTAGTGCATCCTGTCACCAGCTGGGTCTCTTCCTTGAAGTATAACAATGTTCCTTTCTGCTCAGTTGTTCCTTGTGTTCAATTTTTTTTTTTTCCTTTGGTGGGTGTTTAATAACCACTTCCAAACTGCTGCACACTTGAGCAGTGTCGTGGTCAGGAGCAGGYGCAGCCAGCTGAAATTACGGGGCAACACTGGTTGTAACAGTAGTGGGAAGAAGGAGAGCAGAAAGGTTTGATTTCCTTCAGAGCAGAGCTGAATAAACCAAACGGAGATAGCCTGGGACAGAATAATTGCCCTTTTGTTTTTGGGTCATTTTGCTTTGTGAGAGAAACAGAAAGGCATTTTGAGATGGGAATAAAAAGACATCTATTCTAATCCCAGTCTTGATATCAGCTCGCTGTATGACCTTTGTGGAGTCCCTTGGACAAAAGTTTGAGTTTACTTATACTACAGTCAGATGTTTACATGAGGTACCTCCTTTCGTGAGGTGGACTCACAACTCTGTGGTTCGTGCTGGATACCTCGCTTTCCACCAGCACRTTCTAGCTGGGTAACAACATGTTGTGTATTTGGGGTGCGACATTTCAACTTTCTTTTTGCTATCTCAAACTCTCTAGGTTGCAAGGAGAATTAGTGGAAACCAGAGGCACTCAGCCTCTTTTGAAGTAATTTATTTCTTGGCTAATCCCTGGTCAAATTGGAGCTGATAATTCATATCTCATCAAGTTGTTTTGAGGCTTTTAATCAATTAGAGCTTGGTGCTGCAAGATGCAGAAGATTCTCGGCGCTGATGGATATTAATAGAGGAGCACACAGAGCACCTGGTGCAAGCAGGGATCTTAATATTTGTGATTGCTCTGAGATCTTTGCTCTGAGATGCTATTAAATTGCTAAGGCTTATTAAGCTCTACCTTAATGTTAGCAGCCCACCGCACTGTCAGTGGCAACTGGCTGCTTGTGTTCTTTTATTCATGRTGTGTTTTACTGTGTTTTCTCTGTTCTTTTCCATTGATTGCTTCATGTGAATATTTTGATGAACTCCTAGTRTCTTTAAGGAGATGATTCTGGTCACTGAGTGTTCAAAAGCCTCCCTTGCTTTTGCAGACTTTCACTATCCCTTTCTCCATTTTCTGATATTTCACCTTTTCCTGTTGCTGCTTCAGTGTGGCAAAACAGCAAACACAGCATTGCGTGTCCTTCGGAGCAAAAGGATTACAGGGGTCAGGCAGTGTAAAAGTATATATTGAAGGAATAATTCCCATTAGAAAATCAGTTTGTTGACTAAGGGAAAGTAGCTGGCCAGGGAGGGCAGAGCAGAAAAAGGTTTACTTAAAACTGTTGTTCTTGTGGTTTCCCTTTGGATCTCTGTGCAAACAGCTGGTGTCTGTGCTAGTCTCTAACCTCCYTTCCTTAACCGTGACCCCGCTGGGCACGTTTTAGCTCCTGTTCTTTGCCTGTGGAGGGGATAACTCAGTAGATGGCAGTCTCCTTCCTCGGAGCCGGCGGAGGGAGGCAGCGAGCGGAGCGGCGGGCGCTCCCGCCGATGTCCTCTCCTGCAGGAGGTACAAAGCCCACAGCGCCCACGGTCTGCTGGGCTCGGCTGGACAGGCTGAGCAGATTTCATGGAGGCGGATGCGTTTCGCCTGCGTAGGCTCTAACTCTCATCATTGCGTGCCCTTTTTCCAAGTTAGCAGTTCCTATTTTTATTATACCATAAAGGTGCAGGAAAGAGTGCAAGAGATCCAAGTGTTGTCTCACCTAAGCAAGCTTTACGTTACTGCTGATCAGTGAGTTACTCTTCGCCCACGTATGGAAATAGAATGGGGGTCAGTCTCAACATTTGAACTTTAGTAGGGTCTTTGTCYGATATATAAGAAAAGGTTCGGGAGGGTAAGTAAGTTTGGCTAAAAGCCAAATGGCCAAATGCTCCCGCGTGCAGCTTCTCGCAAAGAAACTGACTTCCTTGTGGAACAGAAGTTTGCTTTTTATTAGCCATTTGCCTAGCAATAACTGCAGCAAAAAAAAAGTGTTGTGTCTGCTGTAGTAATAAAAATAATTTATTTTGTGTTTTGTTACTAATTATTATAAAACTGAATGTTTAATTTAGGAAGAAATTATTTTTTATGTACTGCTAGATATTGTATTACAGTATTGAACATTTTCAGGCTGAAATTCATGATTTTGACTTAAAAATCAATCATGAGATTTAAAACTCAGTGGGTTTTTTTTTTTTTTTTGCCTTCTGAGAGGAATTTTTTATGGTTTGATTTTCTCCAAGAGAAATCAGCAGTACCTGCTCATAAACATGGCTTTTGCTTGCTTGCATGCTCCCTTGAGAGGGGAGTCAACTTCCAGCCCCCAACAACATCACATGGAGGCAGAGTCTCAGCACAGCAGTGTCCACTKGAGGGCTACTACCAAACAGTAGGCTAGATTTGAAGATGAGAACTCTATTTTTTTTCCCTAGCATATTCTTGGCAGCCAGTGCGGTCACCAGAACATTGGTGGGGTTGTGAGAGCCTGTATTTATTAATAATTGGGCAGCTGCATGTCAAGGCAGCTGGAGTTTGCTCAGACCTCCAGCAATGAGTCCCATGCACAGTGCGTTACTGTAGCYATCCTTGGAGGTCAACGCGTTGTAGGTGACCATTGTCTTTCTCTCATTAGGACAGAAAAGCATATAGGTCTGAAAGGGCTGGTTATATAATTTACCCTAAAATGCCCTTTGTCTGTTTTTGTTTTTGTCCTTCCAGCTAAAAATAAATAATAGATTCAGCTACTGACAGCTCTAGGGTTGGTGTCTCTGAATGCATTTTTTGTTAAGCATTTGGCACCCTGGATTTTGACATACTGTAYTCTGCCACAGCATACTACAACACCTGCTTCAAATTCTTCTCTCTCCTACCTGTCAGTGCATCATTTTATGCTCCACTAAGTGGTGCGAATAGCAAAACCATCTGTTCATTACTCATGTAGCCATTGTGTGAAATATGAATGAAACATCTCATGTCTGAAAGAGTCATTGTCAAGTGAACCCAGCTGGTATGGCTGCATTGTGCGTGGCATCCAGGGTCCAGTTGCTTCCTTCAGTCATTGTGCTTAGTCTCAGTGCCGTTCTTGTTCAGGCAAATGTCCTATTTGTGATTTAGGATCTTGTGTTTATTCACTCTTTCTCCCCCTTTAAGCATACTTTGGGATTGAGTTCTTTTCTAGCGCGATAGCTGTGGCATGAGGTCATTGTTTGACTTTATATTTGTGGACACAGGTAGATGAGAAATACATGATTACGTATAAATGAGGGAGGGAGATTAATTTGTTATRTATTACAGGAAATTAGCAAATATTTAAAAATATTGTGTCTGCTTTTACTAGAAGAACTTTCATCAAAAGTTTTCACCTCCAGATCTAGACTTCCATCTCCCTCCCAGCTATTTGTACAGTTCTTTCTTCTGGCAGAAAGAATTGTTCCTTTGGAAGCCCTCATTGTCAGCACTGCACAGATCAGATGGCAATGGCTTCTAAAATAGCAGGTTAATATCCCTGTCTGACAGGATTAAATGCTTAACAGTGATTCTTGCTTTTACAGCTATCAGGGTAAGTGATGCCATATGCAATGATAAAGATGTGACATTGTTCAGCTTGCGTTTTGGAGAATGATTAAATGACATGCTTAAATCCTTTGTGGCTTCACAGATTCAGTGGTACTGAATGATGCAGTAGGACAGCATTGCTGTATCTTAAGGGAGGCACACAGGCTAACTAGTGTATCTGAAACTCAGTTTGTACTTACTAGCCACAGGCAGAGCAAATAGCAAGCATTGTTTTCATTTGTACCTAGCAAACCAAAAATGATTAGAAAATCTATCTSTTGGATAAGCTTTCTCACTCCTCCTGAATGGCCCATTCCCTTGGGGTGGAAAAGACAGACTGACCATCGTATTCAGTAAAACCTTGCCAGCATCCTCTCCTTAGGCTTGGGGTTAAGATTCAGTTAGTAAATTTAAACATCTAACCAGAGCTGTGAAGCAGGAGCCTAAGCTTCTAGTAGAAAGTCAGTAAAGATCTCATTAGTATGATCAATTGAGTCTAGAGCTACTCAGCTAACCAAGTGTAAGTGCCTAATTTAGGCTGAGCGGAGCAGTTCTGTTAGACTGCATTGACTGTAATGAATGCTCAGATGCCTTCTTCACGTGTGGGCACCTGTGTGTGACAACTGCATTTGGATGTCCAACTGTAAGCCGAGCCCCAGCCTCTCTGTGCAATTTGCAGCAAATGCTTATTCTGTCTCATGATCCATAGAGTGATCTGGATTATTCCAGCACAAAGGATGAAGAAGGTCTGGCTTGTTGTGCTAGGGCTTCGAGTATCTTACCAGCTCAGGGCCGAAGATGATTGTTTTCACCTTTGTGCAAACTTTGATACCTGTCTACGAGAGAGGGGCTAAAGGAGCAGCTGAGCTCTAGCATTTCAAGGATGTTACAGAACTTCAGCTGTAAATGTTAGGTAGTGAAACAGATTGAATATTATGAAGGATTTGGGTCTTGGCATTGTGCATTTGGATATTGACATCATAATTACAACAGCTTATGGAGAGGTAGTTTGGTCCATTTCTGTATTTGTCTTGCTAGGTTGGAATTCAGTAGTTGTGTTGTGCAGTATTACAGAATATTACAGAGGGCGGTGCTGGGAGAGGGCTCAAGTGCTGGCATGGCCGTCCTGACMCCACAGTAGGGATCAGTTGTAGCAGTACATTTGGAGAAGGCCTTGGGAAGATGGAGCTTGGCTGGAAGGTGCTTGGTGGCCTCCTCCCCTGTGCTGTGCCCATAGTCCTGCTGATCTGCCTTCGATGCAGGGCACTGGGGGGAGCTTGGTCATGCAGATGTTTCTCTTCGGTGAAGACTGCTCGCTTCCACTTCGCTATTTCCAGTCTTTTGGCTGATTATCTCTTACCCCTTGACATTTTCCTTTGGAGTATCATGTACTCTTTCACATATGGAAATGACATCATTATCCAAAAATACCAAGAACATGAGTATTCTTAGACTAGATTTTAATACAACATATATTTCATTCAAAATTAAAAGTTGTGACCATCTGGCTTAAGCCTTTTGCTGTCAAGAGTAAAGACAGCATTCTTCAGTCTGTATGTTGTAGCGTTAGGAGATCCTCCTAACTGGAAATTCACCCTTATATAATCAGACACCTAACACTTTGCAGTCAGAAAAATATTGCCCTCAGGTTTACATTAGGTGCAGTTTCCAGGCTTGTAGCGTGTGAACAGGTTCGGGGCAGCTCCAGTGCTCCAAAATGAGTCAAGGTTCAGAAATCTGGAAGGCTGCCGGTGTTTGCTTTGCTTAATAAAGCAAACTGTAAGTCACACATTTTATCTCAGCATTCGGGTAGCAGGGGKCCTGTTTTAATACAGCTCTTTTATTGGCCTCTTTGTAGCTGAGACATAGTGAAGGCGATCCTGGTGGATAAGGTGTTTCCAGCGCRGGTCTCCTGTGGAAGCTCTCTCAGACGCAGGCCTTGTATAACGATAYGAATTGCCAGCGTGAGGGCTGTTCTATGGCTGCGTTTCTTCCAGGAGGGAAATAACCTGCTGAGTTTATTAATGTTTGTCTAATTTACATCATTAGGGTCRTTTTTAAATAGCCCGTCTGCTTTCTTTGCTGCTGGGGCGCGCGCTGGCGCGTTGGCTGGGGGAGCGAGGACGGGAAYGCCGAGCGTCGTGTCCTCCGCAGGACGGAGAGGAGCGCTGGGCCTYGAGCGCCCGCGGGCGGGCACGTTTCGTCATGGCTTTTCTAGCTCTTCAGCAGGCGGGGCAGGACATTTGTGTTCTGTGCCSCTGCGGGAGTCCGTCCCCTGCCTACCACTGCCTTTATTAATAGTAACGGGGTTGAGACTGTCTAGATGAGGAGTGTGATYGGCGGGTCAGCCCAGAATCCCCTTGTTCCTCACCTTTCATTCTCAAAGGGAAATGAATGGAAGTGCAATATTGCAATTAAATCCAGCAGACCAAGCCCTTGTCTTATCAGCAGAAGCCTGAAATCTCTCCGTAGCTTCCTAGTTACTGAGGTGAAATGGGAATTCGAATCATGCTGCTGTATGTGACCTACACTTAGTTGTGTGTGTGTGTGCACATCTACATGATATGTAGACATGTGCATGCAGATTACAGGGACTGAAATTAAACTTCATTTCCTTAGTGGCAGAACTAACTCAGTCTCCCAGTTTCCGTAACAAAAATCCTTCTGCGTGCCTGAGAAAACCTTTGGGAASTGTCYGGGCAGTTGGAGCYYCTGTCATRGTCACCTATGGGAAGACCTGCTGTRCTGGACATACCCTTCCCCATGGGGCATCCGACCAGGCAGGTAGAGACCTGATCTTTACAGTTTCTGAGTTTATGCCCTGATTTAAGCCATTCGAACCTACCTCTCACRCGAGTGAAGCATTATACTGATTGACTGGAGAAGAGCTGATTCTCCTTGTGCAAATACATTGTGGAATTCAGGTTTTGGGGGTTGCTTGCCTTTTGCATCAGAAGGTGCTCAGAAGGAGCCGTGTGCTGGGGATGCACGGGCTGTGGTTGGTTTTGGCTTAAACTATGAGGAAGAAGTTAAAGGCAACATAGTTCCTTGTCCTGGGTAGGATTTTTGTTTCTCTTTATGTGGACAGCTGCTCAGCTTCAGGTAAAAAAATGTTATAGTTCATGGGACTGCCAGCTGGAGCCAATTAAAATCCAGTGGACCAGAGTTGGCATTAAAATAGCTTTTCTTTTCTGCCCTAGCAAGGTAGAGTTTTTGTTCTGCGGCTTGTGCACGATTTAAACGGTTTACTATGTTGTTAAGAAATAAATTTACTTAGCATTTTTGTAGTCCAAGTCGGGTGTGAATTTAAAATCTGACACGGAAAAGGTGCAGTTTGGTTGCTTTAATGAAGTCATTCCTCCTCTGAGTGCAAAGAGCTACGGCAYGGGGATTTTCTGTGCCTGAAGATGTTCCTCCCTAAGTGTACGAGACAGAAGCAGAGAGCTAAATAACATTCCTTGGCTTCGCTAGGCATCTGCTGTATCACTTGGAAGAAAAGGCAGGTCTTAAGACAGGTGATCTGTCTTTTAGTCCTGACTGGCTCAAGCCAAGAAGCCGATGTCTAAACAAGGAGCCTGGATTGCAGCACGGGCGAGCGCAGATGTTACCAGTGAGAGCAGAACGTGCAAAGGGAGACGGGGATGGGGACACGGCGGGCTGGGACACGAGGAAGCGCTCAGTGACAGGGGTCGGTTCTTTTCGGGAAAAGAGGTCGGTTCGCCTGAACTGAAAGGGGCTGTTGTTTGTTCACAAGAGGGATCAGTCACATTAGTCTTCAYGCAGACTTAAAGGCTTACAAAGCATTTTGGCATTTCTGAAAATTAACTATTTAAAAAGTTTGAATTGAGACATTTTGACTCGTTTAAAAGGGGGAGAGAGAAGGAGGGGGTTTCCACAACATACAAATTCTCCTGGCATTCTGTGAAACCTAGCTGGTGCAAGGAATTTTCCTTTTTCTTCACTTTGGGGTAGTTTCAGTGCGTTTTACTCCCTACATTTGGTCACTTCCTGATTGCGGGTCAGCCGATGGGTAGGACCCAGCCGATGCCTCTCTGCGGTTGTGGAGATTGCCCGGAGTGCTCTGGGTACCTGATAACAGGCACATGGGCATTGCTGTAGGAGGGAGAAAGGATAAGAAACTCTTAAGGCATGAGCACATGAAGCATCTTGTCCTCTGCAGTTTCCACAAACACTCAGGCTGTAAATTTGAGAGAGTGAGAGATGGGAAGGAGGTGAGTGGTGGGCATCTGAAAATTGTAGAATATGGTAAAGCTGCCTGTTTTGGGGTATTTTTCCCATAGATGAACAATTTAGCGAGTCCATAAGTGTAAAAATCCCGCGATTCATGTGCTGTAGCTGGCGGCGCTGCGCGTGGATGGAGAGGAGCCCGGGGCCGTGCGGGGCCGCCTCTTCCCTTGCCGCGCGGCCGGCGCGCTGGCCCGGGGCTGCTCGTGCTGAGCAGGGCTTGCCGTCAGCCCGCGGGGATCTGCACGTGCAGCGCTGCAAGAGCTGTCGTCCCAGGAGCCAGGCCGCGGCCAGAGCTTTCAATATGCGTCCTGCCCCGATTCTGCTTTTCCGTAATTTCCATTCCTTTTAAAGCCCTCAGGAATCATTTCTCTTTGTTTTGGTGAAAATAAACCAAGGGAGTTATCAGTAATTCCTCACAGCCCGATAGAGAGGAAACAACATAGTTCTCCTCAATATAATGTGTTCTGCTGCCTTCCACGTGGAGCCCAGGGGTGGAAATGGCAGTGGAGCTCCCTGCGCCTCAGGGCGATCCCTGGGCCGGCACCCATGGGCTCACGAGCTCGCTCGCTGTGATGCTGCAGGGCTCCGGGGCAGCCTCCCCCCAGCCCAAGTGCTCCTGCATGGATTCATCCCTCTGTCCGTTACAATAAACATCATTTGGAGGGGCGTACAGCTTCATAACGTTAATAGCGGCTTCATAACGTTAAAGAGAAAGGTATAACCTAATTGGAGAATGAATGTAGACTTTTCTGGCCACCCTTCAGGCAGGAGATTTACTAGAAGAACTTGAGTACTCCTGATTCTTAATCCATCTCCCTTCCTCCRGTTTACAGCAGTTTACTCCGTTTGCCCTTCTCTCTAAGGAGTGCTCTTGAAAAGGAATCTTCTTTTTTATGTACACGTTTTTAGAGAACATTATGGAGGAAAAGGAAAAAGAGACCAACCCCAAACAGAGTATGAATGATTCATAGTAAGAGCTATGGGGTTGTTAAAAACCAAAAAACCTAGCCCGCTAGCAGGGATTCTGACGAGCTGGCATCTCCTCGCTCATCTATAAACGTGTCACTGCTGAAAGTTTTTTCCTTCACGGTTGTACGATTTATGCTAGACCTTTTGTACTSCATGTGTGGACTCATAGCTCATCCTCAAACAGCAGAAGATGAACTCTGACTAATAGATCTCAGTTGCTATCCTGCAATTTGTGCAGGATTAGTATTTTAGCAGGGTAGTGCACATGATTTAAGTAGGATTTCAGTACATAGCCCTGGTTTGTCCTTTGCTGTCAGCAAAGCCATCCTAAGTTCATTTCTTTAAAGAAGCTCCAGGCCATATGTCAGGAAAAATTAAATCAAGCAGTGATGTAGTCCCGTAGGGAAAATGTATTTCAATTGTGAAGTATTCATGGATATAATATGCCATGCTGTCGTCTGTGGCTGTTGGGTGCACTTTCAGGCAACGTGGCTCGGGGACTKCTGCTTGCTCAGAAATTCGGCTTTGATGAAAAAAGATCTGCCAGAGAAAGAGACAGTTTTGTTAATTTTATTAAAGAGACAGTTTCATTAATTTTAGTTGAGAGACTTTGGTAAAAACG
Organism: Eudromia elegans; assembly: GCA_003342815.1. Taxonomy (NCBI): domain Eukaryota; kingdom Metazoa; phylum Chordata; class Aves; order Tinamiformes; family Tinamidae; genus Eudromia; species Eudromia elegans. The sequence goes on along the minus strand of PTEX01000005.1, from coordinate 6,719,413 downwards.
GGAAGGATGTGTGTACATATCAGCAAACACTCTACAATGTAGCATGTTCAGTAGAGGAACATTATTTTTGTCTTCCAGCAAGGAGATACCACAGTCTTTTAGCATTTTGGCTTTTAGGTTGTGAGAAGCAAGCTGGAAGAATCCAATTGGCAACTGGGCTATTTCTTCCAGGAAATACAAACGTGAGCGATAGCAAAGCACAGTAAGTAAGAACAGAACAGTAAGAAGGTACCCGCACAGTTTCAAAGATCTTAGGCAAAATTTCAGCTTTCTGAAAGAATCGGCTCTCTTATTCTGCTCAGTCGCTCGTGTTTTGCTACCAAATTCTGCCTTCCCGAGGGCAAATGTAAAGAAGGTTTCCATCTTCCCAACAGATGTGGGACAAAGCTCCACTTGTCAGATCTGCCTGCATCCAAACCTGGAAAAAATTAACTGCACCCTCTGTAGTTTTGTTTTCATAAAGTGTTTCTTTTTTCTGGCATATTCTGAATAAATAAATCCAGATCTTTAGAGTTCAGATTGCTTTTTAGCTGGGATACCTGACCCAGTATCRGAACTGTATAGGTCAGATTTGGAGGCCCAAGATGTCTGGATAGAAGGGCCATGAATGGCCCTTCTGAGAGATCTTGCCCTGTGTGTTCTGATATGTTTTTATTCTGTGCCCTGCTTTGCAGGTGGCAGTTTGAATGCAGTGTTCTTTTATACGTTTTTGTTGTTGTTGTTGAATTAGAAGATCCATTTTAARAAAGACAAAGTGTTTTTCCTCTGTYGTTTGTATTTGTTCTTTTTGTGAAGTACTTGGGTGCTGTTAGCTCTAAAGTACTTTGGGACACGGTTAAACAATAGTTCATCCCTGGAAAGGTTGTTGGCTGACAGATCTACAGAGTAGAAAAATTTTATTGAGCTATCCATATGACCATAGAGAGCTGTCTTTTTTCATGAGAAGTTGGATATAATTTTGAATAAGCTTACTCTTTCCAAAGTGCTTTTTTGTTAAAAAAAAAAAATCATTAACAATGGGTTTCTTTTATTGTTTTGCTGAAATACTTTGTTTTGCTTGCTTTTGGTAGTTTTCCCCCTTTCTTTCCAGAATCTCACCTGAATAATATTATGCRAAGAACAGGGTTTTTTCCCCAAGGTGAGACATGAAAGAAGAGTTGCAAACTATTAGCATCATTGAATGGTTACAGACCATCGGCTGTGGCTGAAGCTGTCAGAGATGGGATCTCTCCTTGAGGCTGTTAATAAAAGGTTACTTAAAAGTGAAAAAAAAACCCTGCAAGAAGTTAAAAAAGAAACAAAAAGCTACCTTTACAGAGGAAAATGGAAGACAGTTGTTACAGATTGAGTTCTTATACACTGTTCTTTGCTAAAGCAATTTATGCAGCTGCAACTAAATGGTGCTCCAAGTATGTTGGCCTTTTTGGAGTCGTGGAGTCACTGGCCCAGGGCTCGGCAAAGGGAATGCCCGTTGAGGACTGCGACTGTATTTCTTTGCATTTATCCTATAAAAAGTCCAGTTAAAATTTTCAGACTCATTTATGTAGTTTGGTGCCTGCTGATAAACTAGGAGCAAAGGTGACTTTTGGGAGGAAGCCCTTTGCAGCACAATGGTTACGCTGCACTTCTATTTATAAAGACTTCACAGATTCTTTCCGGGCCATATGACTCACAACTTCGAAGTCGCTGAGCAAAGGGTCAAGCCCTTCCTCACTCAATAGATGCTTTCAGCTCCGAGTGCTACTGGTACATTCAAGGCTAAAATCTTGTCTGCTGAAACAGMTGTAGCTTCAGAATGTCGTGGAGCTGCATTAACGCTTCATTTCCTGCCCTGAATCATTTCGTCTATGAAAGTATAAGAGCTAGGGACATTAAAAAAAAAAAACAAAACAGGGAGAGAAATAGAAAGAAATAAATCCTCTGTGCTCTGGAATATATATGTATATTTTTCCGTTGGATAACTTTACCCCATCACTACAGTAAAATGCAATGATATGGAATAATTATGTGTTCCTAAGCCTTTCCAATTGATACGCCGTTGTGAAAATATATTCAGTGAATTCACCTGAGTGACTTTGGACAGCAAAACACAGTGACACAATGAATAAAAGAAACACCTTCAATTGGTGTAATGGGGTGTTGGGACCACATTAACTCTTGAGATTAAAGTGGGTTTGTTGTCAAAAAAATGTGCATGTGGGCATGAAGGTGACTGCAAAAATGACTTGTGGGGCCCTGTATTTGTTCCCTCCTCCATTTCCTGGTCTTAAAATATAATTCTGGATTAGAAAATCAAGCCTCTTTTTTCCTTCTTTTTCCTGTTAGCAGGAAGAAGATTATTTTTTTTCTGTCAGAAACGAAATCACAATTTTTGCTGCTGAAGAAACAACAAACATAAAGCTTGTCTTTATTTTCTTGATTGACCTTCCTGTATTGCCCATCCTAACAGCATGATTTAGTTTAAAAAGTAATCAGATGTAAGGGAACAGCTACTTGGATGAAGAAGTGCCATTACCACCCTGTCTGGCTGCATTCTGAAGCAGTGCTGTCTTCTGTGCTCTATATTAGCACTGTGAACAGTGAAAACACCCCAAAAATGTAATGTCGTAGGCAAAATGTATATCCATTATTGTTTTATATTCTTACATGCATTCATCTCTGCGTCAGTCAAAGATACTTCAAAATCTGACATAAAAATTGTTCATAAAAATGTTTTGGAGATGAGGACATTGGCATAGGAGATAGAAAACTGAGTACTGACAAGCTGTTGTGAAACATGAGATATATAACATATATATATGATATACAACATACATGATTTAATGTTATTATAACATTATTGCAGAATTAACAGATTTCAAAAAGGCACTATACAACAGCAAACTAATATAATATATTGCAAATAAAGTCATCTCATTGTACACCTAATAATAATAAATGTATAGTGTTTGTGATTGGTTTTGTGTATCCATTTATCCTTCTGTGGCATTTGAATTTTTTCCTATATATCTTAAGACAATAACTTACTGTAAAGACTCAGAAACATTCAAATAGAGAKACGGGAAGTCTAAGAAAAGAGAGAGGAGGCAAACAGCACTGCAGAAGATAAAGGGGAAGAGCTCCTTTAAGCATAGGATTTCAAGAGTGAACAAACTGGAAGAAAATCACTTGGCAAGATACAGTTACATCACGGTTGCCTACACAAAGAAGAAAAGAATGGAAACCTTTTACATTATCAGTTTTTATTTTCTATATTGAATTTTCCAAACACAATTTAAAATTTTTGTGGGTTTTTAATTGAGTGTGTTTGAAKATTTCAGATGTTTTTTCCATCTAGCCAACTTCTTTATTTCACTACTGCAAAATGAGAGTATGCAGAAAGATTTGGGAAAAGGGGAAGAAAATGGAAAAAATGAGTCTCATGCATTTTGTTGAAGTAATTGAACAAAACCTCCAAGCTCAAAAAGTTGACTGTTTTTGTACTTTTTAAACTACTGAGAACGTCTAGCATGTTCTTGAATGGTGTGACAACTGTAATTACCCACATAAGGAATAATTTGTGAGAGTAGAGATCTCTTCAATCTAGGTGTCAAAGACATAGCAAGATAAAGTGGCTGGAAACTGAAGATAGACAAATTCAGACTGGCTATAAAACTGCACTTTTTTAAATGGAGGAAAATAAATTATCCATAGGGGATGCAGATGCCCCTCTGTCACTTGAGGCCTTACATTGGTAGGAGGACTTGCTAAAAGATGTACTGGAAGGGATYGAAACATTCCTGAGATATCTGCACTTCATTTTGCCAGATGGGAAGACAGATGAGTTATCACAGCAGTCGTCCTGGCCTTAAAGTGAGCATCTATRAAACTCATTTTTGGGAAATTTTGTAAGATGCTCCACTAGGGCTGTGAGACTGCTACGTGCTGGGCCTGAGCGACCAGAAGGAGCTGAGGAAAAAGCACTGGATCATTTCAAGGGAACAGCTCTGGCCACCTGCGGGATCCASTGTGGGATATGGTATGGTCAGGACCACCACATAATCCTTTGGGAACCACTGGGGAACAGCCCATCAGTTCTCTGACGCCTTTCTCTCCAGTTTAGTCTAACTCCCACCTCATCTGTGACCAGCTAGTAGACGCATAGCAGCAAGTTGATGTTGGCCTGTCTTCGGCGGTACATTTGGGAAGGAGATCTGCGCACAAGAGGTCAAGTGAGGAGGAGGARGGTAATTTCTGTGTATTGGGAGGTCTTTACTGGTGAGTGACAGGTATCCAGCTGAGGGCTGAGGTGTGGTGGAGCAGGAGGTGTGTTTTTCACCTGGTTTTAGTGTAGTGCGGTCAGATGAGCTGTTGCTAGCACTTCTGTCCCTACAGCCACGTCTTATGCAGGTCACATCTTGCCATGTCAGACAGAAGATTGATGGAAGATTCAGACTTGGCTGGCACTTTTAATTACTAGTTATTAAGAGCATGAAAATAAAGGTATTGAGTAGAGGGTAAAGATCTTCTCGGTGAAAGAGGCTGCTCTATATGACGAAGAAGGTTTTACTTTAATCGTGTGAAAATAATTGAAGAACTGTGAACACTTTTTAGGGATGTGTAGGGCTAATATTCACAATAGCAGAAGGAAGGCAAATGGCAGAAGAATTTTGTTCACCTTTCTGTTTTCTTTTGTTTTCCTTATCCTTTTGAATGCACAAGCAGGAACCATGGTAAATGCTTTGGATTTGAGGGCTAGGAGGTGATATTTCTGTCCATTAATTAATGACTTCATAGCAGTCAAATGAAGAGAAGTAAGAGTTAACAGTCTCACATTGCAAAGGAGGGGAACTGAAACAAAATTTTGCTGAGTTTTGCTCCGTATGGAACAAAGAGGAGTCGCTCTTATTCTGATGCYGGCTGTGGGTTACTTTTGCTCCCAGTGCAGGATATGGTACTTTTTGCTTTGCCTGAACTCGAGTGATGGGGCCACCAGGGACGACATGGTCTGTCTGTCACCAAGACTAGGGCGAAGGGACTTGCTGACAATTTTGCAACATTAMAAGACTTCCTCTTACAGCAGAGCTTTTAGTGACTCAATTTTTGCTGTCCTGGGCAGGGTAAAAGGGGCGATGTGTGTAGTCGAAGGCTCCAAAGTCATTGCTCATTTAGATCTGGATGTAACACAGGATTTGTTGAGGGGTTTTCAGCATTATCTCTAGACCCTTAGGAGTTAAATTGCTTTTTCAGAATCTCAGAGAGAAGTAGAATCGTAGCCAAGATTTGAAGCCAGAATTTAAAGCCAGGTTCTGCGGTTGGACAATGAGGCCTGGCTCCTTCTTTACGGTGTATGGAGCAGCTGGATAGAAACATCTATTATTTGTGATATACATATTCAGAATAGTTGCACAATTAAACTGCAGCATAGGTCCTTCAGCAGTTGCCTTTGAAACCTCCATTGGCAGAAGAATTCAGATCTTTGCAGATTTTATGTTTCCTGAACTGAGTTTGCAATTATGCATTCCATATTTGCCCTTTCTYTCTAAACTGCAGGCATTTGAGATACTTTATCCAGCTGCCTCTGTCCAAGTTAGAATGGTTTGTGAGGTAGATTTAAATCTCTTTACTGTATCCTTAGATTTACCAGCTTGTCACCATTTTAATTTTAAGCTGTTGTGGAGACTTTTATAACTTACCTGTATACCAGCAAAATTCRGCTTCGAAAGACTTGCTGTGAGTATTTTTCCCCCTGTTGCTTATGAATAATTAAAATAAATTGGTAAGGAATGTATTTTTAAGTTTGAATAAGACAAAGACAAGGAATTGTTCTGAAGGTTGACTGCTTTGTTTTTTGATCCTTATGCTTATAGAAGATCTACATCATTAGTGCAGTTAATTGCTTTTTTTGCAATTGTTAATTGCTCTATGAAAGCTTTTTTTTTTTTTTTCTTAATTCTCTTCTAATTCTCACCTTTTTGAACACTGGTATTATTCCAGTGTTTCGAATAGAATAACTGTAAATTTACACTTAATGACTGCCATGACATCCTGAATAATACTCTTCAAGTCAAACGTGCTCCTTGCTGTGTAAAATCTGAATTTGACTGCTTTTGGTTGCATTGAATAGCACATCAAGTCAAATGATGGGAGAGCTCATTCCCTATGAGCACATCARGCACCTTTAATGTATTCCTGATATTTGCTGCTGTAACTGCTGGATGCCCGGAGGGAGCAGATCTCCACAGCTCTGTGTCCTCTTGCAAAATTCATTTAAGCCATTGGTTTGCTAAGGAATAGTGGGGCAAAGCAKTGACCCGGGAGCTTCTGCCTCAACTTTGTACTTGCATCTATCTCCAGATAACCTCATTTGGAATAATTTCTGACTTTTGCTGATGCAAGGGAGAATTCAATTCCTGATTGACCCTATTTGTGCCATGTCAGTTCTCTTTTCAAATCTAGGTAAGCAAAATGTGTACATTGAGGAAATGAAACCAACTGTCCAGGACCCAGCCAAGAAATCCTGCCTTATATGTGTAGTTCCCTGCATATCCTATGAWCCAGGTATATGGTTAGTCAGTAAGAGATATATTCGCCAGGCAGGGCTAGGACACAGGTGAAGATGCTGAAGGCAGACAAATAAATATGGTCACTTACCATGCAGTAGTGGTCAGAGAATTAGAAAAGTAACAGCTCCAGCCCCCTCCGAATAAGGATTTCCATCCTCTTTCCTTTTTAGGTTCCTGATAGCAATGTGATGATGCCTAGCTGAGATCCCCTTTAACTGGCTGTGTTCATTAGTCAACAAAACTGGTGTACAAGAAGAGGGGTGCTGACTTCCGTGGTGTTCTTGCAGGCTTGCAGAGGTAGGTTTGATTGGCAATCCTTTTGTCAAACTTAGGGGACTTACAAGTAATCACATTCCCAAACCTCAGGCTACCAAACCGCAGCTTTGCTTTGGGCTCATTCTGTTTTATGAGGCAGTAAACAGCTTGTGGTTAAATTAAAACAATCAAATCCCAGAGAAGCCTTTTAGTAACTAATGGCAAAATCAGGAAATCTGTAGTGTAGGCCTGCCCTATCCCATRTGCTTTTTTTTCATTACAGTGAGAGGCATCTTAGCATGACATTTCACAGGTAAACCYTACGAGAGGAGATCTTGCCTTCAGGTATGAAGCAGAGATGCAGGAGATTGTCTTAGCGCTGTGGTCTCTGTTCAGCTACAACTTCTCCATCCCTACAGATCTAGAACATCAATGTGCAGTTTCCTGATGAGTGTGGTTATAATTCAAATTGCTAGTTTCAAAAGTCTCAAAACAAGCTAGAGAGTTTCTATGCAAAAGTGACACAGTGACTTACTGCTGGTCTGAGTACTTACCACTTTGTAGCTTTGTATTTTAGACAACAACAAATGCAACAGCTCTGACYAAGAAAGCTTCTACAAGTAACTACGTGAATGTTGCAGATATGATATAAAAGTGGCCAACATCTTGCATTTAAGTAATAAAATTGCAACTTGTATGTATATGGAACAGACTGGTGCCAAAGCAAGCAAGCAAGCTGTGCAAGACTTGTCTTAATGTATTACATGAGGGTTCTCCCTCTTTTTTTTCTTGAAGGGTGACTTTCTTTCGTCCTCAATATCCATGTGGTACCAGAATATTTCAGATAATAGAGCCTAGCTTGATTTCTGGAACTTCACCATGTGTATGTGCTTCTTGGCTTTGTCACTTTGGGTGAAATATGTGTCCTTKTAAATCAAAATCGTAGATAGGTTGAAAATCAATGAATGGGTATTAACTTGCCGTTAATATTGACATTGCGTATGGACAGATGGAAGTAGGTTGACGGTCCTGGCGCCTGGGGCTATTCCTGGAACATGAAACTCAATCTCAGATGCTGAGGTTGTTTCAGCCAGGCTCGTTCGTCAGAGGGGAGCAGCGTTTCTGAGGTCTGCTGGAAAACTGGGCTCAGTGCAACATCCTGGGGAGTGAAAGATGTTATTGTCAAAATGTTCATCATACACATAGGATGGGATTGAAAGAGCCCAGAGATTAACACAGGGATTGTGTTGGAAAAACGATTAATCAGTTTGGAGAATATTATGCTTGCTTTGTATGCATGTTAATTTGTCCCACCTCATTAATAGTATGAATATAAGGCTACATGTATTTTGCATTTGATATCATCAGGGAATACTTTTCAGCATTTTAAATAAGACATTGCTCTGCTTTCTCTAGGCATTTTATTTTATTATTAAATGTGTGTTGGTTTTCCATTAAGAACAGCAAGAAGTGTGAGATAGTTAGCAAGCGATGGGGGGAGGTAGGTGAAGAGGAGACAGGAGCTTGCCTTCAGTGGGGAGAGGATCAATAGCACCTTTGATCACGCCGCCTCTGTAGATGGCTTGGCACAGATCATTGGTGACTCGGGCACGCTGAAGCCGTGTTGTCACTTCCACCAGCAGATCAATAGATAAATTCTAGACAGACAAGAAAGGCAAAAATCACTCTTACCTTTGGCTGCTTTGTGCCACGCGCAGTATATAGGTGGCTTTCAGGGACTGATGGATGAATATAATTTTTGTCATCTCCTATGTGAGAGCTTAAGCTATAATGATAAAATCCAGTCTAACTGTTTTTTAATAGGTGCAGGCCTATGCGTGATAGCAAGGTTAGCTTTACTATCAAGTAGCAGTTGTAGTGTCACCAGGGCTGGGCATGCGTCTGTCTCATGAGTGGTGAGAGCCAGGAGGGTAGATGAAAATCATGGCTCTTGGTGCTTTTCGACCCTCACCATGAGGTTTCTCCTGGATTTAATGATCTGTGAAAGCCCTCCTTGCCATGTGGCCTGTATGCATGTATGGTTGAGTGGTGCTGAAATGACTTCTTCCGCACACATGCACTTTCTTCTACCTCTCTTTTATTTTTAATCTATTTTGCTTTTACTAATTCATCTATTTTGCCTTCATCAGTTCTCTACTTCTTTTTACTGCGTACCAGGGAATGGCATTTACACTGGAGGTTTTCAGGAATTTGGTGAATATGTACACAGAATACCTTTTATTGGTACRCATTTTGCCTTTTGCTGGTGAGCTCCTGATCAGGAGCTCCCGACCTTTGCCAATGATCAGGCTCTGGAGTAGCCTGACTCAAAGCCTCAGGGCAGAGCGCTTTCGCATGCTCACTTACTTGAGYTGTACATCTAAATTCAGAAACTCTTCCTATCAGCTACACGCTTGAAATATGAATGGATTATTAWTAATTCCCGGTGTGCGTATATGTGAACATGCACACATACCTCCCACCCTTCCCCAGCCAGATATCATAAAGTTTTGTTTTCTGTAATTCTTCTCCCCTCCGTTTCCATCCAAGGCCGTTCTGCCATTTCAAAGGCGTACAAGGCACCGTGGAGCTACAAGCAGCGGGGAGAGCAGCGTGTTACACGGCGCTCCGTTGGGTCCCCGCTGCGTGGGCACGCGGGCACTCGCCTTTTGAAGCTGCTCTKCTCCGAGGAGGAAGCCGACTTCAGAGGAGAGGCAGCGTTCGAGAGAGCAGCTCACGTGTTTGATGGCTGGGGCAGGGTTTGGATGCCCCTGGATTTTTTCTGAAGCTCCTCTTTCTAAAATTCCACATTTTAGGTCAAAGCCACGTTTCTCCCAGAAGCCCAGCTGCTTCAAAGTCATTCTGCCTGCAAAAGTTTCACAGCTTGTGGTGAAGTTGCTGGGGTGATGCAAACTGCTTTGAGATCTTGGAGCCTGTCCTGGCCAACAGGCTTTTGCTCGTTAAAAATYGAAGTGGAGAGTTAAAAGCAAGCCAGGGAAGAAAATGGATCTCTCTTTTTTTTTTTTTTTTTAATTCAAGCATTTCATACTAGCTGAATTTTTAATTATTGCTTTTTGTTGTGTTTTCCTTATGTTAAAAATTACATGCAACATCCAGAGTAACCTATTTTACTATTTTTGTATTTATTTATTTTTATCGTGTCCCYATGGAGATGGGTACCTAGATCAGTTGTGAAACTGAAATAAGAATCCCTCCTGATCTCGTAGGTTTGCAAAAACTACCTAATCTAAAAAGATAATTGGGAGTGGGTAAGGGAGATACTGCCATCTCCCTTTTTCAAATGAGGAGTAGAATCATGGAGAAATGCAGTGACTCTTCCTCATTCTCAGCTTGCTCAAAGCCTGGCCTCTCAGGAATTGAGCCTGCATCTTGCAACATCTTTCAGAACATAAGTCTCTTCCATGTGATTGGGTCTGCCATTTAAATATAATGCCYAGTGTAGTCTTGAAAGTGCCCAGAACTGTAGTTAATGGTCAATAATCTAACCTGTTTTTTGCTAGGAGGAGAGCTCAACACCAAAGTGAATCAGGTTTTCTGTGTCCCTGCCAAGCCGCACACCCCAGAAACTGGTTATTTGGCTAACGTGGGAGTCTCCTCCTCTCCTAGTAGTTCTGTTCTCCAGCTTCTCTGCAGAGGTGAGATCAGAATCACTGTCTGCAGCAATAAATGTCACTGCTCGGCTAGAAGGCAGGTCGGTGACAGGCTGCGGCTGCACTGTGCTTGCACGTAATCGAAGCAGCTGTAAAATGTTACCACTGYTCTAAACAGACATTAAGGTTTGCTTGTTTTTGTTGGGTTTGTCCAAGTTCCGACTGAAAGCAGTAGAGTTTGAGTCCTGCACAGCCTTGGAACTAAACCCTTTAGYACTGTAGTCCAGGAAATTTTATATTTTCCTATTCTATTTTCCTTTTCTATTTAATTCTGTTTATATGTTTATTTCTAAGTAGAGAAAATGCAATGATGACATCGTCACTTGTTAATACTTTAATTAATCTCAAAGTCAGATTTTAATACAACAGCGTCTGCTTGTTAAAATCCCACTGAGATGGGTTTAAAGTGAATGAAATCTCCCTGTTTGAGAGCAATTTTCCTTTCAGTTAATCATCTCTGAATGTGTAACAGGAATTGTCWGAATGCTTCTCCAAGCTCCAAACACGTAGTTCATGTCCTTCCTTTTAAAAAACACTTTTCGTGACAGTATTGCTATCTATTTCTCCACGAAAAAATATCCTGTATCATTATCAAAGTAACCACCTGGAGTGCTATAAGTAATGTACACGCATGGAGCAAAACTCTGCTCTTTATTACATATTTCTTAATGCAAAGTATCTACATGTCAATTTAAAATAATTGTTGGTTTCAGTAGAGAGGCTCAAGATTTATACTYGTGTAATTGAGAGCAAAATGTACCTTCATGTATACATCTTCTAATAATGCAGCAATATTGCATGAGAAGTAAATCTAAACTTTATTGCTGTCTAATAAATTATCTGGTAAGCGCTGTAATTAAAGTACAAACCAGCTCATTAGATGCGAGCGGTGTTCCTAGATTGGTTCTAATATGAGCTAGGTAGTTGCAGAATGCCAGTGGCTGATTGTGAATATTATTGCTGTGACAGCAACAATTAATTCAAATAATGATGGAGCTTTAATAGATGAGCTCGTGTGGCAGAATTAGCAAAAGCAGATTTGCTGAATAATTGGTTCTTTCTTGGTACAGTAAGTCATTGATTTCCATTCCCTCCTTCCTCTTTCGGCTCCAATCATCAATCCGATATGTGCATGTTGTCTGGAGCGTTGAACCTCAGCGGCAGCAGAAGTCGGGTGCCTATCGGAGCGAGGCGAGATCGGCCGCTGCAGTGCCGACCTCAACACATGGCCGAGCCGGCGGGACGCGGTGCCCGGACAGGGGCTGTGCAGCCGGGAGGAGCCACGCCGGGCTGCGGCAGGACGTGGGGGCACAAGGGGGCCGCGAGCCGCGCGCCGGGCTGGTCCACCGGCCTGCTGAGCCCTGCCGCCAGCTCCGCAGCCCGTCGAGACGTCAAGTCGCGGCCAAGCTAGGGCTTTCCTGGAGGAAAATCACTTCCTATATTGCAGATTTTATATAATTGTTCTTTTTTTTTCCCAGTCACTTTTCCTTAGCTTGATCTGCTGTTAAAGAATTACCAGTAGCACAGCATTTTATTGGAGAGGCGCTCAGATCAAACACTGTTTCAAGCTTTCCATTTCTCTGGTGCTTTTCTATATACATGAGCCCTTGCAAAGTGTGTGCATGCATGTGAGCTCATGAATGTGTATGTGTGTGAAAATGCACATAAATCTTTGGCTCCRGTGTTCCTCAGAGCTCTAGCATCACAGATGCTCAGCAAAGGCGTTCAGTGTATGTTGCCTGATCTAACAGAAATACTGTGTAATATGTTTTTTAATAGCACCAGACAGTGTGGATTGTTCTGCCAGTCTCAAACTGATGGGGTGGTTGTAAGATCCATCTTAAGGAGAAATGAAAGACTGAACTAAAACACTGGAGACACATGTTTAAAGTTAGGCTTGACAGGCAGGTGCCCAAAGATCGCTCTGTATGAGGATAAATCAATGTTGTTGCACGGGAGCATTGCTGAGAAGGCTCGGAGTTGGAGTTATATTTAGTACCCCAAGGGCCCTGCTTTGATTTTGTTTTTGCATACGGAAAGCCTGGGTTGGCCCTGTGTGTTAACTTGCCTTCACTTCAAGGAAGTGCTACAGAGATGCATCAAAACTCATCTTCTTGTGCCTCGACTACCTGGCTCCTCCTGCAGCAGATGAGGTGCGTAAGGGCTCCCTGCTGCCAATGCTGCCGCAGTCCTCGTTCTGACTCTGCTCTGATTTTATTCTGGATGCCACATAACCACATTTAGCAGTTCAGTAATTATAATAATACATCCTTTGCAAACTCGCATTGTTAAGAAGAGAAACCTCCTGAAGAATTTTTAAAGTTAGCGTTTTTGTAGGTCTCCAGCTAGTGACACTGCAGGTGCAGACTGCACAGGTACAAAGAGAAAAGCTGCTCTGCTCCATGCTCTGTGTCTCCCCAGTGCAGTTTCCTTTCCACAGCAGCTGCACTCAAAGCATCAAGCCTTGCCTGGGTGTTTTGGGGCTGCTGTGCCATTTTCACAATATAGGGAGGATTTTCATTGCTCTTCCTTTCACCTTTCCTTCACCTCTTGGCCCACGTTGCCTCTCCTTTTGCCTGCGTGTTCCCAAGTACAACATGATGCTCTCACTTCTCATAGCAGAAACCTGATGCACTCACATGTATTCCCTTGCTGCGTTTCTTGGCATATACCTCTAAGCAGCTTTTGAATGGAGCAACAACAATGACACTGCATTATTTCAGCCAAGTACATTTTTACAAGCCCATTATGTTTTAAGGATTTCTCTGTGATTCATCCTGGATTCCAGGATTCCTCATAATGGAGAGTTAACCATTGTGGGCTCTAATTTAGGAAAGTAATGAAGTTTTGACCCAGACTATGCAGTCAAATGTCCACAGAGCTTGGGAAGAGAGAGAAGATAATAGATGCATGCTACTTTGTGCTGGGTTCTGGAGGGCTGAGAAGATCAGGCTTCTTCACTTGCAGTCTGCAGGATTCTTATAATCTGTAGTGATTGGGTAACATTTACAGCAAGTTCCAGGTGCSAAGACCAGTTTCAGTTCATATCTTGGCCCTCAAGTTAGAGACACAAGAAAAGTCCAACAGATGAACTTGGTTAAATCCCTCCTCTACTCAGCTCTGGTGAGGCTGCATCTGGAGTATTGGATGCAGTTCTGGGCTCCCCAGGACAAGAGGGATGTGGAGCTGCTAGAGAGCGTCCAGCGTAGAGCAACAAATATGATTAAGGGACTGGAACATCTACTGCTTGAGGAAAGACTAAGTGAGCTGGGTCAGTTCAGCCTGGAGAAGAGCACACTGAGAGGTGGTCTGATCAATATGTATAAGTACCTGCGGGGAGAAGGTAGGGAGGAGGGGGCCAAACTCTTCTGGTGGTGGCCAGTGACAGGACAAGGGGTAATGGGTGCAAGCTGAAACACAGAAAGTTCCATCTCCACGTGAGGAAGAACTTCTTTCCTGTGAGGGTGACAGAKCCCTGGAACAGGCTGCCCAGARAGGCTGTGGAGTCTCCTTCTCTGGAGATCTTCCAAAGCCGCCTGGATGCCACCCTGTGCCCTGTGCTCTGGGGGTCCCTGCTGGAGCAGGGGGGTTGGACTAGATGATCTCTGAAGGTCCCTTCCAACCTCAACCATTCTGTGATTCTGAAAAGAATAATATTTTTATTGTATTGTGTGCAGATCTCTGTTAATCTTCCTTTCAACCTGAGCAAGTTAGTCAAATCCAATAATTTACACTCTTCAGATTACAATGATTTATGGGTTCATAATAGTTGGTTAAATATGTAAGGTGATCAAGTTTGCATCCTTAGGCAGTGTTTGGATGCTACCAGATGAATTCACCTCTGACTGATAATTTTTATTAATAGGGCATTAATTGCTGTTTATGTGAATGCTAAATAAATAGCAGATGTTTCGTTTTCCAGCATTTCTCCTGGGGAACTACTAGCCCTGATGGCAGTGTAAGGTTAGCAGGTGCTGCAAGGTACCACTGACAAGTGTCTTGGTAGTTTACCTGAAAATGAACTCATTTGGTTCCAAATTCTCTTCACATTTTCAGTTCTGCAGCTGATAAAAGCAGTATAGAAAAGATGTTCCCGTCTCTGGTGAGACAGACAGATTTGTCTGCAGTTGTTCTACTTTTAGTCTTTACATGTGTTCTCATTCCAGAGGGAGAATTCACAGATGAGGAGGTTGGATAGCAAAGCRCTTTCTACTGTGGACCAGAGGTGCAGAGGATATTATAAAAAAATGTACCTTTCATAGTTTGTTTGCAGGTACACCTATTTAAAATCATAGGCTTGCTACTTATACTACAGAAMTAATCAAACAGAGCATTATTATATAGCCACCTTATAGGAAATCACTAGCAGTCTGTTYCTGAGGGGCTTAAGTGCAATTCAACATTTTGTGGATGGATTCACTTTCAAAGATCTCCTATCTTAGTGTAATGAAGGTTGCCCTATAAAGTTTTATATAAAAAAATGCAATTGAAATGAACAATTGTGTAATTGAATATTTTGTATATTGAATACAAATGAAAGGAACAATTGCATGAACAATTGTTCTTTGACTATTTAATAATTTTATTGGTTGTTAATCCATAAAGATCCAAATAGATTTATGAAACTAATTTGGTGTTTTTAGAGTTCCACTGTGTTTTGTTTGAAATTTACTCTCATTTAAGAATGGGTAAAAGGAAAGCATGTTGATAGTCTGGTATTTAGAACAAAAAAATATGAATTCCCTCCCCTAATTTTAGTATTGTCTTTCATAATCTATTGTTTCTTTGTCTGGGAAATACTTATAACACTGAGGGCTGTGGAAAGAGGAAAAATTGTAATCTAACCTCTATTTTTTTTCAGCGCTTTGTGCATTCAACTTGCAGTGTTTTAAGTAAAAGAGATGTGGAAACGGATATATTTAAATAGATACATATTCTTTCATTCATGTCCATGTATTGTTTTAAAACCAGTTACATTAATTTAATTTATACTTGARTATTTACAGATGGAAGTTAATGTGAGTCATATTAATTTTTAAGACAATCGTACTAAGTCAGTTAATGCAGTGTGAACGTGATGGGAGGAACACAGCTGAACAGGGAATGACTCTAATTGGAGGGCAGAACAAATCAATGTAAATCACCTGCACTAAAGTTTTAGTATAAATACCCACTCAGCACAGCTGAGAAAGGGTAATTTCTTAAGGGGATGGGATCTCTGTGCCTTTCAGTGAGATGGCAATATATTTTTGGATGGCTTTAGGTCTCAGGCTGGTTTTCAGTTTATTAGTGCTTAGTAAATTACTAGGATCATGTGAGCACTGTAGTGAAAGCCTAGCAGTGCAATCTACCTGCAATCRCAGTGTAAGAGGTTGGCATTACATGGGATTACCTGGCTATGGACTAAGAGCATGCTCAAGATAGCTGAGATGCAGAAATGTGAACTTGGGCCTCTAATGAAACGTGTGTGGGGGTAAGTGTCTCTGTGTTTTCCCTAATGCATTTAAAAGAGCTGATGAATTGAAGTTATGATTTTTGTAAATGAAGAATAGAGAGTAGAATGTCTTCTGTGATATTTTTGAAAGATCATAAGTTAATTAAATATTGAATTATTTTTGCAAATTTTGTCATTAAGTCTGCATCTAGGAATTGAAATTATGGGCCTTGTTTAAGAAACACGCCAGGTGTTTAGACTAATTGTAAAAAAAGAGGGGCCTATTTTTGCACCTTCAGGGTAGGCTCCAAAATTTATTGCAATAACAGTATATCCTCCTTTTAAAGATATTAATTCAATGCATAATGCATTTGTAGCATTAGTTGCAAATCAAAGAAAATTACTCKTTTCAAATATCTGATACTGGAATTTAAAGGGCTTCTGGAGGGGTACAGTGGTTGACTGTGTACCTGTACAAAGCAAAGCACTGAAGCAAGTCCGAGTCTTTCAGAGAAGGAAATTCATGTGATCCAGGTCAGAGAGTGGAAATTCAGATCCTGTGGTGTCTCATTCAGATTCCTCAGAAAGATAGAGGTGTTCAATACACTGCCTTGGGTTCATCTCCTAGAGATGAAACAGTGCTCTGAGCTCACACTGTTTTACAAGGACATCTCAAAGAATGTTCCAGAATATATTCAGGTGGTGTCCGGCTTGAAGTGGAAGGAAGGGGGAATTTGGGTGACCTCAATGCAGCCGTTTGGGTTCTGTACAGCCTGGCTTGCTCACGGAGTATCGCCCGGGCATGCTGCACTGTCTCCCTTGATAACATGAAGGTGTCAGACTTTCCACCTCTGCCATCGCTCCCTCTATTTGGTCCCCCATTTTCCTACTCGTTCATGTGAAATCTAGAGCCTGCTTTTGGGACACCAGCAATTCAGTGCTCAGATTTTCCCCTTCTAGTACTCTTTTCTGAATCAACCATCTGCTTAAAACTAAGGTTATATGAAATCAGGATTAATAAGTGAGCTGGACCTACGTTGTTTGGAAGACTAACCACGATAGGATGTTTAATGCCATGTAATGGGATATTTTTATTAATACATTGTAATTGTGACCTACGATACCGTCACRCAGTCGATGCGGCCGCGTTTGATGTCGGCTTCAGCTCGCCCTTGCGGCGCCGTGTCCGCCGGCGCTCTAACGAGGTCTGCCCGCCGCGCCGGTTCAAAGAGCTGCTCTGCCTCGGGCTGCATCGAAGGAGTGGCTGAGGGCTTGAAATGTGTCAGAATAGGTATTTAATATTGAAGGATTTCTGTGCTGCTGTAGTGATCTGAAGAGATTAAGGGTGAAACAAGTGAATTCAAGCGATTTTCTGTCTTCTGAGCAGCAGTCTAGATAACAGCCCTAGTTTGTTAAAGGATAATTTTATTTTCCTATTTTTTGTCAGAATGCGCTTGATMTTCAGATATCATTTGCTTCTGCTAATTCTTAAGCAGAAATACTAGAATGACTGAGCTTTGTTACAACCTCGGCCTGATTCCTATCTTGGGAAAAGAATGCATGGCCACTATAACACAGTCTGCCTAAAAGGTTAATGGGCAATGAAGGCAGTTCCTAATCAATCTTTTTTTTTTTTTTCTCTTCTCCCCTGCCCTGGCGAACTTAACTTCAGTTTCAAAAGCCTGTTTATGTGTTTTGCTTGGGATTTTCTCTGGCTGTATTTTGTAGAAAACGTGCATGTGTTTCTATTTGGCCTTGTCGGTTTTCTTCTTGCAAGGAATAATATTTATCTTAGCATTGCAGCATATAGGGATGGGATGTGAGGTATTCTCTAAAAGCACGATTTTACAAGTATCTGCTGCAAATGTCATACAGCTCTGTTTGGTGGGGACAAACTCCTTGTGTTCTTTCCAAGAAGCAGATGGATGTATTTTGGTGCACTTCGAAACCAAATSGAAGATAAAATGGGGAAGGGGTGTTGGACTCGGAGGTGTAGAGGAGCGCTCTCAGGCCAGCGTCCGTGAAGGGTGGCAGCAATGTGGGGAGAGGAGGGACTGCACCTCGCACTGTACCCGCTGGGGTTCCTGTGCCATGTTCCCTACAGCAAGCTGGAGGCTGGTCTATGGTGCTGGTCTATGGTGCTGGCCTGTGCTTGAGTGCCCGGCATCCCTCTCCCAGGCCATCCGTGTATGGGGAAACATAACAACTGTTAGGAGTGGCTGAGAGGGACTCCTTCTGGTAGTTCCTTTCAAGTGTTCTTGGTCCAAGAGGGCAGCACCAGGCTTTTTCCCAGAATTTAAAGCTTGAAGTTGAGTGGCTTTCATGGCTGTCCCTCCTCATCCTACTAGCAGAGAGACAGGGACAGTGGGGGGCAGGTCAGGCCCCTAAAGACAATGAAAACTAATGTGTCCCCCAGCAGGGCCAGAAATGGGATTTGTTTTATTCTCATAAAATTGTTAAACTTTTGAGGAGCTTTGGAGTTCTCCTCCATAGGCAATATTTTCAGGGTGATGATCGTGCAGGAGTAAACAGGGACCAACTACTGTCAAGCTGATCAAAATCTTTTTTTAAAAAAATCTAAATGTTTAGTTGTTGATTCTATAAATCCTTTTTTCCTCGCCTATCATCGCTGCGTCATTGCATTTCTCAATACTTACGTTTCCCATCTTCAGAGTTTTAATTTCCTTTCAATTTGCTTTAGTTGCTGAGTTGTATAAAGAGCCTTGCTATTAGCAAAAGGAGGATTTATCATAAAATCCCAGGGCAGGGCTCTCGTGCAGTATATCACATGTCCAGGCAGAGCTAATTTGAGATACTTCAATCCTATGAAGTATAGGGCATGAAACCCATTCCAAGGGCTCTGCRGACAAGTTTGTCAACAGGGCTTTCTCCTTCTCTGAAACTGGAACAAAAGGTGTAAAYGTGGAGTAGTGAGAGCAGAGGATCTGCAAAGCCTCAAAAGGTTTCTGCCATATGGCACCTGAGCAGTGACCTGTATTATTCCTTAGTGTTTGCCTGCAGAGTTAAAGGCAGTCTTTTGAAGCCAGTGACTTAACAAGATGAGTAATGTTCACATGCAAGACAAGCCTATGGCTGCTCTCGTATAGAAAAGCTGGCATGGCTGCTATTCCTTCTATTCCTTCTATACCAATTTCATGACCCTTAAGGTATTGATAAACTCTAATGCTGTTAATATGCCATGTTTCATGCAAAAATGACTTTTATTCCAGTTTAATGTGTTGACCCAGTTCTGACACCTTGCGCATCATCTGTCTCACAGGAGTTCCCATCTCCTCCTGCTGGCAAGTTCAGCCCCTTTGCTCCAGGTGGGGTTGCCCTCATCGAGTGCAAATGTACAGCCACTTTGCAAATAGCGTCTCTATTGCATAATAAAAGACTTACTAATTCCAGAAGTCCCTTTCAGATTTAATTCATGGTTCTCTTAACTGGCATGATTTTGTTTCCTCCTAAAAAAACCTCACAAATGAACATCATAATTGGCATTAATGGTGAATGTGTGGATGCCATCTCAGTGCATTCATCATCCACAGTAGTGTTAGGAGTGCTCTAGTTATCAAGATATCACTAAACAGAACTGGAACTCTTGAGCTAAATATTAAGTAACTTAATCCTTTGCTTCCCCTAATACCATAGTGGAAACACTACAGAAAGCTGCTTCATCATGTTTGTATTCAGGGGGTCATAATAAACTGCAGTGCAACACAGTTGAGGATGCAAATTGCAGTGGTAATTTTCCCRACTACTGGACATCATTTTTCAAAGATTTCATCACAGTAGGAATATGGAAATTGTTTGTTAATCCTTGTATATCTAGGATGGGATTTTAAAAAATATGTAATGTGTGCTGGCATTGGGGCATCAAAGGTAGTTTTACCCTTGATTTCAATGGGAATAGATGTATGTGCAAACTTGAGGCTTTGAGTATTCCAGTCCTGTAACATACTGGACTATTTTAGATCTGGATATGCAGTGCCCTGAGAAAGATACTTAGTTTAATACAGTTCCCTGTGGCCTTGGTCCCTGACCACATCCCCTAACTGGTATACCCTTGCTAGTAAAGAATACTAAAGCATTTAAATGTGAACTAACTTTCCATGGCAATGGCTCTCCACTCATACTGTTACTGTTTGTTAATGCTTTCCCTTACTCGAGTGAATACTGTTTTAAAACAAGTCAAGTCTCAAAAGAAATTCAGCATAAGGAGAATTTTGGGAAAAAGAAAAAAGAAGCTTTTTGAACATCCTGTTAACCAAAGAACGCATAGAGGGAATAGTGGTGTCATGAGAGAGTAATTGAATAGAAGGTAGTATTTAATGGCAAGATTTATGCCAGATCAAAGACTTGGCAGAGTATCATCTTGTATTGAATGACCCAGTAGGTGAGATCATCATTTAGGAAGTCACAGAAATGGCAGGCCATGCTTGTCTCTCCTTGTTCCTCTCCTCTTCCTTCCCTTTCTTTTCCTGTAGGTCTTCCTATTTAAATTCACCATGCAGAACCGCTGCCCTCAGCCAGCTCCTGCTGAGCCAGGCTGCTCCGAAAGGGCAATTTTTTTGTTGCCTTTTTTCCCTTGTAATAGGTTGTGGGTGGATGTTGGACATAATGAACCTGGACCCCAAAAAAAAAAAAAAATCTTTTTTTAAAAATGAAAAGAGTGTGAGCACTTTGGGGAGGGCAGGTTCAGGGCAAGCCATGTGCTGCATGGYCCATCTGCACCGAGCCCGGAGCAGCTATTAGTGCAGGACACGGCGCATGGCACCTGCAGGCCAGCCTCGGCGGGATCAGTAATTACGTGTTAATTAACAAGTCTGGAATGAGTGAGAGTTTGCATGTCAGCAGATAATCTGTATAGTGACTAATAAGCTGCAGAATGTTTTCAATTAGCAGGCTTGAAAAGGAAATCCCAGCGAGTGTTTTGCTTGGTTGGGAAGGGGCTGGATGAATGTGCTCTTGTTTGGGCCCTCCGAGCGGGAAAGYGGCAGACTCAGAAACTCCCCTGTAAAGATGGTGCTCTGTGAAACACCTGTACTTGAGTTGCTGCGTGCTGGTGAAGTCGTAGAAAATAAACTTTAGTAAAAATATTAAACCTGAGAGAATATGGACAAGTTGCACTATTTTAATAGTCTAATAATAGACTTTTTCTGCTCTGACCATGTTTGCACTCAAGGGCAGCGTTTGAAGATGTCTGTGGAGATGTCCCATCATTTGTGTATGTGTTTGTTTTTTTTATTGGCTCAGTAATTTTTATCATTTAGAAATAATTTGTAAGGTTCTGTGTGGTCCCTCTTTGGAAATGGGGTCAGMTGTAGAGAGGGTTTGTCCAAACTCTTTCCAAGGCAGGCAGGTGTTCTGCTCTGGCAGCCAGACTGTCACGCTTGATTTTAAGCCCTTTTAATTCTCATAGGGCTTATTATTGACCACCTCTCTGGATTGCTCACAAGCAGGTTGCTGTAAATTTATTTTTTTCAATCATTTCAAGATCGTCCCCTCYTCCCAGCGGTTTCTGAAGGATACGTGACAGGCTGGTGTATACTGCTCGGATCAGCTCGCAGATTTGCACAGCCTCCTGTCCTGGTATAAACAGGATCACTCAAAGCCCCCAAAATGCAAGAATGCCTCTGTGTGAAGGCACCTTCCCTTCCAGAGCTGTGTCCTCACAGGTAACTGAAGCTGGCTGACCTCAGCAAGGTTGAGTTTCCTCGGGGGTCAGATTAAAGCTGTTTCCACTAGTGGGGCTGTTACAGCAGGCACCGCTTCCTGCACTGACAGGAACGGGCTGATAACATTTATATCCTCAGCTCCTTGTTGCAAATGTTTGTAGAGTGATGACAATTCATATTATTCCTCCCGCTAAGTGGCTTGTTCCAGACTGAATTAATCTAATATAATTATTTGTAAAGTAATTTTCCCTCCTACTTTTGGATACATGTTGAAATAATTTAATTACTTGCAATTCCTCTTCTGAAGTGCAGTGTGCCTTCCTGCCGCCCCTGCATTTTGGCATGTTGTGCCATATGAAAATGCTAAAATAAAAATGCCAGTGAAACAACTGGAGCTGTTCCCAGCAGCTTGTGTTTGACATTATGGTKCACAGAATGAACTGTGGAGGACTTTTAAATTACTCTGGAATGAAAATACATGAAAGAGAAGTATAAAGGTCTTGACTTAGACTTTCAGATGCTCAACCAACCTCTGGGAAGTCATTTAACCTCTCTGTACCTCTTTGTCTCCTTTTGTCATCACCTTTATGATATACAGAAGTTCCCCTTGTGAATGTGTCTCAAATTCTGTAAGAGACCTGGATGCCAAAGGACTCTAAATACTTGTAAATACTCTCAATACTTCGAGCATTAGTGGTGCTCTCTGAAATGGGATCACCTTCACAGCTTTTAAAAAGACTCTCAAATTGTGGTATTTCATATGAGAGAGTTTTCAAATATCTGACTCTTTTCCAAAAGTCTGTAAAACTAGATAATCTCAAACCAAAGTCTGCATCCTTAGTTCATCTTTCTGTAATTTCTGCTATCTTAATGCCTTTTATCTGTAGCAAATTCACAGATGTATTTTTTTTTTACAGAGACTGGCTCAAATAATGCATTATTTCAGATGGACTGGTAGGGCAAAACTGTGTTGTCCTCTGATTCTTGAAGGGGAATTATCCTGGAATGTCAGTGTGGAATGGTGGAATTGTAAGTCTGCTGTATTTAACTAGGTGTTATGAGTCAGACTCTGTTAAAAACCCAGAGTTGGAGGTATTTATTAGCCATAAGAATTTGAMGTTTCATGAGCTGTCTCTTCTGAGGAACAGAGTGATACCATCATTTGAAGCTGGACTATTGTAGTAGCAAAGCACACTAGAAATTTTTTCCTTTGAGATAACCTCTTAAGTATATACTTTTGAAAACCATTTTATCTTCTCTGTCTAGTTCTTCTGTMAACATCAGACAGAATTAAAACTTCAATGGATGGCTTTTTTTTTTCCTGAAAAGTGTCAGATAAGCAAAGCATAACTGGGTATTTATTTTCCTGTTCCTGTGCCCCACTAAYGGTGGAAGGGAGCAAGAGATGGAGTGGCAGCATTGTGGTAGGGCTGGCGTCCCCCCGCCTGCCTCCTGCTTGTCCTGCCTCTGGGAGAGCGCCGGGCTGGAGACCAAAGGTCTTTACTCCTCTAGGAGACGCCAGGAATAAACTGGTGCAGAACCCAATGCACTGATTACAAGATCTGTAGGTAAATGCTAACTTTAATTAGTGTTTTCCTTCCATCCTYGCCATGGCACAGTCTGTACCACTCTGCACTAATAGTGCCAAACAGACAATAACACCAAAAATAAGGACAACTTTTTTCCCTTTCCTTCCTATATGGATAATGGAATATATTAATGGAATCCATTATACTATAAGTATAATGGAATGAATCTGGCTTCCCATCTGTTGCTAGGTGCAATTCAAAGTGGCAGTTTTGACCTATAAAGATTTGACTGGTTTGCGTCACGCTTGCCCTAGAGAGAGGCTCTCTCCTTTAATTTCTGTGTCTCCGTTTTCCATCTGTGAAAAATCAGGATAGCGCTACCATCCTGCTTCACAGGGATGCTGCGAGGACATGTTTATTAACAGGCACGTAGCGCAGGCTCCCTACAAGACATCMCACACACACACACGTACAAATAAAAACTTGCTGCCACCCTCCGTCCTACAGAACCTGAGTCATTGACCTTCATCACGCTGCGGAAGGTGATTCAGTGTCCCGGGCTGTAGTACRGATTGCCAGACCCTGATCTTTTAAACAAGCCTGTAAGGTGATACTTGGAAGTTATGTGACTGAACTTGGTCTTTCCTGTTAAATTGAGTGGGACAACCTGTGAGCACTAAGTTATAAATGTGCTTGCCTGCTGCGGTTTTGGATCCCGAGGGAAATAAGGAGCAGTGGGGACTGTGAGCTCTTGTATATGTATATGGGATGCTAGTTTGAGAATGGTTTTTCTCAACACACAGATCTAGAGCTGTGGTTCCCCAGAGTGCTGGAGTAAAATAGTTGGTTTGCACGTGAGAGCTACTGATTTGCAAAGTTAGTTTTGCAGTTGTATGGGGCTCAGGCTTGAGGCATCAGTGTACCTATTTGAGAGGAATTCTTCTGGGATGCAGTAACTGACTAGGCAGTATTTTAAACAGTACTATATTATGGACTTGAGTTTASAAGAGTTCAGGAATGAGCTGAGGGCATTTAAATTGGCTTTACTACAGCAACCCTTTAGTCCTAGCTTAAGACTTTTCATTGCTGTCCTCCTTTCTTCATAACTGGTGGGAATTCTAAGCTCAAGCTCTGCAGCAGAACAGGGTCAAGATGCTTGAGTTTCCTGTAGGTGATTGTAAGGTATGGTTATCAGGCTTGGTGGATTGACTTTTATCTTGGAAAAAGCTGTGTCTGTTGCACCAGACCCTTGGTAAGAAATGTTTGTGTCTTATTTCCCTGCCATGTTATGTATGGTGGGCATGGGTGCTGTTGCAATGCTAGCCCTTGGCAGGGGTCTTGCTGCCTGTCTCCAAGCTTTGGGACCAGGGCGAGGCAACTTGGGCCATAGAGCACATAGGAATATGGCTTAGGGTCTTTTAAAGATCATGGCCTTATTTTGTGCTTTCCAGCATGCTATGTCTGTATTCTAGTCCTGCTAGCAGGTTAGAAAAACTGTCCTTGTTCTGTATAATATTGTTCTCTTAAACCYTCATTGCATGATGYCTGCRTATATATACATACACACACACCTTCTGCACCCAGACACRGCTCCAAGGCTTCTGTAGAGCACCTCAACAGCTGAAAAAGCTGCTGCTCCCTAAGTGAGCAGTATCTGTAATCATCTTCTCTTCTTTGTACTGTGCTAAGTGCAGGATTTTACCTTTTTCAGGCCCAGTTACCCTTTCTAATCTTGTTGAGAGGATTAAAAAAATTAAACTGCTGCAGACCTTTTTTTCAACCTGCACTTAGGAGCATGTAACAGACTGCAAATAAGTGGCAAATTTAAAATTTAGCTGGAAAAGTGTATTCATTTTAGTTAATTAAAAAAACCCACAAACCCCTTCATTTGAAAGTAAATGATGTGCTAGCTGCAATTTTGAGGTTTGGCAGCAGTACAGGAAAGCTGCCAACTTATTTCTAGTTCTCAGAAGAATATCAGGGAAAGGAACCTGCAAGGCTTCATCCTGCAAAGCTTTACACATTTGAAGAGCTCCTCTTATTTTCTTAGGGCATGGTTGCCTATGGCATGATTTTCTTCTGGAAAGCCTCGTAATTTTGCTTAAAACACACTGGAGTAGAAGAGATTGTGCAGGGTCAGGAGAAGGTCCCCCCTTCCCATGTGTGAGCGAGTGTGTGATGGGATGGGTTGAGCTGAAGCTCCGGTCTCGAGGCTCAGCCTGCGGAGCAGAGCTTCCAGGTGACAACGGGAGCCATCCTGAGCCACCTCATTAGCCCAGGATGATGGTTTTCCTGGGGGGGACAAGTAATAAAAAAGCTTTCTTGGGTTAAAAATGAGCAGTTTAATTTTAGTGTGATGACAGCCTGATACTGAGGGTTAGGTTTGCATTAAAAGCAGTGCTGTGTGTGTGCAGGCGAGAGAAGAGACCTATGGACACACATTCATAGAAAGCAGCCTCGGCAGGGGGGTAAATCAAACGAAGGAAAAACTGCTGTGACTGTCTTCATTTTTAACTTCTGAGGTTTTTGCTGTCCTGTCGACTCAATGTGCATCTTTTAAATAGCAACCCCCCTTGTATGGAATTAATATCTCTGAATCTCTGCTTTCTGGTTATAAGTAATCATCATTCAAAGCTACAGATAAGCAAAGTACCAAGGGGAAAAAAGCATCAGATGTTTGCTTTRTGACTAGCAGAAGAGAAGGGGGAGGAAGGAAAACACCCATGCATTTAATGAATATACTGCCTTCCCATTGCCTTGTCATCAWGGAAACGCTGTCAACAGAGTTTCCATTGTATCTGCTATCTGATGGAAAATCCTAATGTGGGAAGATGCACCAAAAATATAATGTAATGTCAGTATTTAAAAATCCATGTTCACCTTTCATACGAACATGCCAAAGTGCTTTTCAGAAAGGGAGGATGGAACACAGCTTCATGACTTGKTATTTCTGGCCTCTGTTACGGTTTATTTCATCTTTTATATCTTGTTACATAAGAAAGCAAAGCTGGTTGAAGTAAAGCTTGTTCTTTATGCTGTGCTTGTGTCATGTAGAACTGAAGCCACCTTGCCTGAGTCCTAAGGCCACTTAATGCTACTATGAAGTAAATATTTAACAGCAAGTCACCTGGGGAGGCAGAGGGGAACAACCCAGGCTCCAGGGCATGTCTTCCTGACCACGAGACCATATTGCCTCCCTATTGTTGGTTTCCAGCATTGACTTTGTATTGATTTCCAGTGAAAATGCCACAAAGAAGCAACCATGCATTTGCTGAGATGGAGGGCCAGCATGGTAGTGTTGTGTTTAGAAGCACTGTGCTTCTAAAGAGGCACAGTATCTCACTCCAGAARGCATGTAGTCATCAATGGTTAATCACAGGCTAATGTGTCTGTCAGTAGATAACCACAGATAKTCCCCATGAAGAATAATTAAGCTCTTCAATACTAACATGACAGACTTCTACCTGATGAATCAGCATAAACTAATATGTACAGGCAGGTGTCTGACATAACCTCTTTATCAATTGAGGTCTATCTCGTCCATGAAGCCTTCCAGTAGAGGGCACTGGTACMTATCTCTCTAATACAGAATGATGCTTTCAATTTCTGCAAGTACCCAAATACACCCAGGGAGCTTGGGGTGACCCGCTGGCAGGAGCGTGACATGTTTCTCCCCAGACTGCTTTACCCACCAGAGATATAACAGGTTGGCTGGAGCCCCAGCAAGTGGAGCTCATTCTTCAGCACCAGCTGCAAACCTCATGCTGAAGGTCAGGAGGTCTTAATCTACCTCCACAGACAGCTAGTGATAGCTGCTATGATAGAGTATTGTCTGTTGGAGAAGCAAATGATACTTGCAGTGAATACATTGAGAGACTATTGAGGATACTTAGAGATTGGGGGGGGGGAGGGTGTGTGTGGTGAGGGGAAATGTTCCTACAAAGAATATTGAGCCTCCCCCCTTGGAAGGGGATGTAAGCAGAGACGCTGGGCTTCTGTGCCCTCTGATGCCATTTGTACAGCTATCGGTGACATCCCTGGTGTTTACATGGTGTCACTTAGATCTAACACACAGGCACACTACCTGCAAAGGAGGAATTGATTCATCTGCAAGAGGCAGTTTGTTGTGTGCAGGTCAGTAAAGTCATCAGTCTGCTGTAGGGACCCGGGTTCTCATCCAAGACACTGTGGCCCTCTCATCCTGGCCCATTCTCTGCTGTCTGCTCACTTCATGTATTATTGATGATGGGTTTTTACCCATTGTCTGCTTCTCTGTAACTCACCTGGCATAGGGGTGTCCTGGTTGTGCCTGGAGCCCCCAGGCTTTCGTCTCGGGTGCTTCCCACCTTTCAAGGCTACGATGACCTCAGCACGCTCTTCTATGCAATAACTATCTTTTAAATGGAGTGCATTGTTACTGGTCACAAAGAAAGCTGAAGGTCGCTGCCCTGCCACCGAGAATGCTGAATCCGAGAGCAGACAGATCACTTGTGGTCACATGGAAGAGTTCTGGTGCCTTTGTATTCTTCGAGTTAAAACTACTGTTTATTCTTAGTGCTGTTGACCTGATTTTAATGTTAGCTCTGTTAATGCCTTACAGCCATTGAGAGGAATATATTGAATGGAAAATAAATCTGGTCTTACAGAATGATGCTATAAGAACAGTTTAGAAAGGTCAAATATGGAATTTATTTTCTTAGTGTTACTGGAATTTCTCTGTTCAAGTGTTTTGAAACTTGATAATAAGTGAATGTTCAGAGAAAAATAGAGCCTCATATTGGCAGATCCTGAGTGCCTCTCAGAGTAGCTTCTCCTTGGAGGTAAACCAGTGAGAGTTATAAGGTGTTGAATGTCCTTGGCCACTGGAGGATGTAGCACAGACTGGAATAGAATCCACTAATGAATTAAGGCAACACAGATGCCTTCAAGTCAATGCTCAGTTTCTACACATATTAGAATAATAAAGAACTGGGGGTGGCCATAGCGGAGGGTAGAGAAAAAAAATGAAGTGTGTTAAATGTTCACATGTGTCAACTCTGGCCTTTTGGAGTGGGTGGAAAATAGCTGAAGAAATCATGATGTGTGTCCCAAACGACTCTATGTGCAGTTTGGGAAGCCTGCTATGATGCCATTTAATTCTGAATAAACACTGTTCTTTCTTGGCAATGATCAGATTGGCATCCTTAATGAAGGATTATACAGCTTTTGTAAAATGCCCAGAATGATCTTGGCAAGATAAAACCCTGTCTAAGTGCAAGTCATGATTGTCTGTGTCAAACATTTGTTGAACAAAGCAAATTCATGCTACTATTTCCTTCTGATGATACTCAAGGATGGGTGCGTCTAAAAGAGGGAACTAGCGGTAGTCAGCAATTTTAATGGGAATAATAGGGAATATGGAGGGTTTTGTGTTTCAGACATGAAACTGTTCTATAGAGCATAGTAATAGAAGTTTAGTTTTTGTAGATGATTGACTTAGGAGTAAGATGTGCTGAACACTTACTTTGTGATTCTTAAGTTGATACTGCGCATGTAGCTACCTCTGCAAAGGAGGTGAAATGGCTTCCTGGTTGATAACATTCAATTTGTTAAAATAATGCTGGTTATATTTATGGACAAATGCTTTCAAATGTACTATTGCACCTGCTCCACTTGTGGTTTTAAATAAAATGCTGGTGACTGATAGGTATGTCTATTGCATCAGAGACTTTAAAGATTGCAAGTTTAATCTGATAGTGATTTTCATTGTCTTTGGTGAGTTAGGCCCAGAAAACATCTCCCTATTTTAGGTGAAAAGATGCTTTCCCTCTTTCTCCAAGTTTATGCTATTCAGATTATTATAAATTTCCTTTGGTTTTTTGCTTTTTCTAGTGTATTGTTTAACCTGTGCTATTTTTCTCAAACTCAGTGGAGCTTTGATTTTATTCTCTGATGAGTCTCCCTTCCTGTTCTTCAGGGTAATGCTATACTCAAAGTAGTTATTGAGGCTTAGTTAAAATATTGTTTAAAATATGTAATTTATACTGACTTTGAAAATACTTTAATCGCTATGTCTGCATTTCAGGGTTGTGGTACTTGCTGCTTCTGAAAGTGGGAAGCGTAGATGAAGAAGGATTTCAGCTCTTCATTTAGTTTCTGCATCAGGTGGTCTAGATGTTTCTAATTCAGGATATTTTGATATTCAATGAATAATTAAGAAGGGTCTGGATCATGATGAGGGCCTGTAAGAAATACTTCCAAAATTAAATAGGACTGAAGTATTCAAGCTTTTTTTTTTCTGCTTAGCTCCATGTTGACTATCAAGTAATTTTTATTTATTTTCTCATTTTCTTCCTGATGTAAAATCATGTCTGGAGGTGGTGGGAGGAAGGGAAGGCATGGGAATGTTTTTGGCCAATGTAATTTTTCATAACTTAATATATGCTTAATCATCACAACTGTGACGTATAGCAGGGTTTCATGATAAATTAAATGTTGTATAACAACCTGCTAGTTCTGGCATCTGTTGGGGTGTTTTTTCCTCCTTCAGTAAATGAAAGAGATGATATGAATAATTTGGTGCTGAGCTCAGCCTGTGAAAAGCAGTGGTTTCCTGGATTTCTAGCTCATCGTAGCGTGTCACTGCACTGAATGCAAGGGGGCTCTGTGCAAGCCTTCTCTGTGGTAGGTTGACCACCTTGTTGGGTATATTGTGTATTGCTGTTTCTCTCCTTGCTGTTTGGTATCTGGCATATGGATAGATGGACTCTAATGGTACAGAATTGGATTATATAGAGTAAGACTATAAGCGGGTTATATAGAGCAACATTCCCTTGCTGCCACGTTCTGGTGTCATGTTCCTGTCCTAAGGCACTGGGTAGCTACTTTGTTCAATAGAGAACAGGAATGATTAAAGTCAATGTTTGTCCTTTGCTATTAGTGAAAGAGATATGATACAGAATATTTTAAAATATTTCTGTGTAATGATAACAAATAGCCATATTACCAAAAATTATAGAGCAGGTATGTATTGAACTTATCTACAAAATACGTTTCTGTTATCATGCTAATTTATAGTAGATTTATATTGTCTTGTCTTCAGCTGGTAAAACTTTCATTTGCTTCTATATGACTCAATGACAAATGACAGATTTAGAGATCTTTCCAGCTATTTCATTAGACAGTTGAGCTATGTGAACTTAGCCTGTGTAAATGCTAGGACAAGACTAGGGCAAGATCCATTTTCTGGAGTGACCCTGCTCAGCTGGATTATTCTAGGTCTGTGCCCTGATGAAGACGAGTCTGGTTGGTAACAGTAAATGGGAACCACAGACTCCTGTTTGATTCACGTGCATCGTGCTCATTATCCTTAATGGATGTTGCACACACATATTAGAAGAATAGACTCTGTTAGGAACTGTCTAAGAAGCAAAATGAAAATGATAATCACTTTGTCTTGGGCGAGGTATTGTATTTATTCTATGGGATTTTAAAGGATATTTTAGTGTTTAAATTATCTGCTGCATTAGAGAATGCTTTAGATAGGCTTTGCTTGACTGACAGTGGTGGGTATATTTTAGAAAATTATTATACACACCGGGACTTTAATTTTGCTGTGAATTAGATTATTTTTGGAAACATAAATTGCTCTCTCTCCCAGGAGACCAAAACAGTGTGCTGCTTTTGTGATTTGAGCAATAATTAAAATGCTGTGTTAAATTAGGCTCAGGTAGTGCCCTGAAACGGGGCCTATCTGCTTGTGTGGGTGAGTTCTTCGTCCTTGACAAAGCTGGGAGCTTTTACGGTCAAGTCAGTGCTCCCATCCTTCAGACTGCTCTGCACCGGTTGGGTGACGGCAAGATGGCCAAGCACCAGGTGGAGAGATGAGGCGGTGGGGCGCTCGTTGTTGCCTTGTGCTACTCCTGGCTAGTGCAGAGGATGATGATGTTGAGGGCTGTGTGTCCTCACGCTTCAATCCACCGCTGTTCGGAGCAGATGAGGCTGTGATGGAAGGAGGGAGAGTGCAGAGGGGCTTAAGGGAGGCCTGTCTGCTCCCCAATGCAGAGAGCTGCTCTCCACAGTTCTTAGTGTGGCTTGCCAGCCTTTGTGGAAGGGCTGCAGGAGGGAATAAGGTTAAAATAAAAGATCATTGAGGCGCTCTGTTCTTTGGACTTCATAGCTTCTTATGAGCAGTCCCAATTTAGTTAGGGCTGTTATTTTCTTCCCTAGAGAGGAGAAATCACAGGAAGGCTAAAGTGATGTTTCTTCCAGCTGATGAGAGTCCAATTGAGTGTGGAGAGGTGGGTGATCCTCATGGGGTGTGAGGCAGCAACGTCGCCCTCTGAGCTGCACTTGGTCTGTGTGAGGTCCTCCTCCTTCCCCGTGGGATAGAGGGAGCAGGCAGGGAGGCAGAGGGGGAGGGAGGAGGCCACGTCCAGCTACTGCCATGACAGAGAAGCTCCTCCTTGGGTAAGGATGAGCTCCTTGTGCCTGAGTGTCCAGAAATGTTTTAACAACAAGGTATTTGCCGAAAGGATAGAATTGGAATGTGTAGTAGCACTCAAACTCGGATCATGAATTCAAACAAAAATGATTTAAAAAAGAAAAAAATAGTTTGCAGCTTAGCTGTGCTCCTTGTCACAGAGGTCGTCTGGCAGCTACTGGACTGGCACCAGAAGGAATGTCAAGAGTGGATTCCTAGCCCAGATTTTTTTCCATTTTTCTTCTTGATATGAGATGCTTATATTAAACTTTATTTTGAACAATTTCTTCACATCTTTCTGCCTCACCTTACTGCCTGTCCATTGTGCTATTGCACTTCACATTTTATCTGGGAACATAGTCCTCYCTTGTCCCTGCCTGCATCTCTCAATTTCCTTCTCCTCTCCTGCTCTGTCTTGACACTATAACCATACACTGTATAATTTACAGCTGTGGAGCCAGGGGGAAACCATTTGAAAAACTGTGCGTGAGGTGGAGTTGTACAGTGTTTATTTGGTTCTGTTAATTCTGCTGGCTATGTACCTCTGCAACGATGAGCTCCTGGCCTGGACCCGTTTGCCTCCCATCTCCGCATGGCAAACTGCGTGGGCAGCGTGGCTGGCTTGGCTGCACGTTTGGGTTGTGCAGGGGAGGGCGAGCAGCATTCATTTCCTGGTAGTTTTATTAAAGCAAATGAGAATCCTTCCTTATCAAAAACATTAGGAAGGAGAGTGCTTCCACCTGCATAAGCTATCTAGTGTGTGTAAGGAAAAGTTATCACAGACTAATGTTTTGATAAGGAAATMCTGATAATGTTTGTCTACAGCTGAAACTAATGCAGTGTGTTGCTGATATCTCTTACCACAGCAGTGCTGTTGACTCTGGTTTCACTTCTGTTCCTTTGCAAATATTTGCAGCATTGAATCTGAGCAGCATGAGTGTTTGTGTGTGCTATGATTATTGCTAGTTTCCCCAATACAGGATAAATCAATATATGAACAGTGAGAACGGTTGGGTGGACTGGACTTTCACATCCACTTTGGACAACCGCTACCCATTCACAGGCTGTTCTCGATGGCCAAGTACTAMTGTGAGGAGGTCTGGTCTGCAGCTGCTGTAGTGGTACCAGTACCAGTGAACACTGGGGTGCTCATACCATATGGTGCTTGTGCCAAAGCAGGAATAAGCTCTGCTGACAGAAAAGAAGGAAGGAAAAAAAAAAAAGGGTGTGTGTGTTGGGAGTAGGTTAAYCCCTATGAACCATGTGAGTGTTTTTTCCTCTCTTAATACAGCAGTTGAGCAAAACCAGTGAAACCTCCCTTGTRGAGAGGTGTCCAACAAGGCCAGGGCCTGTTATAAACCCCTGTAAATTTTGTTAGGGCCTGTGAGCGCCATCACGTGTCTCCACTGCTCTGCAAACGAGGGCGTTGCTTTTCTGCTGTGCACTGTGACTCCGTGAATGGTGCTGTCATGGGGGGAACGTGCMTTTCCAGGCAGCGTCTTGGCACAGAGAAGCTGTCCGGTCTCTAAGTGATGTTTTCTTCTGCTTTGGAGTGCATCATATGTTTTCCACAAGTAATTTTTTAGTCTGAATGTGGTGCCATGCCACGTGGATCAATACTGCTCCTCTGTAGCAAGGTGTGCAGAATGCCAAATGCACTTGRCGGTCTGTTTTTGCAAGGCAACTTAAGCTGAGCCAAGAAGCCTGCAACCACCATGCTCATTAACGGTAATTATCCTTCAGCAGCTGTGATAGGAGCAGGAGCCTGCATGGTAATTAGCTTCAGTTGTTATGAGATGTGAGCTTCAGTAGTTATAAGATGTGTTTCCAGGCTTCTGTACCATTTTTCTCTCTCTTCAGAGAACAGACTGAGGGAATTATGATAAATCCTAAGTCCTTGCTGCTGGAGAAGAGCTAGCTGCTTACTGATGAGTTCAAATTAGGATGTTCTTCACATGTCCATGTGTCCTTGCAGKCCAAAGCCATCCTGCATTTACATGGTTTGGAGCCTTTGCAGTGATATTAACATTTTCCGATCAATTATTTCAACAGATGTGTTCTGTTGTTTAGTTTTATGTTGCAGTGAAGTGGYAGCTCCTGTAGATGTGTTTCAGTCCAATTTTGCTGTGTGGTTAGAGATGCGTGTGTGCCACTAATGAACAGGTAGAAGTACAACAGTGTTACAGATACAACCTCAGTCATAGGTAAAATCAATGTTTCTGTCAATGAAGTAATAAAAACTTCAAATAGAAGTTGTATTAAGTTTAAATAAACTTTTCTGTTTTTCAAATATAGCTTTTTATAKAATGTTCTCTGGTGCTGTGTTTTGGTCTCAATATGTAGCATTGGAAGAGCTTAGCAAGTGTTTTATCTTTGCTGCAACATCTTTTGGGGAAATGAAACTGAGCTTGAAAGAATTAATAACATTCTTATCGTGCAACAGAAATCCACTAAGCACTTGATCACCCCCTGCTCTGTCCTTGGGTAGTAACAGTCTTTCTTATCTTGTACTGTTMATCTTCAAAATTTTGTACAAGCATTAGTTAATGAACTCTTGGAATATTACTTAGCTTTTTAGAGGCACATGACAGAGATACAAAGATATTAAGCAGTATACTATTTTGCTTCATATCTAGGTCTAGAGGAAAAAAATGTTCTTTCAGAATAGCCTAGACTTGGTACTTGCTCCTGTGTTTTGCTAAGGAGTCCTGAGAGATGGTCAGTGAGCCTGAGGACATTCAGTGTTTTCCTGTTAGATACTGGGTCCTGGTAGGGTTTGTCCTGGACATGCAGTGGTATTCTCTGGTTTCTAAATTGTATCTTCTGTGCCTGGCATTTATAATGTGCTRTGTAGAGTGATTACTGACTTCTTTCCAAATTGCATGAGAGCATATGATAAAAATCTCTGTAAAGCAAGCAGAMTTTTCATAGTATTGCAGATCTGGTTGTAGAATACAGATCATCCTTAGAAATGCCTTTCTTCTGCTAGTTAAAGCTTTTTTTTTTTCCCTCTTTCTGCTAGCTAAGGATTTTCCCCTTTCTGTTAGAAATGTAACACAACAGTTCATGCCTCATCCAGTTCTAGCAGAATTTCAGTGTATGCTATTTATGRCAGTATCGAGAGGAGCACTGATGCTTTGTGTAAATGGGCAGGAGGCAACTGGAGCAGAGCATGAAGTGTTTACCCTTAACATATTCATCCACTTATAAATAACCAAATGCATCCAAATGCTTTCCTTTAAAACATCTCTTTTCCCCTCACATCTCTTCCTTTTTTGGCTGATCTTCTTGTCCAGCAGCTGTTTGCATATAGGCTCTGTTAAGTTACAACTTAATAAGTGAARCCCCCTCCTTCCTTGGCTACATATAGACCCCCTGGTGTCTTGTTAAGTGTTCTGTTACCAGCGAATGTTCTTAATTATGTCTTGGAAGACATTGCTGAAGTCACAAGTCATTTACTCAAGGTTTGGACCCAGCAGGTAAACCTTTCAAATCAATTTAGGTTGCTAAACAGAAACTGCTTCGGTCTCTTGAATGCTGATCACTTGCCCTCCCTATTAAATCCAGGGGCAGAAGATATTGTTCATGGTGTTTTGAAACGAAGCTGATTGCTGGTTAAATAACAGGATAGGATTTTAGTGGTCTTCTGGACTGGTATATGTTGACTGTWATTCCCCAAGCGTGCATACCATAACCTTGAATCATCGTAGCATCCTTTCGTGGTGGCCAAATGAAGGATAATGACTGTGTGCGGAGGGAACTGACTTGCACGTTCAGAAGGGACATAGAGCACATGCCAGTGAAAACCTATAAATT
Organism: Eudromia elegans; assembly: GCA_003342815.1. Classification (NCBI taxonomy): domain Eukaryota; kingdom Metazoa; phylum Chordata; class Aves; order Tinamiformes; family Tinamidae; genus Eudromia; species Eudromia elegans. The sequence continues at coordinate 6,684,021 of PTEX01000005.1, read as the reverse complement.
ACTAGCAACAGCATGTGATTGTAAATGACTAAACATGAAGATTTGTTGTACTCAGTAATCTGCCAGTTTTACATGAGGTAAAACAGTACAGTTGTCCAAGAATCTCCATTATTCCCATGTGCATATAGTTATTATAGCAAATACTCTAAAGATGGTAGATGTTGAAGGCTTCCAAAGATGAATAGCTATTCYTTTAGTTAAGAATATGTGGTTTTATGGTCCTTGACTTCATGTAAGCATTTTTCCTTCATCAAAGGCCTTAGAACATTAATTTTTGATGTCATTATCTTCATCTGTTCCTAAACCCTTATTAATGAATGACAGCCACGAAAAATCCAGGGCCTGTGAAACYTGCAGTTTGCAAAGTTGCCCATGCTGGAGCAGAGGACACTGAGGGCAGCGCTCCTGGACTTCTGCGGAGGAGCCCAGAACGTCCCGTGGTCTCTTTGTACTGTACTCCTTGGGTCCATCAGCAACAAGCCTTCGTGCTGCCAGATTGCATTTTGACTGTTGAAAAGTAATTGGAGGAAATGTCCCACGTCCTGCCCCAATATCCATTTATGAATGAATGAAGCTAGCAAGAAAACAACCCAAAAGCTCTAAGCAGATTCAGACCTCCCTAAGCCTGGCTTAAGCAATGCAGTTTTGATGAGAAGAGTGTGCCCAGGCACTGCTCACTGGTGAGCAAACAGGGAGYTGTGAGGTTGCCAGAAACACATCCTTGGCTTCTGCTGCAAACACTGATCTTTTGTGGTCATGACCGAGTTTCCAATGTCTTCAATTTCAACAGGGTCTATTGGCAGGAACGTTGCTAGGATTAGAAGTGGTTATGGTGGCCCTAGCAAACTTTAATGCTGGTGTGTTTGTGTAGCTGGGACTGGGGCCTCCTGCTTGATCTTGAGGTGCATGTTGTTTCACTTCATAATCTCTTGATAGCCTGAGCACCTTTGGGAAAACACTTTGAGCTTATTAATGAGGAATATTGATACTTTTCACTGCTGTACTTTGCTCTTCATCTCTGATTGCCTTTGTATAGAACTTCTGATTTCAGCACAGCTATTTTTCTTGCAGAGGAACTCTATTAACAGTAGGATTTTATAAATAGATAGAATTCTACACCTGTTAAGATTTCATCACATAGAAATAGCTTAAACACACATTCTCACCCATCTGCAGTGGACTTTCAGCTAGGTTAAGTAAAAAGAAATCCCTCTCAAATATTGTGCAGGATGCCTCATCATGGTTTTTGAGGTTAAGTCTGTCTATTTGTTAGTTGAATTTACATTAAAAATTCATCCTTTTGTCAATGAATTTTGCTCAAAACACTACCACATAAGGAAGAGAGATGAGCATTATTAGGCACTATTAAACTATAACAAATTACAACCGATGAGTATGACTTCTGCAAGCAGGTGGCTRTTGGAGGCATCTGAAGGGACAGCTGTATGTGAAAGGAGCACTTGGAGTCACCAGAAGGTGTGTGGCTGTAAAAGCGGGTGTGTAATATTGCTTGTGCACGTTGAGGTCATACAGGTTCCTTTGGCATCTGGGTGTTGATGGAAAATTAGGGGCTCATTTTAGATGGATGCCTAAATAATAATCTTAGAAGCTGCTGGTGTTACAGATATAGTGGTAGAAGCAGTTATTGAAGTAGAAACTATCATTTTTTCCCTGCTATAATCTACAATAGGGAGTAATCAGGCTCCTTAATATCCCAAACACCCTCTTCAGTTTCCTTTCTATTAGAAATTAATGATACCTGCCTCCAATTCTTCTGCCATTCCTCAAGTTCAATGTAGATCTGGATCTACTTTTGCTTTCCCAACTGTAGCTAAAATCTGCTTTGTAAATAGATCCTGAGCCCTCCTTTGGCATCTGATGCCTCATTTGCCTCTCAATGGTCATGATGCAAMTGCCTGCCTGTGCACCAGATGACTTTCCCCACCACCACCACCACACTTGCTTTAGAGCTTCCACGGTTTCTTGCAACTTGAGGGAAGCTGAGGATGTGCCTCGACAYGTTCTAAGCGACCTGGATCAAAAGGGAGGGAGCTCATAAGAGTTATGGTAGTTTCTTGGTCAGGCTATTTGTCATAATTGCCTGTTGATCTCCACATGCTTTACATTTTGGTATTGTAATAAAAGTCTCTGTAGCCAGTCATTTCAGTCACTTCAATGGGAATATATTTCCCATAATGGGCATACATAGTTGTCAGAGGATTTACTGGAATTCAAGAAGTTTGGCTTTGCATCAGTGGTCATTGACACTCTTTTTAAATCCTTGATCCTCATCCATAACAGAGATGCTGAAGGTTGGGCAGTATCAGCTAGAGAGGCAGGGACTATTTTCACCAGCCCATACATCCCCCCTTGTTTACTAAAAATAAAGACAACAAGACYAGAAGTTTTGCTTCCTACCTGTCGGAATCCAGACACTTGGGTCTGCTGTGTGTGCAGGTGCTGCCTATAACCTGCCCGCTCGGGTGTGGGTAGGAACAGCGGGAATGTGACTAAGCAGCGGGAAGTCTGTGTGAGCACCTCGGGGAGCTGCAGCTCTGGCACTCCAATGCTGGGATGCTTCTTTTGTCCTACATCCCTATGGGATGGCTGCTTAGTTGCCTTACTCCTTTCCTTTCCTTACAGAGAACTGACAGGCTTCAGATGGAGGAAACCATCCATTTTTGCTAATCACTAAGAATAATCCAACTAACTTCTTAACTATGTGAAAGCTTTTTTTTTGCTTGCCCTGGCAGGAATCCATCCATTTTATTTTCCTGGTTAGTTTCTTTTGCAGTTGCTAGGCCACCTTTTCTCCCTAGAAAAGATGCATTATTTTCCTTTTTTAATACATTCAAGCTGCTGCTGTTAAGCCATAAGGTGCTGTTACAATATTCACCTGTGGCTGCAAGGGATCTTTGTGCTGTGCTGGCTGGTGTTTGGAAGACACTACAAAAGTCTTTATTTTAACRTCTTATTGGTGTTCTTTCCACTCAAAGGCTTTATGATCTCTGATCTCAAACTACATGCACTGAGGGCAGTCCTAGTCTGAACTCTGGTTATTCGATAGACACTCCCCAGATAGGAGTCCAATTTTCCTCTGCATTCATTGTTTGAAGCCTAATGGCCCCAGTCTCAAGTATTAAATGCTTCGCTGCTCTATCCATAGCTGTTTTGGTCCATTTATTCTTCTGCAGCAGTTCCACTGTGTACTGGGAGAAGACAGCAGCCCTTCTGGACTACTTTACATGAAGTGATAGGATTCTGGAAAACTTCCTTTCCTTAAAGAAATACTGTCTCATGGCAACCATGTCTGGGTGCTTGCAGATAGAGATCTGCACTGAATACCTGCATGTTGCCCTCCTAAACAGCAGTCTAGCAGCACATGATGGAAGGTCTCCTGTACTGTGCTGGGTGACCTTGGTGGGCACACAGTGCTGRGCACCATGCATACAGTGCAGCTTCCCAGTATAGCTGGAGACAAACCTGCTCTTGAGCCACTCCAATCTTGGCTTCCTAAAGCTGGAAACCAGTACTGGTGAGCCAGCACTAATTCTTCAAGCTGCCCATACTTTATGTTGCCAGAAGACCAGTCTAATGCTTTTTTTCCTGTCCTTTTAGATGACTGAGATAAACTACCCATTTTTCTTCCCTGGTAGCGCCCTGAACAATATATGGCCTATGCTGCTGTCGTCATCGTTTTCCCCCAGCTAGCTGTACCTGCTGATCACTCATTCTTTTACCATTCCCAACCCTGAACTTGTCCAACTAGCACCAAGAATTGGTATAAATGGCAATCTTGGCTGCAGACTTCTAGCTCAAAGAATACTTTGAGGTTCATTGGAATGATAGCCGTAGGCACCCTACTATGGTGTCCTGAGTACACTACTGAGGTGGCCTGAGCCACCAAAAAAAGCARCTGCTCACTTGGTAAGTATGGTCACAAATTCTGAGAAGGGAACTGCGTTCCAGGGAACTGTCTTCCCTCAGATCTATTTTTTTTTTGTCTGTCTTCCTCCTGTAAGCATACTAGAGATTCTTGTGATGCCCTCCTTAATGAGGSACAACATCTAGCCCCTTTTGGTATGACAGCATTAGAAACAGTGATCCTTAAACAGAGTGTGCAGAGCCTCTTCACTCCTCTGGAATCAAACTACCACTGCTTATGTTAGAGGCTGGTGATGGGTTATCACTGATTTACTCCTAAGAGGAGGAGGAAAACTTTTCCTTAGCAGCTGGGGACATCTTACRCCATGGATGAGACCTGCTGCAGAGCCTCGTCTCCAAGTGCTCTGGCTCTGCAGCCCTGGCTGTCTCCCTGGGTTTCAGAGCAGCTGTCTGGACAGCTGTTCATGTTGGCTGCTCTATTAATTGCCACTGGTCACGCRACTGCATCAGCCACTTCTCAATTCCCTAGTATGGTCTGCAGCTTCATCTCAGGTGGTCTTTGACGTCACATTATCTGTAAATGTCAGTAGTTGGGACCTTGCTTTGGGAGTGATCTCTTATCTGATCCCCAGGATGCTATTGAGTAGCTTGCCCGTGCAGCTCTTTCTTAATGCACTTGTCTAGCGATCGTTTCCTCACTTGATGCATCTGGTGTGAAACRGTTACCCTGGGATGCAGAGTTACCGCTAGTATCTTTAAGAAAACCTCAGTTAATGTTCCTACTTATTAGCTTATTAAACTTAGTCCATAGGTCTGTCTCTGCGTTAACAGATTTGCGGTGTTCTCGGGTGCCTTAGGAAGGTCCCTTTCTAGCTGTTTGCACGCTGACTTTTCCCAACCYGTCTCTTCTCTATGGTATCGAGGCCCAGAGCTCTGCCTGGGCTGGGTCTGGCACTGCTGCCTTTGCTGCAGCCGAGCTGTCTCGTTAGGAGCCCAACCTGCATGTACCCGCAGCGCAGGCRGGTGTGCAGGAGGAGGTCTCCTTTGGACCTGCCAGCCTGCAGTTCCTCTCTGTATGTGGGGAGCTGCCTCCTGCCCCTGCACAGAGGTGCTGTAACACTGTGGAGCTATCTGCTATCATGTTCATAACAAAAACTCAGTGCTTATTCAAAGCTGTGGTTTGTCTGTGGTCTGAATGGCACAGCTTGGAAGGGAAAGGCCCAGGTTGGCATGGGGCTTGTGTTGGTGCAGCTCTGTGGCAGAAYATCTGTATTTCATACAAGGCGCTTGCGAGCAAGTTGCATTCTTGTACTAGGCACAGGGCACGCAGCAGATGAGTGGAACAAAGAGGCCAAAGAGGAGAGGATAGAGAACATGGGGTGCAGGTGCTAGCTGACACAAGCAGATGTCGCAGGTGCCCAGCCCTTAGCAGAGCGCTCTGGTGGCCAGCAGGTCAGCTGGACAAAGCAGCAGCGTGACAAGGGAGATGGTGGCCCCAAAAACGAGCTGGCCCTGGGTTAGTGAAGCCTGGSTGAACCACGTCCTTGGTGACCAGCCCAGGCTGCGTTCAAGCAGCCCCCGCTTCTCGTGTGTGGACTTGAAGGAGCTGCTTGATAGGATTTTTTTTTTTCCTCCTCTCATCCCGTGTGGCGAATCCTAATTATGTTTTATTCATTAAACCAACTTACTTAAACACATTTCTTAATAATGTACTGCCTGGAGCTGTTAAATACTATTACTGAGTAATTAGGTAGTTAAGAAACTGTTAAAGCATGTGTAGAATTTGAAAGATTTTTTTCTTGTTTGGCTTTTTTTTTTATTATGGCTGCAAGTGGGAGATGGTGAAACAACAAAAAGGAAATTTCACTAGGAACTTAAACTAAGACTAAGTAATAGTGAAGAGTTCAAAAATTCAAGTAAAATCAGAGTTAAAGCTGAAAATTCAAGCTGACAGCTGGCCTGATGAGCATCATTGTGCTGTGTGGGTGTTTTTTTCTTTAAACATATAATACTGAGAGCAGAGGCTAGGGTATCAGTCTGGCTTTTTGGCTTTGGCCCAGAACCTGACTGTAAATCGGCCGCTTGGTACTGTAAATTTTGAGGTTCTTGTAAATTAGTTCTGCTCTTAAATAATGCAATGTCCTCTTTCTGCAGCAAGGAAGAGGAAGGTGCTCTTGGAGGTAGCATGCCAGGAAGGAGGTTTTGCTAAAGCCCAAGGCTGGATGTGGGCCCGCAGCTGGAGAAACGTTCACACAGCCTCCAGCAGGGTCATCCTGTCGGTAGAGAAGTGACCTGAAAGCCAAGAGATTGCAGTGCTCTGCAAGGGAGCAAAAATCCTGCTGCTCAACTCTTAGGACCCAGGGACTGTCCGAATGTGCGTGCATGYTTATATACTTTGTGTGTGTGTATATATAGTCAGTGCAAGTATTAATACTTATCAGTGTGTGTATATGATATATTTATGTCAGTGCTTCCTTGCCTTTGAATAGCTGCTTACTTGCTAAGCTCTTTTCAGTTTTTCTTTGTGTGTCAATACTATGGCATAACTATTTTGAAATAGAATATATATTTTCAGTAACAGCTGACTAAATGCAGTAAAATATTAGGTAAGRAACTATTGATCCTGTTTCCTTTGGATTTGGAGAGGTTACTTAAAACTTGGATATGCATTTTATTGGTGGGAGCCTAGGTCATGCAGGAAATGGGAGGCACAGAGGGGAAAAATCACTTATTGTGGTGACCTGCCTTTCTCTGTCTTGYTCTTCTGCTGTACAGTATGTTCTGCAGATGCAATGAGGCTTCCTGTTGTTTCACACCAAGACACCAAGCACAAGTCTCTGGGGGTATGAAAGCGTCTGCCCTTTTAGTGAGGGGCACTTGAAATGATGGCTGTGCCAAGCAGCCAGTGCGCGCTGACCTCRCCTCGTCCCGCGTGCCCGCGATCAAACGCCTGCCTTCGTGAGAGGCAGCATCTCCTGTGCTACCGCAGTGCCCCTCATTTGATCTGCAAGACAGAAGGATTGTGCTCTGATGGGAACATCTTTAACAAAAGTTCCTCTCGAGGCCTCCTTGACCGGAGTCAAGGTTATTGGCATCCGGTGTCTTTGAGCCAGAAAACAAATCTCTTGCTTTACAAGTTGGTCTGTTCTTTGGAATTCCCCTAAGAGTGCTAGATCCCACTTTCAATGAGGAGACAAAACTTTAAAGAGYGGATTTAATTGGGCCTTGTGCTCCATGAAGCACTAAGAACAACGTGCACAGCAGCTGCTTTGTGTTGCAGGGGCTGTGGAAGAAATGCTTGGAATGGGCATAAGCTTTGGCTAGCAATTCATTTGTACTACGTCAAGCATCTCCTAGGAAAATGTTGCTGACATGCTCCTTTTTTTTCCTCTTTAAATGTGCACATCCCTCTAGAGAAAGCATAGGATGGAACACGGTCATAATAAAAGAAATCTACTAGATCTATCACCTAGAGAGCTATTACCTGTTCCTGTCGTCTTCCAATTTCTGTATGAAATGGTAGAGCTTTCACACACAGCCTCTCGGGGGAATTGCCAAGCAGTTCAGGCTAATTTCAGGATGTTTGGAGTTGGAATTCACTGTATGCTCCAGCATTWTTTATTTATTTTTATTTTACAAACAGTTTTTCACTGGGAGAGAAATACCTGTCAAAACACTGATACCCGCCTTTCTCCTGTGCCACTATGGTCTCAGGAGTGATGCCTGTTCTTCCCTTATCCCCATATCCCATTCCAGCAGCAGCTGCTTTCCAGACCCTGAGAGATGTGCTCCCTACACCACCGTGGCTGTAGAGAGCTGGGGGCTGGCTGGCTTTGTGGCTGTGGATATACATGGATTTTTTATTTTATTTATTTATATAGAAGGCAAACTTCCCTTGTGGATTTTTGGGGGGAGGGGGGGAGAAGTTCATCAGCCAGAAAAATGAAGGATGGTTGAGCCAAGGACAAACCAAAGCAGTCATCTCATGGCATGGAGCTTTTATTTTCAGAGGAAAATAGTGTGCTGAGGTTTTGGTTAGTCTGGGTCTGTGGGTTGGAAGGACAACCTGAACTTTTCAGAGTCTCTGCTGTGAATAAATAATCCTCCTTGCTTTTGTCCTAATTCTCCGTTTGAAAGCAGTTGTAGGGAATTCTTACTTTGGAGCTGGCAGCCTTTTTGGCAGACTTCTTGCATGTGGGTGAAGAGCTTTCAGCTGTAACGCTTTGAGTGGTGTTCACAGCAGAGAGGAGGGGAAAAGAAGAAAAGCTCTTAGCCCTCATTTCTTTCCTCCTCAAGAGCTTGAATGGCTTGCATGTCCGTCCCTACCGCAGGCCGACTAGAAGTTCTCCAAATGTCCTCAACCTCAATGATTCTGTGATCTCTAATGACTTAATGGCTTCCTAATAAAACTATTTAGAGAAGTAAAATAGCAACTCTATTAATTTTCATTTCAGTAATGTGATTCAGACATTTGGAGTAAAAGGGGGTGCACAATCATATTTGAAAAATATAATTTTTGGCATCCTCATTTTTTTCCTCTTTTCATCCTTTTCATGCTCTTGCATATAGCTTGGTTTGTCAGTAAAGCACCCTTATCTCTAATGGAAATRCAGAGTTCATTGTAAATAAACGGAGTTGGGAAGGAGCAGCTGGAAGGTCTGGTCTTGTAGAAGACTCCAACTGGATCAGGAATGGTTGTATTTTATTACTGATATTGTGCGTCTGGCAGTTTAAATATCTTGTTGCATAAACTAAATCCATTAGCACATAGAAATATTTATGGCAATCATAAACTGATCCTATCGAGTATTCATAGCATCAGGAATGGTAAATATATAGTCAAAGTATCAAAATGCTGAGTTTTCAGGTACTTCCCCAGCTCTCATAATCAAACCAGTCTTGTAAAATGGAAGCATTTAACTTGCTACTTATAATCTTTCTGATATCTCATGGAGTAAAATAGTAAAAATTGGCACATTTTGGCCCAGAAAAGCATGTTTAAAAACAGAATCCTAGAAGCTTCTGTAGTGTTCTCCTTCCTGCCTGAATTTGCTCCTCTGATCCTGATTATTTTCAAGTTTCAATCACATGAGTTATAAAGGTAATGAAAGATATTTGATACACTAAGGAAATATTACTCTTGAGAGGCTAGAAAATAGTTTCAGGGTTGTCCTGTGCTTTGCAAGCTTAACGGGAACTGTCTCATGGCTGARATATTTGCAAAAACACTTTGTCTCGCGGATTCCTTTCCAGCTTTTCATCTTAGGGATGCTCTCCATCCTCCTGTCCTCGMCCTAGAACACAATGTCTCATCTGTATGGATGAACCAGAGCCTTGCTGGCTATAGCAAAAGTGTCTGTCCTGTTTAAGGGAACAAAGAAAGAAAGAAAAAAAAATTCTCCTTTTATTACAGGTTCTTCTGTTTTTACTTTAAGACTCAAGTAGAAGTTATTCAGCTTCTGTCTGTTGGCTGTAGACTCTTCTGTTCTTAAAATATGTGTATATATTTGTAGCAGAGAATACTGTACTTGCTCCTTCTTGCTGGCTCTCTTTTGTTGATGAGCACGGAGGACTGCAAAATCCTGGGCAAACTGAGGTTTGAGCCATAACCACAGGATCTTTTGTGCCAGAAATCTCTATTGCTACTTGCTTTTGGGGAGTCTTCTCCAGCTTCCGATGTGGGTGTTTACAGTGCTCATTTTTAGGGGCTTTTTCCTTTTCTTCCCTCTTTTTTTACTTCCCCCCCCTTCTCATTCCTCATTGGTGCCCTATTCAGCTAGCAAAGGCCTGGTGAAGGCTGCTTTATCATCTTGCCACTCAACACAATACTTGACCCCAAGGTGATGTCTAGCGCGGTAGAGTTTTCCTTGGACCGCTAACATGCTGGAACAACTGCTTGGAATGAGGCAGGAGCCTGGGCTTGCTCCTTGGCAATGTGCAGTTTCTGTCCTGCTTCTCCCATCACCTCCCCCAGGCAGGGGTGTTTGTCCTTCTGAGTGTGAAGGCCCCTCAATGTCCACATGCACATGTGGCTCCTCATGTGCCTTGCCGGGCCCGTGAGGACAGTTGGCTAGAGCAGCCTGTGGTCCYGTGTCACGATCTTGCTGAAACAATTCATTTGATTTCTCCATGGTTGATATTGATGTCTCTGACAAGGAGCATTTTGACAAACAAGAGCAGAGCGCTCCAAAGATGGCTTGCTGTGGAGCACCGTCCTCTTCATGCCACCTCAGCTGATGGGTTAGACCAGCTGGCTTGACAGTCCTGCAGCGCTGTGAACCGTGYTGTATACGTGGGTTAGGTGGTATTGTGAAGACCTGGGGGTGTTTTGGGGCAGGGGTGTCTTTCTGGTTCTGTGTTTGTGCAGCAACCAGAGCAGAAAGCCCTGTCCTCTAATTAGAGATCCAGTGTGCAGTGTAATTGTGAAGGTTAATGGCTTGTCAAAATGCAGAATAATTTCTGAAGTTAAAAAATCAAAAAACGTGACCTATCTTGTAGCTAATTTTTGAAGGTTCCTTGTCTTCTCATAAAATTTTGGCATTTAAATAGCTCTAGATAAATCAAAACTAGAATATGCAGAACAGAAGAGACAGGGAGCTCATCATTCACCAAACTAACCATCCTGACTGTCCTCTCTGCTGTTCTTGTTTATTTTCATGTTCTTTTGCATCTCTTTCATCTCCTTCCATCAATCTGAAACTGTTTTTATCCTTTTTTTTTCTTCAGGATGCTTCTGAACTCCCACCCTGTTGTGGTAGGCCCATTATGGTCTTCCTTGTTTGAGAATGGTTTTCCTTGCCCTAATTAGGCTTTCATCACTAACAGGGAATTTGACTGACAGGAGAAATTGTAAAGCTGCCTAGACCTCCAATGCAGTCAAAACCCGAAGCTAAAAAAGATAGGGGAATTGAGGGTGATGGTATTTAAAGGCAAAAGAAAGTGGTTTGGAAGAGTATTTTGCAGCCCATTGCTTAAGGCTGATGCCTGTTGGACCCTCATACTTTTGATCCATATAAATTTAGTCTTACTACAAGCTTTCCTTTCCTGGTTGCTCCTGCAACTTTTTCCTTCATGAAAGATTCTTTTGTACCTTTTAACTTTATTTACATCTGGATATTGTGTGCACAGATTTACCAAAGGAAGATACTGCATGATTAAAAAGAGCCTTTTTGTATTCCAGTTGAAGGATTCACCATCTGGGATGTTAGTAATTAGACTTCTCACTAATTAGGTATAATAAAGCTGCATAATGCCAGAAGTTTGAAGAAAAAAATACGRTGTAATACATGGCTGATTATTTTTCATTGCTTAATTGTAAATAAAATGTTTCTCGTGTCCTGGACATCCATGATTTCCTACCCCTGTAGGTTTTAAAAATCTTCCCAATCATTCTTGACACTAGTTTGGTTGCTATAGTGAAACCAATTTCCTGTTTCAAATTATTGTACTTCAGAGGTATACAGGGCTTTTTAATCTTTTTTTYCCCCCCTTCCTTTTCAGTCTTTGATTTCACAGATGCTCCTGCTGCAGCACTGGAATTCCTATATCCTTGGTCTCTTTGCCCGCTATCTGATGGAAAGCAGAATGCATGTCTACCTGTTCCCCCGCCAGCATTAATGAAGTTTCCTGCTGCGTTAYTGTTCCCCTCACTGAACGCTGCTCTGTGATATTGAAGTCTTGTAAAATTTGAATTTAGTTTGTTATGCGTYGCTGGCCTAGAGGAGCCTAGATTCTTCACCTTGACCTAAACACAAGCAGCTGCACCCGGTGGAATGGTGGGTACATCCATACATCTGGAATGCAGCCTATCTGTTATGCGAGATGTTAGTTTGGTTGAAAAGCTACTAAAAAMCAGTATTATAAGTCCAGTTGGAAGAAGCCTTCTGAATGCAGCGTAATGGTGATTCAATCCAGACTGAAATAGCTCAGGTTTTGTGATGCACATAATGGAGAGGCACTGCAGAAGAGTATGAGGTGATCAGATTTCCCCGTGTTCCTATGTGCATGACGGAGTCCATGTGGTGTTTCAATCTGCTGCAAGGATGGAGCTCTTTGCATGGAGATGTCAGTGCCCTCAGCTTCCCTGCCCTGCATCCTGCTGGCTCCTGCCTCCCTCGCGGGCTGCTCTGACCACGTAGTTGTGTGTGTTGGGCAAGAGGGTCTTGACAGCATATGGCCCTTGATGTTGCAATTCCTGCTGSATTTTGTTCTCCTTCCCCTAGGACGGCATTGCTGTGTTTACCTTGATGAGCAGAATATGTGGGATTTAGTATGTTATGCAACATTATATAGCCCAAGCAGCCTCAGTTCAAAGGTGTGTATATTGCCAGATGCCTTCCTATTGAGGGATCCTTCATACGGATGCTGTGTAAGCTGTTTTTGATGTGCATCACATGCTGAAGACATGGTGGATTGGGTTACATTGCTGGAGTTTCTAAGCAATAGGGGAAAAAAAACCCAAAACAAACTTATTGCTGAATATAAGGTAAAAAGGAAAAGATTCCAGGTGGTRTTTGCAGAATTTCCATATGGGCAGCAAATGCACTGGGGAAGGCACGTACAATTGATCCAGAAGAAAGGGATCAGTGTGACAGGAAGCAAGTAATGTGTGTAAAACTGAAGGAGAAATGGGAACTGAGGAAGGCAGGTTTGTGTGGGTCCTGGGATGAGTTCATATCTCACAGGATTATGCAAAGAATCATGCAAAAAATTAAGCAGGGTGGCAGTACAGAGTACAGTACAGAGTAACAGAAGGAGCTGAGAATTATTGTCCTTCTCATCTATRCCATGATATTCCAGCTCATTTTCTTTCCAGTTTAGGCACTCTCTTGATTGATATTTCCCCCCTTGATTGGCTGGGTAGCATGGTGGATTTTATGCTGTTTGTTCAACAACGTTCCTGCTTTTCTGTGTGCTATCCTACATCTGTTTAGCATAATCTTCATTTGCACTTTYATGTGCAGGCTGCTCATTTAGCTTTTCGTCCCAGGCCATTAGTTCAGTCATACTTTCTTGTGGGATAGAATTTCTTCTTCTTATAGAAGTAAGTTAGTTTCCTGTGCTAAATACTGAATTCTCTAGATTTCTTTAGGTTAACTCCAGTATTATTCGCTTGAACTCTGTATTTAAGGCTCTGGTTTGGTGGTAAGGAAAAAATGGGATCCTCCTGGGGACAAGTCAAGTTCCTGCRGTTGGCAGCAGTTGGTTCCCAAAGACCTACCTGTAATACCTGCRTTCTCTGCCAGAAGCCTCCTCTATGCTGTTGTCTTCCTATCTGTGCAGCTGTTTTGGAGTAGCAGCTGCTCACTTGGTTATGTGGTTTTATCTGCCTGAGAATCACTCTGCTGTGGTCTYTCTAGCTGGAAATAGATGTATTTTTGTCTGTCACTTTTATTCTTCAGATGTTTTCAAATAGAAGTGAACTGTGATTGTGCTAGGTGAAAATGGTCTTGTGCTTTTTAACTTTTATACTATGACACAAGAGACATCCTCATTTCTTCTTTTTTGGTGCTTTTTATTGATGTTGGAATTCAAGCCTTGTGTAGCTCAGGGGATTCCACAGGTTTTATCCTGTTCCTTTTTTTTTTTGTGCTTGTTTGGCTTCATGCTGATGATGGGTTTGAAAGTATCTCTCTTGGATTTTTAATGTAGGTTATGGTGCTTTCTCTCTACTTAAGCTGCTAGTGTCTTCAGTAGTCATCTCCCTCTAAGGATTATTTTAGACCAAGCTAGGAAGACGAGGTCAACCAATCTCTGCATATTTCTARATTTTTTCTTGCTTTCTAGATTTTGATTTGGGAACATTGTAAAATGTAAAAGACATTGTAAAATATTTTTGTAGTTGCAGACAGTGTAGCATTCTCAAGAAATAACAGCTTAGTTCAGACATGAGCCATCCCATTATACAAGACCAGAATATTCTTGAGAAGTCCTGCTTRGCTTGATTAAAATAAGGAGGGAGCGATGGAAGCCAAGACAAACAACAGAGGAACATAATACCCTCCTACACTGGAGAAGAGGAGGTTGCTAAGAGAAAAGACAAGTACARAAGTATAGTTCTTAGGAAAAATATTTAAAAAAACAAATTCCAACAGAATTACTCTGGAAAATAATCGGTGGACTTAAGTTACACTTGCTACAGAAGCCTAATGTTCCAAAATCTGGGCCTTCCCTTTGTGCTTTTGATTAGTGAAAGTAACTGCAGGTGAAATTCAGGCCATATTGGTGTYGGAATGCCCAATTCCAGACACAAATCAAATACTTATAAATATTTTAAATTGCTGGTACAGTCATTTCTATGAAAAATACAGACACAAAAGGGGACAACAGTTAAGACTCAAGGTCAAAAATGAGATTCCTAATACAAAGCGGCTAATAGTAAAAATATTTAGTTTCCTGAAAGTCATTTGTTTTTCAAGCAGAAGATTCTTGTGGTAAGGGTATTTTTCACCCAATGCGTTTGGCCTTCTGCCAATAGATGAGAGCTCCAGATTGATACTAATGAAAGAAATATTAATGCACCGTAGCATGTCAATTATCTTGAAAAGGTCTCCAGCAGCCATTTATCACGTAAATTTCACATCTTATAGTTGAGGACCAAATTGTGTTACATGTTAGAATATGTCTGCCAAATTTGATCCATCATTAACTTCCATTTGTTGATAATTTGGATATGAATTTTTATTTAAGTTATGCATCTTTGTCAGCTTGATGAAAACATCTTGAATTGTCATGTCATAAATGAATGATGCTGTTCTCTAGTTGCGAATGAACTGTATTTTGAAATGCCTTTAAGGATATGTCCCTCAGGAAAAGAATAAGAATAAAATATTTCTAAATAAAATATGAAGAAAAAGGAGAGGAGGGGATTTTATGCACTAAATTGGACAGTCCTCTGAATCATACTGAAGAACTACTGAACTAGGTTTTCTTTCCACTCATCAGTCTGATGAGTGTTCATTGTGTGTAAACCTGGTTACTCTGGGCAAGTGGAGGTAGTTATGAAGGGAAAGGTAACATGAGTGGATTCTGTGGGTTGGGTAACATATCTGATGTCCCAAAAAACATGAGTCCCTTGTCAATGCCATAACGTAGCTATAATGTTGGCTTGGACTTCAGATAAAGGCAGTCTCCAGCGGGGTTTGCCAAGGAAGGTCAGCGAAGAACTRCCATCATAAGACTGGGGGAAATCCTTTGGTCACTGGAGTTCTTTGGTCATTGGAATGCAAAAATAATGGCTTCCCCYATTCCCTAGTGAGGGGAMCAGATGGTAGTTTGTGGAAATGTGTGGTAAAAGAATTCYATGTTGAATCAGACTAAATATACTTAAGTAGCCAACAGATAATTTTACAACCGTGATTCAGATTATACGAATTAATTCTTTGATGTCCCTTTTATTCTAGTTTTAAGTAAAATCTTGCTACTGAGAAGACACAAATTTGTTTTCCTTTGGACTATTTATGGTCTGTCTGCTTAGGAGTCTCATCTATGCTTACATGAACAGTGCAAACATTTGTCATGCAAAGGACAGGACTGTGATGTATACAGGTTTAGTGCCTGTATTGGATTCAACTTGCTCTTCTGAGGCTCTCTGTCAGTACAGGGTGCACAAAAAGACTTGATGACCCTTTCTCATCACTTGGCATAGTGATTAGATCCTTGYATTGTAAGCCAAGGGATGAAGGCAGCATCTTCTCTCCATTATCCAGGGTATTGGAAGGTCAGTGTTGACTTTTGATAAAATACCTAATCAGGACATGCCTGGAGTGCAATTTAAAGACCCTTGAGCCCCTGAGCTCTTCAGGCTTCTGCAAAAGTTGACTAGCTCAGGTTGTGAACATGAAATAGCACAGAGCAGACACTGGTCTGCTTCTAGACAAGAGCTGGGGAGAAAAGCAGATAGGATCTTGCTGCACCTGAGCTAATAAATCTTGGCTTGCTCTTTACTGTGCTAAGTCTGTAGCYTGGTGCAGTTAATTGGTGGCTTGAATAATCTGACCATGCCTGGTATAATTTACAGTGCTTCCAGCATTTACTTCTCTGTCACATTCTCTGTGCCTTACAGTGACCAGTAGTTAGTTATCTCTGTCTTTGCAAATTGTTCTGACCTCTCTGGAATTGTTTTCATGCTTAAGGTTATTTCTTGCCACAGTTTAAGTCCTGGTGCATGGCTGGGTTCAGAGTAGAGGCAGTTAAATTTCTCAAGTACCTCCATGAACTAAGACCTGTGTGTTTGTCTCTTGATGGTGGCATCTCTTTAGCGAAACCATCTCCCTCAAGAAGGGAGTATTTATTATTTATTTTTACTTCTCTCAGTACTTAAAACAAAGGGAAATGGTGTCAGGGCAGGCTGTTTTTAGGAAGAGTGTTGCCAATGTGTTGACTTGGGTATGATGCTGTCACAAATGCGTTGATGTCAGCTTGCCTAGGCACACTTATGCATCTGTTCCTAATTTTGCTTTACTTTCAAAGCACCTCAAATCATTAGTCATACACAGAGAAAGCCACAGCGAGAAATAACTTAATTTGCTTGTTTTGCAGCAATTTGAGTAATGCTCTGACAGTGGACATCAGGATGACTCTCTTTATCCYTCCCTGCTATGAGGAGTTCTGGTGTGTACATCCCTTCCACTGATGATGAGGAAGCCTATCTAATTTTCCTAATAGTGTGCTGTTTTCTGGGCTGAGTACAAATGATTCTACAGACTGTTTTTGGATGGTATTTTGTACTTCTCTGTGGACCTCTTGCTATTCTATGGTTTAATAGTTTTTAGTATCTCATCTCTTTAATTACAGTTAAAATAGCACTCAGAACTGTGTTTTGTGATGATGTGTGTCTGAAAACCAAATGTATAGATTATAAAATAGTTAAAATTATTTTTTCTCTCCCACCTCATTGCATGAATTAAATATAAACATCAGACTTCATGTGTGTATTGCATGTGTGTATTGTAGCATGCTTGACCCAGAGTACTGACCTGGGACTGTGTTGGGGATGGAGAGGTTCTTTTTGGGGTGCCCCTGAGACAAGGAAGACTAACATCTGACAGTCACTGTTTTGGGAAGAATTGTAGGATTTTTGCTAAAGATGATGCTTTTATTTCACTTCAACAAACCTTCTGTGACTACTTTAAGCTTAACTATTTAGTGACCAAAAAAAGAGTAATACAGGGGAAAAAATCATAGTAGGAATAAGATTGTGTTAAGCTACTTGTGTGGCTGATCAACAGATTGACTGGTGTGATTCAGTCATCTTCATTCTTGCTGTGCCATAGAAAACAAAACTTGTGTTTCTGAGGCCAAACCACAGTCGTTCACGTTAGTGAGCAACAAGGTTTGGGTAGAAAACACTATGGAGTTGGTTTTACTGAAAAATTCTTTATAAAGAAATAATTTACATTTTAATTGTTAAGAATTTTCTGCCTAGTTGTAAAATAATTTCACAATGAAAGCGGTCATCAGGGAGAGCAAGTGTTATAACAGTTACCCTAAACACGTGTTTGTGCTGCTGTGCTCAACCCCAGTTTTATATTATTATTACTAGGTCAGATTGCYATAAGCAAAACTCTTCTGTCTGTCAGGCTTCAAGGTAGCAGGAAACCCACACTGAATTTTGCCCTGCCCTACCAAGGTTGGGCTCTGACACCTTATAAACACTCCTGGCTCACAGGGTTTTTATTGATTTATAGAAATTTGCCTTTTTCTTCTCTTTAGACATTATAAGAAACAAGAAATGTAGATGCTAGGTGACCCTGTGTGTGCAGGGATTTTGGACTAGATGACCTCTAGAGGTCCCTTCCAACCTTAACTATTCTATGATTCTATTCTGGGAGCTCCCTTATCAGCTTATGACACTGTTATATTAGATCCAGTAATGGGGTCTCAGTCTGGCAGAGGTGTTTGGACTCGGTGAGCGCTGAGCGTCTTTCTGACCCACTGTCAATGTCCTCGTTCAAGGCTGTAGTGACCAGTGAGAGCCCGGCCACTGCTGGGCCGCCCACTCCAGAGTCATGCCTGGAAACGACGGGCAAATGAGGCACCCTTAGGCCCAGCGTTCAATACTCTATTTTGCTTCCTTAGTTTGATACTTTATGGAAATTTCAAATWCCTATCAGCTGCAAGGAAGCATCATTTGAGAATATAATTTTAGAGTCTATAGGAGAGGTGGATGGAGATGACTATCTCTGCTCTCCTTTGGYTTTCTTTCAAGCCACCAATCCTTTCTTTTTAAAATGATCTGGTTTAGGGAAGACTATTCTGCTTTAACAAGGTTAACTCCTTTGGAGATGGTTTTGTAGAATCTAATGGCACTTATTTTGATGGATTACAGCAGACTATGTAAGTGATTGTGTTCATGGAAATGGATATATTTGTGAAATGCTGAGCCTATAGAGAAGGATAGAAAAGGAATCGGACCATTGGTTCCCATCCTTCCTATCAGTTTTATGGGAAATAACTGTAACTGTATCCTATCTGCAACTGCCAGTCTTACTYTTACATTGAGACACTCTTAAAAGCAGAAATTCTCTGGAATAAACAATGTATATTTTCTCATGTAGGAGAAAATGAGATGCTGAAGTTGTCTGCTTTTATGTAAAAAGCCCATGCCATGCCCATGACACTTTGATGTTTACAGAAGCATGACAGAAACAACATTACAGCTTATCCAATTATGTTTTAGTGCTGTAAATAAATCTGAGATATTCAGACCTTCAAAGGTGCTGCAGGAATACAGGAGAAAATTTGCAAAAGAGCTTGTGTGTTATGACGGAGATCTTGGTTGGGCATGAATTAAATGACACTCTTTCCTRTGACATTAAAACTTGCTCATGTTTGAAGGATGTGTAGAAGGTCTATCAGAGAGGAAARGCAGACTGAAAGATGGGGAAAATTGACTTTTTTTTTTAAAGTTTGGTGCTAAATTGCAGGTGACCGGGAGTGTTCCCAATCCTGTGGTGGGGATGTGATAAAGGTAGCCCAGGCCTGGAATAACGCCACCTTTACAGAGGTGCCTTTAGGGCCCAGGCGCAGYGCTGGATCCCGGCCTCCCTGGGAGAGCGGCCCCGGCTCCAGCCCAGGGCTCTGCCGGGATCCTCACAAAGCACGGCTGTTTGCAGCTGGGCTCAGGGCATCCTGCGAGCTCCCATGGAGCTTTCCCTACGGTGGGAATGTGGTGTGAACTCGCCTGTCCTGCGCCCTTGGCACCGCCACTGCGCCAAGGGGCTCTCGTTCGATAGGAGCCGGTGTTTCTGCGTGTCCCAGAGGTCGCGGCTGCCTCGCCGGCACCTTGCGCGAGGTGGACGGGAAGGGTCGTTTTGAGTTTGCGACGGGAGCCTGAGGAAGTCGGTGTTCAGCCTCGGGAGGTGCTGATGATGGAGTCCCTGYGTGCCGCTGTGAGCGGAGGCACCGGCTGCAGCTGGGCTGCTCTTCCAGCCACAGCCTGAAAGAGACAGGTCTGGAGAGTTCCTGTGTGCTTGTGTGCCCTCTGACAGTGAAAATGTCTGTCGGGGCCCTTTGTCTGCTGCATTAGCCATGCTGAGCGAGCCAGAGACTCGTGACGATTTTGGCCTTTCGGCCCCTAGCCCCCACTGTGGTTGTACCAGGACCTCCTTGTTTGCTTTCCTCTCCTCGTGGGCTTCTGTCCCAGGCTCTGGGCACTTCTGGGACAGTAGCAGGATGGATGTAATGAGGGAAATGTCTCTCAGGTGACAGGGAAAAGGTGATTCATCTCTTGCTCATTCAGTCATATGCACATCTTAATAAAAAGGTTTGTTTAATCGTTTGGTGAAGAGACAAATTAAGTGACATTATATCAACATAGAGTGTTAAATCTGTCCTGTCTTTATGCTGTTAACTTTTTCTTACATTAAATCTTTATTGCATTAGTTTAACTTTAGAGCCAAGTGAGCGCCCGAGCACATACCATTCAGCCATACATTCCTATGCCATTCCTGTTGTGGCTCTACTGGCTGCTCAATCTCACTGTTGCAGGAGATGTGAAAAATGGTCTTTGGGAAAGCAGGTACCCTATTGAGCAATAGTCTCTTCTAAGTTGKTAGCCTTGCTTGTAAGTGCACAGGCATGGGGACTTAGCAAGAGATCCCATGTTATCAGGGGAGAGGAGAAGGGAGGGAGAGAGATGACCAAGACCTGGTTTTAGTTCTGGCAATTGCTGTCTATSGGGTGCTTGATCTTGCATCCTTTAATGGTTTTAGCAACTGGGTAGTGCCGTAAGACTAAGGTCATAAGACATAGGTCAGAATTTCATTGCACTGAGTGCTGAACACGTACGGAAGATGGAGTTTCTCTCGTAATGCTTTAGTGAGCCAAAGACTGCCAGGAAAAGCTGAAATTACTGTGTCTTTGCTCTGCTCAAAGGAGAAGCTAAGGTGAAAAAGGAGACTTGCTTAAGAGGGTGMAAATTTACAGTCAGAGAAATTTGACCCGAGTCTTCTGACTTCCAGACCAGCTCCCTCCTTGTCCTTATCCCCTCTGACCCGGCCTCTTTCCGCTCCCTTGGTTAAGCTGTGTGTAATCCTGCTTCCTTAACTTGTGCAACTGAACCGAACTAATCCTGCTCCCGGCGAAGATTCCTCAGCTGCGGGGTGAGGCTGCACTCGTAAGGGTGTTATTCCCTCATGGAACAGGCTCATATTGTCAGCTCTGGAAGGTTCTTGGCTAGATTATCTGTGCTACAAGAAAGAGAATAAAGATGGGGTGCAAAAGGCAATAGATAAAGGCTTAAGTGGTCAGAATTTAAGTCTTAAATTGCCAATTGCATGGCTGACTAGAAAAATAAAATGTGGAAAGAAAAAGGAGGCAGTAAACATGATGATTAAGTGGATCTTAGAGTAAATTACAGCCTTCCTGAATGAAAGTCTTCTCTTTAAGAGAGAAATCATTAAATGTTAAACTCACACTATTATTTGTGTTTCATTGGATAGACTTGCGTGTGTGGAAATATCCATTTTAATTAGTGCTGCAAAGGAGTGTCATGTACAGAGCATTGCCTGGTAGGTATTTTTATACTCTCTCGCAGTGAACTCATTTTATATGATGATGATTTCCTCTAATTTTTAATTAACATTCCTAAGTTAGAGTTGGGGAAACGATCAGCGTTTCATTAACTGCYTCACACTTGGAGATGTGTGCAAGCCTAATTGAGATGGTTGCTACAGGGTACTTTGTCAAAACGAGCCATCCTGCCTCTACCTTCCTTCCTTCCTTTCCTTAGTTTTCATTCATGTGAATCTGAGTGAAAGGCTTCCTGCACCGGCTTGTGGGTTTTCCTCTCCAATGGCAGTTCATTGTGTAATACACTCTGTCATCTCAAATATCGCCAAGCACTTTATGGATCRTGCACTGGAGGTTCTCTTGTTTTTCAGTGGTGCACAGTGGTCACCCAGTGCAGAAGAATAAACATGACAGTACTTGGGAAAGGAAGTAAAAAAATCTTGCTGCTTCTCTGGAGAAAATTAGGGTCAAATCAAAGCAATACAATTAAAGACATAGCTACTATTCTGTAACAAATACCCCTAATTTCATAATGATTAAGATCACAAATGATTAGAGATCTAATATTTGTATATACTTAATCATATATAGCAATGAGTTATCTCCCTGGAGAAAATGGTTCAGATGTATGAAGGTAGAATGGTCTAGTGGTCTCATTGCRTTCATGAGACCTTAGCTCTGGTCCTGGCTCTGCTGCTAACCTGCCTAACGACTGYGACCAAATGACTGGTTAAAACTATTGATCTACTGACAAAAGGTATTTTCTGAGAAGTGGCAGCCATTATAAATAATATTCACTGGTAAATGAATATATTTGTAGTAAATTTTTTAAGAGGTCTAGGTTAAGCCATGGTTATTGTTCCTTTAGAGTTGCTATTGGCATACTATGATAATGAGAAAGGATGTGAAAACAGCAATTTAAGAGGGCTGAAACCCAGAAATATTAAATACACCCTGTACTCTGCCCATGAATTATGACTGAGTTGGAGTATAACTGCTGTTTGAACTTGCTTTAGCTCTGGAAAAACAAGGCCTTTACTGTTTGCTTACCATATTGGAAGAGCTGATTGCAATAGCAGCAGTAGAATGGATATCTTAGGAATTATTTAATTTTATTTTTATAAAACTATTAAAGGATAAGAAGTTTTTTCTTTATGAAGTGGTAAAAACTATTTTCATAATAAAATATACTTGGTTTCCTCCAAAATTTTGGACATTAATATCTTCACCAAAAATTCCCATTCACATAACTTGGMAATTCACAGGAGAGATTGGGGCCCATAAGATGACTTCAAAAGCAGTTCATGCATACATTGTGTCAGAGTCATGGATAAAGAAGCTAGAAGGGACATGTGGAGGTCATCTGGCCAGCTTCTGCTTCAAAAGTTAGTTGAAAAAGTAATTTGTGTAGGTGGGTTTTGAGAGCTCCGAGGACAGCTATTTCTCAGCTCTGCTGGATGACCTCTCAAGGTGAAAGAGTTTTTTCCTTATGTTCTACTGGAATTTCCACCACTTCAGCTCGTAACTTTTCTTTTTTCACTGTGTAACCCTGAAAAGACTCTGTATTCTCTTTTAGGTATTGGAAGATACCTTAGTGGGGGAGCCACCTAAGTGTTAGGTATGATTTAGCRCAGATCTCTCTAACCATTTTCAGTTATATAATTAGGGCCATAACCATTTGCTTTGTAAGAATAATAATTATTTTTCCTAGTAAGCTTTTTAGAGTTGGRTAAATATGACAGTCTAAACAACATGTTGTTTTCTTAAAAGCTGTGAATTCAAATGATAGGTTAGTATTTGGAAAAACATCTTGAGTGTTTCCAATCTATGACTGTCAGCTGCAAAAGCAGGAACATGTTTTCCACCAAGCTTGAAGAGTCAGTTTTGGGAAAATGCCAGAAATAAAAGAAATATCCTTAGGGAAAACAGTGGGACATAATTTACAATTTTGAGAGAACTTGGTACCTTAGTTTCTGGGCTTTGGTTCTGGATCTGATGCTTGTCAGTATGTCRGTGTTTTGAAAAACAACACTGAAATGGATCCTTGCTTTTAAGCTTGTAGGTGGCTCAGAGAGGTGAAATAACGAAGGTTGTTGCTAGGGTAGTCTGAAATGGTTGATTAAATGATGAAGTTCCAGCAAAAATAATTTTGATACGGCCAGATACGGAATGGTATGTCAGGAAATAAGAAAAATAAAGGAGCTATGACTCCCAGGAAGGAAGGATGCTTTAGAGGCGGCAATGCAAAATTAGTGTGAATAATTTGCACTTCATGTATTTTAATGGAATGGGTATGGCAGAGTGCTCAGGAAGTCTCCTCTTGCCAAAATGATTCTTATCTGAACTAGTGAGTGGGCCTTGGAAGATTGTTCTGCCTTTTTCTTCTAGCTTTTTTTTCCCTCCTTGTCTCTGGCTATAGACTTTTTCTTGACAAAATAGTTCTTCTGGCGAAAGTCAGTTGGATTCTTCTGGCAATTAGCCCAGGGAAGCAGAGGCTAATTAGAACGATTATTGCTAGAGGCTTAGGTGGAGATCTATAAAGCCCAAGGCTGAACAAGGGGAAACAGATTAGAGACAGCTCTTTGGCATTTGAAAGGTGAATGATGTCTGCGTTTGGAAAGCTCTTGGATTCCTGGGAGAACCTGGTGGCAAAAAAAAAAAAAAAAAAAGCCAAAAGAAAAAGAAGAAAAAAGCCACTTATTTTTATGCATATCTGCATTTGGTTATTTCCCTGCTCCATGTACACCAATCTTATAAGGCATATTTGGCAAGTGATCCTTCTCTATTAGGGAAAGAAAAAACAAAGTGTTTAACAGAGCACTCCAGGCAAAGCATAATGATGGATTATCCCAGAAGAACTACTTGGAGAAGCCTGTGATGAGGCTAATGTGAGCTGTTTGTGGCCATTAGCAAAGTGTGGCACGTACAAGTGAGAAAATGGACTTCACCTGACTCCAACTTTAATAAATCTAGAGGCATCTTAGTGGTGTGGGGGGAGTCAGAACCACCCAAAAAATGATCCAGATTTGGACAAAAAAGACTTTGAGGTGACTTTTAAAGAGGTCAGTCATTAATCTTATCAAAGAGAACACTTGAGAGGTGATGGGTTTGCTGTATGTAAGTACTTATACGTTGAGAGTATATTTGTCAATAGAGGGCTTTTAATCTTACGGACAAAGACATAAGAGCTAATAGCCGAAGACTGAATTAAAACTAAATTAGTCTAGAGGTCGTCATTACTTGGCTGTCAACAAAAATAAATATTGGAACTGTTTACTAGTGGAAGAAGTGGGTGCTGTATGGCTTGTATGGGGTTTTTAAAGCGTAGGGAGCTCTGGTTTGAGCTGTGTGCCTTAAGGAAGGGCTTGGTGATGTGCTGGAGCCACTCCAGGGAGGCCTACAACATGACCAAAGGACTAGAATATGTTTCATGAGGAGAGGCTGAGTGACCTGGGATGCTTCTGCCTGAAGAAGAAAAGGCAAGGGGGACTTTTTCCATGTGTCTAAATGTCTGAGGGGAAAGTGTCAAGGATACAGACAGACTCTTCTCTGTAGAGCCCAGTGACAGGACAAAAGGGAACAGCTACAAAGTGAAACGTGAAATTCCACTTAACAAACTTATTCACTGAGAGACTGTTTGAGCACTAGACAAGCTTGCACAGAAGTGTTCTTTCCATCCTTAGAGAGATGCCAAACCCAACTGGACATAGTCTTGGGCAGTTTTTGTTAGCTGACCCTGCTGGAGCAGGGGTTTGGGCTAAATAATCTCCAGAGCTCCCTTCCCACCCTGACTATTCCAAACCTTCCTGGTTTGGACTCTCTCTTCAGTTTGTTCCTTTCATATGAGGACCATTTGTATGTTGCTTTTTGAATATTCAAAGGACTTGAAGTTCTTCAGTGAGCTGATAATCATCAATGCCAACACCTCAGCATGTCAATCTGCAGATAGTCAGGAGAACTCCCTGTTCCTTGTGGATGTGTGTCCATCTGCAGTCACACTTCCACCATTGCCTGTGCATCACCCACAAGCTCCTTGAGAGCATCATGGACAATGATGGAGAAAGGGCTTGAGATAACAGGTGTAAAAACCACAGATCTTCAGCTTGCTGTATTTTCAGAAGCTGAGCATTACAAGGAGTGATGACGGTATTTTGTGTCTCTCTTGAGCTATTTTCCATGCCCAGAATTTTTGCTGTCTCATTGCTTCATTGAGAGACCATCTGCTGCTAATCCCTCTCAGCTCATACACAGTTATGTAAGCCAGACCTAGATGGCATCCAAACTTCTCAAATCAGTGCTACCTTCAGGATGCTGGAGGCCCTGTGCTTTTGGGTGTGATGACTTTGAGTGCTCAAGGACACTGAACCTGCTGTGTACTTACTCCAAAGCCAGTGTTGTGCAGGCCTAAGGGGTCTGTCATCAGCTGAATTGCAGTGACTGTGGCCTTGGGGACCTCTTCCAGTGAGGGACTTGTCCTTGTAGGCCTGTCTTTGAAGACATAACCGACTCAACGGTGTCTACCAGTTTGCTCATTAATGCTCAGTTCTAGCATCGTGATGCAGAGATGCACTTGAGACGTCACCGCTGCTCTAATAGAGGCTCTCGCATTACTGCTTCCCAGCCCCGATAAGCAAATGCTTATTAGTATCTTGAAGAGGATTTTATTTCTTCTGGCTTATTAAAAAACCATTAACCATGTGTGTGCTGGTTTTTTTAAACAACAAAAACAGCCCTTATGCGAGTCAGAAGTGAGTCTTTCAGTGACTCTTGTTTTCCCTCARCCTAGCTTTCACCCAACTTTCTCTTGAGGACCCTGTTTCTACTTTTCATCTGGATGGGATGGGATTCCTAGTTTAGGCATAGATGGCATCTTGATTTCACTTAACCTGCCTGGAGTAAATGATTTCATCTCCAGATACATGTTGGTCTAGACTGAATTTCTTTGCTTGATCAACTTTATTGATTGAATGAGATTTTTCTGGTGCTAGATACAGGAAATAAAATGAGATCTCGTGGCATTTTTCAGCTTTATTTCCTCTCCTCCCCCAAGCATAAAAATAAAATACCAAATTAAACAGAGTAAATTGGAATATCTTTTGTTTTCATGAACAGCCATAGAGATCTCATACAATATATATATGCGCCATGATAAGTTAAGGAGTACATTAGGAATACAAACCTACATTTTTGTGAAGTGTCTTGGGACATCATTTGGATAAGATTCTTTCATCCAAAAGCTGGACTATAAAGAGCATTATGTCTGAGATGCCCACATACAGAAATCAGTCACTTTACCATAAAATGGAGCCACTGCTGGGACCTGAAGCGTTATGTTTCTGAAAGAACATATATTCCCCTTTGATGCTTTTGGTATTCTTCAATTTTCTTTTTAGTTCAGAAGAGAATTACTTTGTGTACAGCCCTGGTAAATAGTTTCCTTATAGCCTTTATCCACTTGGGTTCATTCTGAATTTAGGCAGCAAATATTTAGCTCTTGTGATTACCTGCTGCTGTCAGCTGCGAGGACTTTTATATTTTATTGTTTTGTGCCTTATTAGATTTAAGGTTTTAGTTGCAATATTATAAAAAAGTAACTAAAATATCTTATTTCTGTGAGGTTTGCAGCTTAATGCAAAATACTCTGCAGAAGAATTGCATTAAGTTACAGGAAGATTTTTTTTATTATTTCTGTCCTTTGGTGCTGAAAATACAATTGTAAACAGCATAATCATCTGAACCTATAAAGCAAGGACTGTCTTGGAGACTTTGATTCCTCTTTCCCCTTTTACTTCTCTCCTCTTCTTCCTGACCCCTGTCTCACAGAAGTGAGATGGACTCTTCTCTTTAGTCTGTCAGTGTGAAATAACTGTGTGAGTCTCTGCAAAGCCTAATGTCAATCAACAATTAGAGACAGATCCAGAGGAATGTATCTGTAGTGCATTGATTTGTTGGAAAAGGCATAAATTGTTTTTTAAAATGAACAAAAAAGCTCAGTAGCCATTGTTAGCTTTGGGTGCAAACCACATTTTAGCTATAGGCTAACCTTATTAATCATAAAACTATCTCAAGATACAATGAATTAGGTATTCATTTTGCGGATCTGGGAGTTTGATATTAGCTGGTTGTGCACAATAGACAGTATTATTTGTTTTGRGAGAATGAAAAAGGGGAAGGACCAAATTCTACCTACCAGAAGGTTGAACACAAAACAGATCTGCCTAATCAATGATCTGTGCCACTTTTTCCTCCTCTAAACTCTTGTTCTTAGGGCACTGAGGAGTGAATATTTCTGAGGGACTGACCCCGCTGAGGAAGCAAACTGTGCTTGAGTTGGAGAGGACCCGAAGAACTGAACTGCTGTGTTTGAGCACCTAATTCACCTTTCCTGGCTGATGCATTTCAATGGTAGCACATGCAACTACTTTTATGTTCATGAGGAATGCCTGTTTTTTTCCAGCTTTTTGATAATACTATTTTTTTAAAATCTAGTTGTCTGACCTCCTTGACATCCTTATTTGGCATCTCCGTTTTTCTTCTTAACCCAGACATTCTTTGATCCCTTTGTTAATTATTGCAAGTCATTGTGAATGGTTTGTGTTGTGTTTTCTCAAAACCACTGTGGGCTGCCTGGAGCATCTGGGCGAGGGAGAGGGAAACCACAAAATAAATCACTTGGAATAACTGCTGTCTATAGCTGGTTGCGGAGATGAAGGGGAGCTCTCACCTTCTTGTGGACCAGTGAATACAAGGGTGACTAGATTTTTTCCTTGGTAGTAGGGATTCAGGGTCTTTTGAACTGCACATATTTTGTATATTTCTGTGGATAAATCCCTAAACTGAGTAGTTTGTAAATATAGATAAGAAATATAGATAAGAAATAAGACTTTTTTCATTTTTCATTTTTTTCATTTAAATCTTCCCCCAACATTGAACTCTTATCATGGAAAAATCTTCTTTCATATAAGCATTAAAACTATGCTTCTCACTTCAAGCCTTTGAAAGAAAGCTTGAGCATTTTGATAAGTATTTTTCCAATGTTGGCTTCAAGGAGGTTCTTTTGGGGGAGTGGGTAGGATGCTATCTGTATGTTTGACTCCTGATGGTGAAATGTTAGCTCAACTAACCAACACTTATCGATTTTTGTTGTGCTTCTTGATAAAAAAAAAGTTTCTTTTTTTTCCTCCGCTATCAGAAGAAAAGGAGTTCATTGGGAAAATGGACAATATAGAAGGGTGTGTGTGTGTTTCAGCTTACTTATATTTTGACTTAAACACATCTTCAGGAGGTGGCTGAATAATGGAGACATTACTTGATGGGCCTACAAAATAAAATTTTGCAAGCTGCTCCATGGTGAAAACATCATTTTCTTTCTCTCTTTTGAAAAATTAAGGCCTGGGCTCCAGCAAAAGCTATTTGGCTTTTTTAAGTGGTGAAAATAAAGGAGTTTCAGTGTTGTTCTAGATSTGTGGATGTTTTTCATGTGACTTTTAATTCTTGCAAAATACGGTACTTTTTTCCATAAGAGTATCTAGATGACCGTGGATTAACATAGTAGATGTGAGATCATTTCCACTAGTCCACCTGCTTTCTCAGATCAGTGTTAAATGACCTTTGATTTACAAATGCTTTTTTAGAAGGGTCTTCAGACATGAGTGTAGGTTCCCACTACAAGATAAAACTGCTATCCTTGCACTGCTGCATGCAATCATCTGTTCTTTTTGTGTAGTCTTATGTTACTTACTTGATACTGAAACTCATAAGTTTGTAAAGCTGTGTGCATTTGTGGAAATACAACTTGATGGCATTCTTTTTTTCTGCGCGTAGGGTGGATGGGGCTTGCAGGTATTGGTTCTGTTAGAACTGAAATGTTCTCTTTGTGAAAGAACCTTCAAGGATCCAATTTCCTCTTAATGTGTTGAGAATGTTTTCAAATCCACATTAGTTTAAACAGATTTTGTTCAGTCCTGAAATAAATCCATGGGTATGGAAGGTTGAGGAGGAGAAGGAAAAACATCCAAGTGGTAATAATATAAAGCTGACAAAATTGTTTTTGGCTTTTGCTATATCCTTTGCACTGTCAGCACAAGTTCTAGTCTTTCGGGACATCAGTTCAACCTTAAACTCCAAACTAAAGATAGAAAACCTAAAAAAAAAAAAAAAAAAAATTGAAAGCTTGTTCTTGTTTGGTTGGTTGATTAAGTTTGATTAAAGTCTACTTGAATTATAAACAACAGAGACCATACTACAGAACACTAGAAACAGGCATTTATGAGACTTTGATATGATGTTTAGCACTGTCCATGTTATGTATCCTCCTGTGTTAGGAGGTCTGTAGTGTAGAAGCACACAACTCTGCTTCAGACCTTATAGCTCAGCAAAGTGTGTTAAAAAAGAAGTTCCTTAAATTTAGCAGGACAGAAAATTTCTGTCCTATCTGCTCATAGTGCTTCTTAGTTTGTCCTCTTCCATGTGCTGCTTTGTGTTTGCACAGACTGCCTCCAAGGCCTAAAATCATTGCATTACTATGGGAGAGCGCCGTGAGAAGATGGAAGGGCAATAGATAATTGTTAAGAAGAGTTTTAGGGGTGAATTTTAAAAATGCTTGCCTTCCAGGACTTGTGGTATTTAATAGCTTTAGCTATTTGTGTTGTACATGTCTCTGAAGACAGAAAGGCATAGTTCTCATAATGTGAAGAAGAAAAAACCCCTCTTCAGCGTATTCCTAAAGCAGCCTGGGAACACAGTGAGGAGAGACCAAGCATGAAAAATGCCAGTCTCTAAGGGGAAAATTCCATTAAGCCATGTTATTGAAACTGCTTTGCAGCCCAAGCTATAGCCTGCTAAATGCTGACATGCAAAAACTGTCTTCAGTGGGTCTGTTGAATGCCTAATTCTTTGCTGAAGTCATATAGATCTCATTTATCAGGGCCTACTGTCTTTTCCTGCTTGTATCTAGCTGATCTGGAGGTCCTTTAAAATGGATTAGAGGTTTAAGGTTGGAACATGAAGCCCATTTGAATCTTGGCTCTAAGATGACCTGTTGTGTTAATATTTGTGGTGGCTATGCTAAAGCATCTGTGTGATGGGACTGAATGGGCCAGGGATCCAAGGCAGCATGATGTTTGCTGGTGAAATCGCTCGTTTCTTGTATAATGCCATATAATCCCACTTAACTGTGATGGCCCCTAAGCTCATAAAGTAATGAACAGCTAAGACTGAGCTTGGTGAGGAAAAGTGTGAGGAAATAGAGAGGCTGGCAAGTCCTGGAGCTTGCAGGTTGGAAACCTTCTGGCTTAGCTTTGGTCAGCAGCGCTGCCCAGGCCCCATCCAGTGCTTCATCTGATGCTTTTGGCCTTTGGCCAATTCTCCCAGCTGCTCCCCAGCCCTTTCTAATAGTCTCCTAATCCATTTGGATGTTCTGCCTGGGTCCTTGACAGCCTTCCTGCTGGCACAGATGTGAAGTTCTGCTGCTTCAGGAGTGAAGCCCCAGATAAAGGTGCTCTCATCCTTTCCCTTGTGCTCTCATTCTTTTTCCCCTATCCTGCAGAAGCTGAAATCTATTGATTTCATTTGAGTTGATTCTAATTTCTTTTGAACAGGGCCACAGAGAACACAGATGCTTGGAATGGCATGGTTATGGGGCCCTTTCCACGCCAATATGCTAGGGCCAGCATATTGGTACCTCTGCTGGAATTATTTTAATATGGGGGAATACAAATGAAGCAGTTGAAAGGTAAACCATGACCTAGTAAGGGGCAAAACAAAGAGGTGATGCTGGCCATGGCCCTGTGTGAAACCATGAAGAAGGTGACTCCTGTTCTGAGGGGCATCGGGGCATGGATTTTTCCATCCAGCACATGAAGCAGCTGACCCAGATTTGTTTTGTGGTGTTCTTGTTTTCCTGGGGCCCTCCTGACTTTTTTCTCCACTCTGGTCCTGTGTCTCAAGTCTGAGTTTATCTTTTGAATAAGAGGTGCTTTAATAGGCCAGGCATTTTAATGTGTGCAGTACCCATGGTGCAGGAGTCCTGTGTCCACCCCTACTACCCCTCAGGTCTTCTGCCTAAAACCCTGACCAGCCTCATCGTATCACCAGGCCATCGTGGCCATCTTCTTCAGCATGTTTGTCCTTGCGGAGCACCTTCGGCGGGAGAATGTTCTTCTCCCCTTTCACATCGTACGTGACCACAATGAGCTTCTTTGAGCTTTTATAAAGCACAAATTCAGGACCTACAAGATCCAGGAAATATAAGGTTAAGTCCTCACGGGTGATCTGAAGGGGTTTAAATGTTCTGAGGCTTTGGCTCATCTTCATACAGCTCTGAAGTCCTTGCTCCCATATGCAATCCTGTAAATCCTGTTTATGATAGGCAATTAGGTTTTATTTGAACACCACCATAAGTCATTCTCAGAAATAATTTAATGTAATTTTGAGGTCTGCGTAGGTGGATGCAACCTGTAATAAATATGTTATCAGGTCCCAATGATATTTAATCTTGTGGCCCTAGTGAAGACAGAGCAGCTGTGAGAGAGAGTTCCCAATATGAACATACCTGCCAACATCCCTGAGCCAAACGACCATTCTTCCCACTTGGTGGAATCCTCCACAGGATGTTTCCATATGTCCCGCATATTTTTTTCTTTTGAAATTAAAAGCCTAATTATATTTATACAATAATATTTTAAAAATTTTCTCTGGCTTCAAAAATATTTGGTGATGCAGATCAGAAGTTCAGCTTTACATTTGATATTTCACTGTTGGACAGTACCACTGCATGGCAGACTGAGAATATTTGATAAAAAGCACTTAGGATTTGATCTTTTTTCTCTGGTGGTGAGTAACTATATTACATTGACTGGAGTGAATTGCCTGTCCACAATATTGGATTCCTGAAATATCCAGAGGAGARAAGATATTTTTACATGCCTTTTTTGTGGATATCAATTCTGCTGCTGCTTGAATTTTGTGGGAATGAAAAAAAGTGTTTCAAAAAGGTTTTTCCTCAACAGGCCAGACAGTTAATCCATTCTAGAATATGTTATTAGAGGAGATGAATAAGGCTAGTCTGTTTTTCAAAAAATGTTATAATTAGGAGTCAACCCAGACTGTTTAAACCCTATGAAAAAATATTCTTTGTTCATGCTTTGAAAACTTATTCTCTTAGCACATTTTTAGATGGGGTTTTAAGAGCTTGTAAAAGGCKTTGTTAAATATTCAAACTAGCCCTCACACGTGTGCACCCCTTGTACAATTGTRTGGAAAAAGGCAGTGGCCAAGAACGGGGTGTATTTGTGTCAGAGGTGACRGCCCGTGACTCGCTGGAGTAAAGACGGTGCAAGAGAACAAGTAGTTGAAACATTAGGCCCTGTCTCCTGGTTATTTGGCCTTCCAGAGGATTTTCCATTTGCTTGTCTGAGCACTGCATCTCAGCTTGCCCAGCAGATAGTGCTGTGTATGATGCTCATACAAATGAGCAGCAACGTGAATATAGCAGAGGGGTAACAGTCAGGTTGGTCACTGCYGCTCTGAGTACGGCAGTGTCATCACGTAAGCGTAATTTTCTTAGAAACTTGTACTGAAAATTTGACAGCAGTTAGTGATGACCATGAGAAGGCAGCTCACTCTTCAGGTTTGGACTGAAAACCCATTCAGGCAGTTCATGTTTTTTTTTGATCTGTGTTTGTATAGTGCTAACATGATATAATCCTTTTCTCTACCAGATAATGGATTAAATGCATTAGATGTCTTAAAGTTATTCTTTTATATAAATGTTTGCAGGGTCAATGTGTAAAGTGCTCTATTTAACATGGTTTTGAATACAGAAGTAATACAGAATACAGAAGTAATCACAACCATCACATTCTTATATGCCCTTATTGAGCACTTGTGGATAGAAATACCTCGTAGAGAATAGGAGTTGAGTCATTATTGTCTTGCCTTGAATTATGAGTAAATTCACTCTGCAGTATTAGTAATGCTTAAGACAAGTGCACTGATCCAGTCAGTGACTTCATACCCAGCAAGTTCTGTCTTCTCCCAATACAATTTAGCTGAAAGAACTATAAATCTAATCTTCTTAAGTCTTTCGTGTTAAATCATCTGTTGCTTTTATGAACTTTATTACCAGAGAGGAGTAGGAGCTTGTACGGTGGAATCTTAACTGCTTTGATAATGGCCTAGATGTCTCCTTTTTCACCTTTCATCGTACTGCTGCAACAGCATTAACTTAAATGCATTCTTCCAACTAGAGTTATTTTTCAGCTCAACCAAATTACCCCAGAGTTGTTCTTAGTATTATGAAGGTTAGTTCATGTAATAGATGTGTAGAAATATTATTTTGTATTATTCATCTCTTGTTTTTTACTTTTCTCATAAGTGCCTTTGTTTTAAGTAACGAAGGTAAAGACTCACGTAGTCCTTAGCAGGAGGATAAAAGTGTCTGCCTACTGCAAAATGGGGAATGGCTCGAAGAGTGGGAGCAATAGCCATTACCTACAATTTGTTACGGCATTTTTGATCACTGCTTATCAAGAAAGTTTTTGGAGTACAGGGATTGCTGCTGAGGACTTGTTTGTGCTTGATCCTGCTGAAATAGTTACCCATGCCAAAAAAGGGGCAAAACAGGCTGTGTTTTCAGGCAGCGGCTTGTGTTCCCATCAGGTGGAATATTAAGTGCCTGTTAAACTTGACTCTCACGAACACTTCTGTTGATTTCAGGGGGTTCGTTCACAGGAATTAAGCAGATGCTAAAAAGTTTGCAGGACCTTGAGTCTTTCTCAGCAGTATGTTTTTTTTTCTGGGTGCCAGGATGTATTTACAGTATTCTTATATCTTTTAAATAAACTTGTGAAAACACAAAAAGAGTCGTGCTTGCAATTATATATTTGAAATTATATATATATATATTTGAAAGTATGAATGTTTCTCTAAGCCCCTGAACAGATTAAAAAAAAAAAAAAAAATTCACATAAGAATTGGTGGTCAATTAAAGCTTAATCCATGAGAATTTCCCTGTAGATTGCAAATGAGATGTGTCTGGTAAGAATAGACTATAAGAGAAAGCGTCATGGGGAGAGCACAGAAAAGCTTTTTATTTTTTCTAATAAGCATGTGTTTATCAGAAAGAGTAGGATCTTTATTCACAGAAATGAAAAAAGGTAATATATAAACACTATGGAAAAYCATTGATCTAGAATTCCTCCCTTTTTCCCTTTCTCTCCCTTTTGAGGTTGCATGGTGATAAAAAGAGAGGATTGAAGTCAGCCTGTTTAAATCCAAAAAAATTGGAATTTGATAAAAGAAAAAAAAAAAGGCACTTTTATATCCCTTAAAGAGAATGTTTGCTCTTTAGCAGACTTGCTGCAAAGGATTATCAGAAAAGAACAGAAGGAAAGGAGAGGAGGGGAAAAGGAGATAATTCTAATTTTAACTCTATGTAGATAGTAGTATCTGTGGAATTTTCCACTTGTTCTTCCTCTCTTCCATCGGAGACTCAGGACAATCATGAAGATGGGTCTATTTCCGATAAGGGTTTTGGGGACAGAAACTGCAAAGACTTTTTTGACTGGAGAACAGTTTGGAGTTAGAGCTACCATAAGACTGAGTGTTGATCCGGACCAAACGCAAGCAGTGAAAGCAGGGGCACCAMAGGGGAGCTTTGTCAGGCAAGTCAAAAATCTTTCTGCCTCCGTCACTGCTTCATTTATCCTCCAAAAAAAGCAAGGACAAAAAAATTGAGGTAGGGAGCTAAAGCTGAAGTTCTCCCAGCTGCATAAATTGGCCACAATTTATCAGTTATTCCTTGTACTGAAAGCTTATTCCTAATGCAGTATCATGGGACTTTAGGAATCCTAAGGAACAGCTCCTTCATGTCTTGGCCAATATGCAAAAATACTGGACAGCTGTGTGTGTTGGATGGGGGCATCACYTAGTGAAGAGAGGGGTAACAGCACAGCTTTTGTGACTGTAGTTTCATAGAATTTCCTGGAAAAGAGGTGCAATAGTCCCTTGAATTCYATGCAAGGAACCTGGCAGGAAACTGGAGATGTGTCATTCTCATTTTTTTTTCTGCATTTCTAACTCTTCCTGGAAGGGAGAGAAACTGCAGGGATCTGCCACATAGCTCTTTCTGCCACTTGATAGCAAGGATTAGAGCAAACAGGAAAACATTGTTAGAAAAATATAAAACACAGTAACGATTGTTCCTAAGAGATGTCTGCAGCTCTCAAATGCCGTGCAAAAAAAAAAAAAAAAAAAAAATATCTATGCCAGAGATCCATGGCTTTATTTTGGACCATGATGTAGATGTCATTTTACTTGTATTTGCCTAAAAATCCCAAACAACCTTATTTCTGTTCCTGGGTCATTAAAGTCTGTCTCCTTTAGGACATGTATGGTACGATGGCCTTGGTGTGACTGTTGACAACAATGACTTTTTGAGGAAACTGGGAAGATGGCGAAGAAAGAATGCTTAGGGGTGTTTGTGTCAGGGCAAAGAAAGCAAAGGACRTATATTTCTAAGGTATATTTGACCAGGACCACTATCAGATGTTCATAAATTTACCACTAGCTCGCCACTATAAATTACTGCTGCCATCTTCATTGACATATTTTGGGGACTAGCTCAAGGAACTGTGAGTGAATTGTAATAGATTGAGTGAAATGAAATCGATGAAAATGACTAAAACAGGAGGAGGATGGATGAGGGGATCTGTAGGCAAMTCTATAAATCTGTCTTGAAATAGAAAACCTGGTGAACCTAACTCTTCTCCACTGCCATTTAACAGCATTTGATGGAGCTGTCCACAACTTGTATTAGTGTGACCTGAGCAAGCCATACTTGCAGAGACCCAAGATAGCATTTTTTGTGTACATGTGTGTGGAATGATTCCTTTGTTCTTTAATCAGCTTCTTGACTGAGGTGGGATGCAATTCTGGTTGGAAATGTTGCTGTTTATACTGAAAAATAGCCTGTAAACCATAGGAAAGTGCTGTAGAATCTATAAAATAAATAGCTGAGCTTCTTCAGGTACTGGACTGAAATACATTGGCCTAATTGAAATARTGGTCAGCTCTGCTGGCAGAAATCTGCTAATACTGTTTAAGAACTCAAAGATGGCAGATAATGGCTTTGTTTTGCCTACTAAGGCATTTTCTGAAATGCAAAATAAGGCATTTTATTTTTAAAATTAATTTAGCACTAATTTAGCAGTCAGATCGGAGAAGAGCTATCCCTTCTATCTGAGAAGATACTCAGAGTAAGGGACCAGTCCTGCAGCGTTAATAAGGCATTTTCCTACATACAACCCGCACCCAGTGCGGTCTATAACTACCTGACAACTATTCATTTGACGTGTGCTGGGTAAGGACAGCTTTGTGAATCGAGGGCTGTGTACCCTAGATGAGCCACTACTGGCAAGCAAACACTGCAGTGAGTGCCCTCCTTKTTTCCTGGTCTGGAATGTCTAGGACAGATTATGAGGAACAGTCAGCTCGTTTGGAAGGTGTTTTGCAGATCCTTCAGTAGCGGTAGAATTCACAGCTGGTGAGTTGGGAATACCCCAGTAGTATCTGTGTATTATGATAACCTGTTTAAAATCCAAAGTGAAACATCTGGCTTGTCTCAGGGCAGAGAGTGGCTCCAATGAAAACCATCTAAATGGAAAATGTTGGGATGACAGGATGTGCAAGGATGAAGAAAGTTGGATTAAATTGAGGATTTGTTCTCTGGTGCTGCATGAATGTCAGGAAATAACAAGTGGTGTAGGAGGATAATAACTTTTGATATTTTCTTTCTCATTTTGATGGGCCAAATATACATTTTTGTTTCTTGTAAAAAATCTTATAGGTCAATTTTGTGGCCTAGGAATTTCTATTGCTTTGAAAATCACTGGCTAATTTTTTGTTCCCTTAATAATAGCTATTTGCTCCCAGCAGTGAAGTGGGGTGTGTGTGGTTATTTTTTTTTTCCCCTCCCATTCAAAGCGGAAAAAAAAAAAAAAAAAAAAAAGTAGGGTACTGACAATGGAATGAATGGTTTCTCTGATAGAGGGTCTTTGAACCACCGCCAGGAATCTCATCACAAGATAATTCTCTCCTTTGGGAAATGTTTATTTCTCTTGACTTTTGTATGCCCATTGTAACCTATTTACAAGTAAAAGATTTCATTTTTTTCTCTGTTTTAAATCAAACCTTAATTTTTATAGTGTTTTCTCATCAAACTCCAACAAAGTATAATAAGAAAGAGTGATCTGGTAGGTTATGACTCTTTTGAGAATAGGAGAGAGTAATGTTTTTGGTGAGTTATGGATTGGTTTTGCTTTTTCTTTTATCAATATAAATCTAGGAATAAGTGTCATTAATTTATTAGACTTAGAGTGAGACTGATACTGTAGATCAGGTTGTAAAATGGTTGAAGACAATATGGAGATAATGCTCCGGAATTCAGGGCTTGCRCAGCCTCCAGGGTACGGAGCCCTGCTGTTGCTTAAGTGTAGTATCAGCATATTAATTATGCAGATAATCAAAGCAAATGCCTGCAGTTCCTGTTTACTAAAGGCTTCATCTGGTGGTCGGGAGCAGAGGAAGTGCTGGCWAAATAGGAGCAGGCTGCAAACTGTTGTAGCCTGGTGTTGCCCACACACTAAAGAAAGTTAACAGCTGTGCCAGAAACYAGAGGTTCTTCCAGTTTTACTTCAYKGGAGTTGTTGTGGTGATTGGGGTATGAGAAGGACCAGTAGGGACTGGTAGAAAGTGAAGGGCATCTGTTTTAAGGGATCTAAATATGAAACATAGCAGTAAGGTCAGCACACAAGTTGTGGACTGGTGCTTTATATTGGTTGATCAGTGTTTTTTGTCAAGTGTTGAGCTAATAGAATGTATTTCTTACTGAATCTTTTCTTAGGTTAAATTATTTWGTGAATTAAAATTGGTCACATGCATCTTGTTGAGATTCAGAACCTAGATGAATAAGTTGCATRGTAGAGGATTGCTCTTTGTCAAAAGTAAATCTATACTATATATATATGTATTTCTAAGAATGGAATATGGTAGACATTAAAGATGCATTTCCGATCTTAGAGAGAAGGCCAAAGTTCCTTTTCTCTCTGGAATTGCTGTTTCGGTAGTTGCACTCACTTGTCATAGTTTAATGCTTTGGAATAAAAGAAAAAATTGTTAGTGTGAAAAACTGTTAAATTTAATCTGSCTTCTTCCTGCTGAGGAAGCCATTCAAAAGGCTTGGGAGGCTCTCACTTGGTCGGTGGTTACTTTATGTGACTCTTCCAACTCCAGCATTCCTGTGAAATAGGCTAACTAGTCACCAGGTTTACAGGAAATGTGGAGTACTGTAATCACTTACCGTGGGAAGGGGGGGKGGGGGGGGGAGAATCAGCTGAAAAACTTTCTTTTTTAAAGTTTCTGTTAAGAAATATAAGCCAAGTGGAATATTGTTTCTTTAGATGTTCAAGAAAGTCACATTTTGTACTTACTAGAATAATGCTGCCTATGATGTACTCTTTAAAATCAGTTTATATACATATGTATAACAATAACATTATTATCATTCTCTTTTTAGGTGATCCTGATCCTTACCAAGTATTATCATACTGACATGGGAAAAGTGCTGGAGAGCTCCTTGTGGAGGTAGGTTCTCTCTTTTTCTTGCTTTCCACTCTTTTTAGGTCCTTGTTGTCTGAAGGGTTCTGTTTCTTTTCCCTTTTGAGCCTGCTGCTGAGCTCATGGCTGACTGATGCCAATGCAGTGACGTTGGCCAGAGTCTCCTGAGTTCTTACTCTTTCTTCCTTAAATAAGCAACAGTTGAATAAGAATGAACTTGAAAGGAAATTTAATTGCTTATCCTGTAGGAAAACGCTATGATAAAGCATAAGGCACTTTTCTGATTCAGTGCTGTTCCCTTTCTTTTACTTGGAAATTTTACATTGGAAGTTGCTTAAGACTTTGAAATATTAACTGTGTTGGGCTATGTCTATTGGGAGTTTTTGCTGCTGTTGTGTTATATATTGAAGCCAGTAAATAATCCTGACCTGAAAGAAGTCATGATTTCCTGGATGAAATATAATAGCAGTGCAGGTTATGTTGTGTCTTATAACAACTGGGAACATGCAGTAATTCAAATCAGATTTTGCAATTGTTTTTCATTTCCTCAGGATTCATGAATAAGGATATCAATATGCTATTGCTTATATATATATACAAATTGTATGCTCATATGTCTATCAGCACAGAACCAGAGCTATTGGAAGCCTATGTTACACTGGTTCAATGTCATGGATGAGGATCAATATTTTCTCATCACGTTCTTGTTCTTCACAAACATACATATTTTGAGCTTGTCAATAGGAGACATGTTGCTATAATTATTATCTGCTGTCAGCTTGTTGAGATGTCATGTTTTTCAAGGTAAATGGTTAACAGATGCCTAGTTTGCAAAGATGTGTGTGCCTGAATACATACAGAATTATACATGTGAACCTGTGGGTTTTTAACTTAAGTGCTTCAGTATGGAATGACAGTTTCCAAATCAGATAYTTGCCTTTTGATGTGTTCATTTTGGCTTGCTAGATAGACTGTATGTGCTCTAACTTTCCGTATATTTATGTAAATTTTCCTCCACAAACTTTTGCTAGACACTGTACATATACTTTAATAGTGCAGGTATTTCATGAATCTCACTAAATGTACAATTGTTCTGATATTTGCCATGCCAGTTTACTGGGTTATCAACAGCAGTAAAAATAGTCTTGAAATGTTCTGCCTTTACATTTAAGTAGTCAATGCAAGAGACTTATTTGATGAGTTTGTATGAATTTGTTATGTAGCCCATAAGCTTCAGGTCTATAAAAATATAAGCTATCTTGTGGCCTAGATATTGTGAACCCCAAAAAGTGTAAGGAGGTCCAAATTTCAGCTCTGCAAGCAAGAAATTGTGTATTACATGTGTTGGGGTCTGCAGCGGGCAGTGCCTTGTGCTCAGGCAGCCTGTAGGTCACTACAGCCTAGTTGAGTAGAGCTCTCTCTGCAGCACAAGGGTATTTGCAAACAAATGAAAACTTCAGTCATTTAAAAAACCAGTTGTTTGAGAGACAGCCCAGCATCAAATGCAGAGTGCTCAGGAATGGCTCGGGATTGGTATTTAGGGCTGTGACAGTTCATTTGTAATTATCCTTTAAACATACAGGATGGGAAAATAATTGCACATTTGTTTCTGCTTTAAGTTTTGTCCAACATCTTGTGTGAAAAAGACAAACCAAAGGAAATTTAGATACTCTCACAATTGCGTAAGCGCGATCGCCTTCCTGTTATATACCCCTGGCCTATACAACATATGCAATGTGTTATAAGTTTTGCTAWCCACACTTCTCTATAAACCCCCGTAGAAGTCTTTTAAGCTTATGTAGTTGGACCCTGCTCTTTCAAAATAAACATAAAACAGGCTTCAGATAATATTGCTTTCTTTTGAGAACATAAACACTTTAAACAAGGACATTCAGAGCTTGCTGACAGCTGGTGTAACTAAGAACCRGTGTGAACTGCATCTGAATCAAATTGGTGCTGGTGTTTGTGCACAGGAGAGGAAGGACCTTCTATTCACAGGTAAGAGGACCACCAGGTGCTTGGAGGAAAAAAAAAAAATCCACAAAAATGGATGTTTAAGATGAGTACTTAGACTGAGGGTTGTTCTTGCTCCATCCTTAGATATTTTCTGCTTTCCCATCTTTCTCCATTCCTGTTTATAAGCTGCCCATGCAGTTGTCAAACTGGCAGGGGGCTCTCTGTGTGGTGCTTTGAGGGGTGGTTGGTGGGCAAGTAGGGGTATGGCACAGGTCTGGCTAAAGTAATTGGGTGTAATTTGGTGAAGCTTCATGTTTGTRATCCTAGGGAGCCTTGTTTTTACTTGCACTGGCAATAAAATGGCCCAGAACATGCAATGCATATGTTTTTCTTTTCCTGACTTTTGTTTTTGTCTTTTTTGCACTCCTCTTATTTGCATCTGAACAAATATACAGTAAAATGTACAGGGAGAAAAATGTTACAGGGSATTTTGCCAGTAGACGAAAGCCATTAATCACTGCAAGGTTTCTGTGCCCTAATGGAAATGGATGCTGTCCTGTGGCTTTCTGAATACCTAATATGATGTTCTTRCATATTCTCTAAATGAACATAAGCATATGTGATAACCCAATCTACCCTCATCAGGTTAATTTTTTGATGTTGCTCTCCTCCTGCTTTTATCTTGCCAATCAAGAAGTATTATCACAGYTTGGCATTCATTTATATGTTCATTTACTTATTTATAAGCCTTTGCTTCCTGAAAAAAAGAATCATTAAATGTTTCCTTTCTTCCTCCAAAACATATTTTGTCTTTGTGTGTATCTTTTTCTCCCTCCCATCACTCAAATTACTTATTTTTCTCTGCCTTTATTGATCTAATGTAGCAGGGAGTGAGAAGGGAGAGGTATAGAAGCCTGCCCATGTGGATCAGGGTACAGAGTTGGAAACCCTAAGCYTTAATCCCCTTGGAGTCCTACAAGTGCCTAATAAAAAATGAAAATGGTGTGAGATTGTGCCAGTGTTAGCAGCCTTTTACTGTAGCAGACATTTCTGGTTATGCTGAAGAGCTGGAGGCACGAGCTGAGGTGTGTAAGTCCAAAAATGCCAGTGAGTGTTTGCACAGTGAGCTGCTCTTGATACTTTGCTCATGCAGGACTAGTAAGTTAATTAAGTAGATGTTAAAGTAAGGGTAAATTGCATGGTTATTTGATTCGAAGTGGGGAAATAAGCAGAGGTCACACTGTTTTCACGTTGAATGTAAGTCAAAGTAAGAAACCTAGTGAGAAGGCRTAAAGGAATGTTTCTCAGATGTATTGTGAAAGTTGGCAAAGTATGGTATGTCTGGGGGATACGGGTCAGGTTGGTTGTCATGCTAAGCCTCATTAGCTTAATGACAGAAACTACTATTAGAGGCTAAAACTGCAAAATTGGATACTAAAATTATCTTCACAAATTGTGCATGCAGTGAAATGTTGCACACTGGTGCTATTCATATCAGAGTCTGCATACATTTTTATACAGCATGTTTAGGGGGTGCAGAAGCTGAATCAAAGAGAGCACTTAGGAAAACAGATGCTGGAGTGCCTGTCTGCATACATTTTATGGACCAGTTTGTGTATAAATATATAGTTACACGTGTTTTAGGGCTTCAGCTGCCTGCGTGCCTACATGGTAGGAATGCAGCTTTAGATAAATGTATTTGAAGCTTAGAATCAAATACTCTAGCTCTGAATTACTAGCTGCCAAGAAATTAATACTAATACTTATCTGCAGACCTGTGCTAATTATTCATAATATATGTCTTGGAAAAAGCTAAATATTATTATCACTGTTTTATACAAGGGGTAATTGAGATGTTAAATGATTGCTGAAGGTTATCCAGCGACTCAGTGCTGTGTGGCCACAGAAATGGCTTCGTGCCCTGTGCTTGCACTGGCTGAGAGTCCCGTTTCTGACATGAATGCAACCTTCCCCTTCCTAACTTGATCTAGACAATGAATAATAGATGCTGCTGATGACTGCTAATAAAGTTTTG
Source organism: Eudromia elegans (assembly GCA_003342815.1). Classification (NCBI taxonomy): domain Eukaryota; kingdom Metazoa; phylum Chordata; class Aves; order Tinamiformes; family Tinamidae; genus Eudromia; species Eudromia elegans. The sequence goes on along the minus strand of PTEX01000005.1, from coordinate 6,641,516 downwards.
ATTGCACATTATCTAGCCYTAATGATAGGGTAGTGCTAATGCCACTTGCTGTGTAATTGCCATTGTTCCCGATGGCATCGCTGCGTTGTTACAGCTTCGCCACAGCAAAACAAGCTGCCTTATTTTCTGTTGACTCCTCTCCGTGCTGCATGCTGAGCCCCAGGTAAGCCAGTTTCTCGCTTTGGAGRAAAAGCTGCTTGTATTTGCACCCCCAGAAGGGTCTGTGTTCTGGGCAAGGCCTGGCTGTGCCAGCCYGTTGATGCCCAGTGCTGATGAGTGCACAGTGACTGCGATGGTGCCTTGGCCGTTTGTAGGAGAGGCCAAGCATAGTGGTGGTCCTAGGGTTAAAATATGTGCCATGAACAAAATAATGCTCAGGAAAGAAGCTTGCCAAGCTCTGCCTGCCCTACATGGCTCACAGTGAGTGAAAAACAGTATAGACATTTGGTTCCAAACAATTTGGGGCTTATGGGTGAACGCCAACTCCTGAAAATTAATTTAAAAAGCAAAACAAAAAGACTAATATAGYCTGGTGCCCTGGTGAAATCCTTTCTCCCTGCGAAGTGCTGCCTACTAAGTGAGCAACTGTATTCTGCAGCATCCTGTGCTTCCAGATGGTCTTGCATTGTGGTTYTGCTTTGAAAAGTGACTTTGTAGAAATGCCCTCAAGGGATCAAGCTATTGAATCTGTGATTTCCATATCAAGTTTGTTCTTTTTCCAAAGAAAAATAATTTTTAAAAAAGCATCTTTCTAATTAGTAGCTCAGCCAACTCAGCTTGAGATCTAGTGTCTGGCTGTGCTTTCACTGGCTGATGCATCATTCCCAGGAATACAGAATCTGCAATCAAAATACTGCCCACCTGTGCGATGCTTTTGTCCTCCTATTATAGCCTTGTTTACACCTGTTCCGCTGTGAAATGGGTTTGGGCACCGGAGATGAAAAGGCGGTCCTGATGTCCTCCCGCGAGAATGTTATTTTTATTTTTGAATACCAGATTTTTTATGACCTCTTTGATRGTATTTCCATATTCACCTAATAGCATTAAAAAGGCTGTCATTATCTTTGCTGCAATTTCTGTCTTGCTAATACTCTACAGTGTGTCATTTACGTGTTGGATAGTGCAGGAGAGTTACAACTCATGCYCCAAATCAATTTCAAGTGGTGAAGCTACTGAAATGTAGTAGATTTCAGTCTATAAGTAATATTGTATTATGGTTATTAAGTAAGAAAAGAGCATTAGAAAAAAAAAAAAAGGAAGTGAAGGGAATGTGTCTTGGCTACCTTTGAATGTGTGAGATATTAGAGATGATTATTGATGCTTTAGCAGGCAGCTCTGTTGACCTGGAGCTCCAAAGAGTGCTCATGGTTCTCTTGCAATGCACTCTTACAGTGGGGACTCTACCGGGTGCATGACCATATTCTTTGCCCGGTGAAGACCTAGAACTGCCTACTGTCCATAAGTAACTTCATCAAAGCTACCYAAAGAAATTGGTCCAAAACTCTCTACAAAACAATTATTGTTCCTAGATTTTCATAACTGCTCTTCCCAGACAWTGACAGCTTGGAGCAGTGATGATGATCATGACAGATATCTCAAGTGTTTGTTTGTTTCTACACTGCAGTTTGTGAGTACACAAAGAATAAATGGCATATGGATTGAGATGCAGTTGGAAAACTGCAATTTATGTTGTTAGGAAAAGGCTYTTGCTTACAGTGCRCTTGTGCTGCTGCTGGCTGCAGCACTGCTGCTGAGCCTGTTAAATACGCCTTGGCACATGGGGTTGTGACTGCTTTACAGGTTATGTACCTTTTTTGTTGCTTCTGTTTCCTTCCCTTTGCTCTTAGGATGTTAAATCCTTGAGAGACTTTACTGATGGATCAGTTTATTAAGAAGAATAGCTGCTTGTTTAAACTGYTGTGCAACCCCTYCYTTGRCTCAGTCATTTGAACCAAAGCTGTATTAYTTGGGCTTGCTGTAYGTGGAGCTGTGTCCTCCCCTATAAACGAACATGGCCCCAGGCGTGCGAATCGGCCCATGGTGCCAGTGACCGCTCTGTGGGTCCCATGTAGCTGGTGCTGGKGGATCCCTCCTCCCCAAAGCCAGCACAGGACAGCAGTGTGGTGGGTGCAGAGCCCCTTTGCTGGCTTTCCTCAAGGAGGTTGTGCACTGGTATCTTGTTGTGCAAGCCTCTCTGTGAGCAATCATCATCTTGCTAGGCTCAGCACACGAGCTCAAGATGARTGGAGAGAAAAGGTCTTTCTATACRTTAAGRGTCTGTGAGATTTATGAGTGCACATGTGTGTGTTATCGTGTTTTTTGGTTTTTATTACTATACTTAYGCCCTCCCTGCTGGAGCCCTCAGGACCGGGAAGCTTGCTCGGATACTGCCCGCAGTTTGACTCCTGCATGATCAGGCTGACAAGTGCAGTCTCAAGGCTCTTACTGGGGCACGACTCCACTAGGCTATGTTCGTGTAAGAAACAGCTGAGCCATCATTCGTTAGCAGATGGGGAGGCCTGGGCTGCACTGCCATCCATTAACCTGCAGSCCAGCACGGCAGGGAGGAGTTGGACCTGTAACCTCGGGGCAGGTGGACACACACTATATATATGTGTGTATATATATGCAGTAATGTGGGATTTCGTTATTTTTACCACTACAAAACAGAATAAAGAAGAAACCACCCCAGAAAGCAGCTAGTTTCATTGCCTTCACGTTTTTATGACTGCAGATGAACTATAAAAACCTGAACAGAATACACTTAAACTGATAAAGGCAGAGCCCTGCTATAGGGGAGTACGTAGGCAACTAGCTGTGCTCAAAACTAGCTCTGCTGCTGCCTCCATCTCTAGCCGACAGCAGGAACCCTTTTTTTGGACGCCTCATGTTGTTCCTGGGATTTGTGGTGCACGAGCAGCCTTGCCTGCCTCTATGGGATGTGCAGTCTGCTCTGCTGCAGCCCTTGCTAAGTGATGGCAAATTAATCTGGTTGTTGGAGCCCAATGAATGAGCAGCTTCACAGGCAATTATGCAGAATGGTATAGAAAAATGCACTGTTAATGTTTTATTCTCTCATTATGCCCGCAGTGTGGAATATATTTTTCAACGTGGAAATAACTAAAGCGGTATTTCCCACATAAATTATTTATTAGAGACTTCATCACATCAGACAGCTTTTTCTGCTTTAATTTTGGTAGGAATTGGAAGAATAAAAGCTCCAGACAGGCCTGATTTTAACAAGTAAGTCTAATCCTGTGGGCTGAAGAGTTTGCAGGAAGGTGTACAGTGATTAAACGTATCACATAGCGAGATTTAAATGTCTTGAGTCTTTTCTTTTTAATGTTCTTTGRTATGGAGCTTTAGTGGAGACATAGTTTGGAGGTTTTTCTCCTTTATCTTCCCTCTCTCATTGCAAAATTGACTCCTCTTTTGTTATATTTTTGGGTTTTTTTGCCCCTCTTTGTTTTTCTACTTTTCCCTTTTTCCACTTAGACATCGTTTCCCTCTATCCCATATTGAGCATGGCTAGTAACTGACTTTGCTTTTGTGAGTAGCAGTTCTTGAACTAAGTTTCCAAAAGACAACCTGCCCAGTTTGTCTCCTGGCCTCCGTCCTGCTGGCCTTTTCTCACAGGTTCATGTCCTGCCTCTTCCAGGCCTCATTTTCCCAGTCAAGCCTGGAGAAGCTGCTCGTGGGCGAGATGTTAAGTGCTTACCAAAATCTTGTATTCTCGCTGAACATCCAGCTTCAGCTTTGTCAGACGCTCGTGGGGATGGCCCAGGGCTGGTGTCCTCCTGGTGACACCCTATCCTCTTCCTTGGCACTTGCCTTAACAGCCTGTAGCTCATTCTGTGACCTGTGAGCAGGTTTGATCCTGGTTTTGTGCCATGGGATCTGAAATTGCGGTTGCTTCCCGAGCAAAAAGCCTGTTATTGACTCCCAACCTGGCATGTGCTTTCTCTGCCAAATGGATATTGTTTCTCTTGAAGAGGGGCATTCAGGTCAAGTTGCCCCCCTTGATGGAGGCATTGCCTCACTGCTGAAATGGAGCTACCTCTGGGCCAGAAGCCAGGGGAACAAGTAGAGCAGACGTGCAATAAAATCTGCTTTCTTAGTATCAAAAGGACTAACAGTTCAGTCGACCTCTCTCAAAAGAGTCTACATAGGTTACCCTTTGGATAGCGAGTCTTTCAAGCTCTTGCTTCTGGCAGGAGGAGGAAGTACGGTCGTGCTTTCCATAGGAGTCACACTGTATCCTGTAACGCTGATCCATGGGATCACTATGCTGAACGCTTGAACCTAAAATGTTAACACATGGGAGAGAAAACGGTTTTAAATTCTATTGTCTTCCCAGCATTTTGAGGGCTTATCACTATTTTATCTTAATTCTTACCATATGCTGTCCATACATTAATATTGTAATGTCTCTTTGGGATACAGTGTATATGGGAAAATGTGATTAAAAAATAAAATTGTGTCTAGTGAAGTAAGCTATTTAGACTCTGAGATTTCTTTGCCTTGCTTCTACCCTTAGGCAGTGTCTGTGCTAAATACTGGTCACAGACTACAGTGTTTTTAAAATTTGCTTTCTCATCACTGCCTTAAAAAATAGAGTAACAGTAATATTTTATTGTCTATCAATATTTAAAAATACTAGAAAATATCTAGTTGGTGAGATTCTGGTGTGTGAGGATTTCAGGTGTGTAGTGCTTAACCTCTTAGTGTCATTTTGGTGCATTTGGCTGCTCAGCTCGGCTCATGGCTAACGGGACGCCCAGCCCAGTGAAACACAGACCAGCCCCGTGAGAGGGCAACGTGTCCTGGCAAAGAGCAGGAGCCTGGAGCAAAACAACTTGTGTCTTGGCTTTCCATAGGCCCTTATATGAACTTGTGCATCTATCTGTCTTCCAGAATGGAAAGCATCCAAGAAGCACATTTAGATAAAAGACAGAAAGGAAGTTTATCTATTACAGTGTAGAAAGCTGTGTTACAAAGATGATGTGTAAAGCCCGTGTCCTTTGTTCCTATCCCAGCATTATCTTTAAAGGTCTCGATTATAGAAGACCTTGACTGCTGTCTTCCATGTGCTTCTGGTGCCCTGTCTCTGGCTGTGCACAGATATGTGAAACACAAGCTGGGTTTCTGAAAGCTCCGCAGTACTTGTTGGACTTGGCATCTCAACAGGCTTGCTAACATTTGTGAAGTACTCTATATATGACTATGCTCTGGTTCCGTCACCAGTGCCCCTCCATCACTCTGGCTCCCAGGTGCAGATCTCTGTCTTCTACTACATTACACAAATTGGGACACACTAAGTCTATCCCATGTGTAGAAGTGGAGTAATCTGCCCTGTGGATATCTCTCCCTCTCCYCGCTTCAAATAGGCTGCTCCTACCTAGACTGAATATGCAAATAGGTGTGAAAAAATCCCACTTAATGTGACGGACAAGTCGAGTTTAGTGCTTTCAAAATTACTTTGGCACTTCATTATCTCCTCAAGAAGATAATGTTGGTCTTGTYTGCACTGAACCTCTAAGCGTAAGAGCAGTGAGGACGCCAGCATTAGCGTGTCCTCAGTTCTGTTATGCAGTATAAATTCTTGATGGCTTTTGRTTTAGTTGCTTGTACATTATTTATGACATCTCTTGGCTGCAACTGCTGTAATCCACTAAGCAAAGCCCAGCCTATTGTTTCTGCTCACAGAACTGTAGTTTGTTAGGGAGCAGCTCCCAGGTAATTAGGCAACACATACTGTAATTGGTAGTAACATGGGCTCTTCTAAGTAAAGCATTAGTTAAACTGAATGACAGCTCTAAGTAACTTCTTTTTTTCTTCTGAAGACTTATCTACCACAGATAGACATTATTGAGACCACAAATGTGAGGAAGATTAGTTTTGCCAAGAAAGAAAGGAGAGCTATATTCTTTTCTAAGTCTTTCATTTAGAAGAGTGTTCCTTTAAGTTACAGTATTGAAGTATGTAAAGCAGAATTTTTAGGAAAAGATTTCATACAGTAGTGCCATGAAGGTTTATTCAGGGAATGGACTTGGTGCAACAGTATTCACTGCAATTGAATTTACAGAGTTCTGAATGTTTGGGGATGATTTTTAACTTGACCTTGCTTTTATATGTGTATTTTTTTGTTTGTTTGTTTGATAAGGTTGCAAGGGCCAAAATTAGACAGTTAAAATGGAGTAGAAATTGCAGGTCACTATTAAATACCTGAATATGCTGTAAGAAGATTGTTAGTGCAGTATTAATTTGGTGGATATCTTTTCTTTTGGTGTCTTCAAATCAAGGCTGGATTCTGTTGTGGAATGTGTGACAGGTCCAAGTTAACTGGGAACAGTGCAAAGGAAATGGGATGCGACTGAACACTGCACTGGAAGTTGGAGTATATAATAACTGCCCCCAAACATWTTTTGATGTTTGCTGCAAGAGGGCTCTTCTCCCACGGCTGCTCTCTCAAGGACTGGAGATGGGAAGCAGAAGATCCCATTTGTTCTGTCAAAAGTTGGTCCCTGAGACATGTTACTTTGCCTTGGTTTTTAATAAGAGAAAAGTTAAGAGTGAAGGATTGACTCCTTTGCACTTTAAAGAGTGAAGGACCTTTAATCTCTTTAAGTTTGATTCTGTTTTAAATCTGTAGATCCTCTTTGGCTAATTTGGAGGGGTGATAATCAGGAGACTTCAATGTAGGGTTTTTTTGAGTTGGAAATGCAAAGTGAACTCCTGTGTGTTGCCCTCTTACAAAGTATGGTTTGGATGAGTCTAAAGCAGATGCTAGATCAGTCAGGGATTCTTCTGATATTTTTTCCTCTATTTATTTGTTCCACATTCAATATTTAATTTTCCTGTGCTCTCTGTAAAATTTACACTGGAAAATGCCAGCTGCTCTTGCTGTCTTGTTCATAGTACGGAAGACTTCCCAGTCAGCAACCCGTTAAATGTTTTCACCATAGCAGTTGCTACAAAGGAAACAAGTGTACGCTGTCACCCTTGGGGATGTGCTAACCATCTTGGCCCTTGACACTCCTTCCTTAAAAGCAAACACAATCTGAAGGCACAAATCAACATCTTACTGAGGAAGGGGGCAATAAATTGGCTCTATTGGTGTAAATAGACTTCATTCCTAGAAGCAATAGAGCTGTAATGATTCATGCAGGTTACAAGTCAGGGCTTAAAAATAGACTTCAACTGCAATTTTTCCCAACTGTGTATTTTTTTAGGACGAACATTTGTAGAATGCAGTGCTATCTGTAATGGAAGTGGTAATTATCTGTTCCCACTTTCTCACTCTGCTTGGTAGCCCTTATTTTTAGCAGACTCTCCTTTGGCTGCTGGAGTAGCTGTTCCCCAGCCGAAGCCCTGCAGCAGAAAAGGGGTTAAGCTTTTGCTCCACAGCAGCCACTTTCTCCTCTTGACAATTTGCACAGTGTGGGTATTTTTTGTGCATCACAAAGCATCTTCATCTAGGCAGAAACTGGGTGATCTTCCTTTGGGTAGGAGGCTGGGAGGAAATGGATGTTGATTGTATACAGGTTAAATTATTTTGAGCACTAAACTTGGAGCCTTGAAAGGCCTTGGGCTTTTCTCCACGTGTCTGACAATGATTATCTTAATTTAGACAATAAAGTGGAGAGAATTGATGTATTGGAGCTAAGGTGTTGCATACATTTGTTCTCAGCTTTCTGAGCTATTCTTGGCTCCTCCACAAGCCAGGATCTTTGTTTAGCCTCATTCCTTATCAGTCAGTATTTTTGTCACTTAGTGTAGCAGGCAGAAGACTTCAGCGAGGGACAAAGGGACCCTGGAGGAGGTTCCTGGCTGCTGATTTCCTTCTGTATTTGAGGGCAAATGGCAGTAATGCTGGTGTGGGGTTAAAGTGAGTCCTTCCCCCTGACCAGACCTGCCTCGGTGCTACTCAGAACAGCTGAATGATGGTGAGGGTCTTGTTGCATAAAAGCAGTAGCTCTGTCTGCTGCACTTTCCCCACACCCAGCCTAATTCCATACTGAGGATGAGTAAAGGGAGCAGTCCCACCTCTGGTTAAGTATATAAGTGATAAAATGTAAACTTAAGAGATGTGATTGCCTCCGTCTCAGAACTGCGCCCATTCTAGAGTGCGCGTTTGGCAGAGCCTCAGGCTCACTTGTGTTTTATTTTAAAATTGGCACATGACTCACTGAAACTGAGGACTGCTGAAATAAGGCCATGCTGGTAAAGCTTCACGTAAGGCTCACTGAAACCTGTATCAGTGCTCGCTTTGATGTTCATGCCCCTCGATTGGTCACTCCATTTGTGTTACTCTGTTCACATGTCAAAGTACTAACATTGTGTTTCCACAAACGACTTTTGGATAACCAGTCTGACTTTCAGAGGATGGATGTTTAGTACTTTGCAGTTGTCTAGTGCCCTTTAAAATTATTGAAGTTGAATGCTCAGAAAAAATAATGAGTTTTTTTTCTTTGAAATTAGCATCATCTTTGTAGATCTGAACAGGTCTACAGCTCTAAAGAAAACCTGTGACAAGCTTGGCAGCTGCTGGAGCAAAAGAGTTTTGGGAATGTCCTACTGCAAACCCTGAATACGTCTGGGAACCGAATGCCAGAGTAGTGTGAATTCTTCACTGCCTCTGATATGGGGATAGTGTCAGTCAAATGCCTCTCAGTGAGATAAATCCATTAACGTTTGTATGACGTGTTGTGGGAACGTGTCCATGAAGCATATATTRGAGCAGAATTGTTTGGAGTTGTGTGTCTTTGACTGAGAGCACCCTTAACTTCTGGTAGAGATGACAACTGTCCTGTTTATGTGGTAGAACAGGAAGTATCACATGAAAGGAAAAATAAAAGTATTTTCCTTGTATTATATAAATAAATAAAAGTATTGTATTATTGTATATTGTATTATTGTATATTGTATTATATAAATAAATAAAAGTATTTTCCTTGTATTTCCCTATCCTTAGCAGAATTCTAGTTAAGCTTTTTTCTTTAGAAGTTATTTGAGGAGTTTTAAGATTTATACCCTGTGCTTCGCTGATTCTTTTCSATTCTGTGGGTTTACTATCTTTTTCCAAGTGAAATTTCATGACATTCATTCTCTATTTAAAAAGTGCTATGCAATATCAATTAGACACAGGTTAAATATATTAAGCTGGTCAATTCACATTTTTAATTAATGTGTATCAAGTGAGTAATCATGATATCCTGGCGCTTAGGAGAGATCTACACCAACCTCCTTAACATTTTAACCACTTACTCGGCTGTAAGTGCAAGTTATTGATGATGACAGTTATGGGAGGTGAAAAACATCTGGCAAAATCACAAGGATTGAACTTCCACAAAAACTTTAGGTTGATTCATTAAGACCAAGTGTAACTTGGTTTTTTTTTGGGAGAGCAAGAAGTGTGGGATGTGGTGTACAAAGTATGGTGACATATGGTTGAAAGGTGTGACTGTAGCAAGGATGAGGAAGGCAACACAGCCTTCACGGTTACCAGAATGGGAAGCCAGGGCCCATGGGCTTACYGAGAATTGCAGTAGTGAGGAGGGAGAAGAGCAGTAACTTGACTCTGTGCATGACCCKGGGAAAGGGATGCTGAAAGACCATGTCCACACATTTATAAACATTGGAAAATTGAAGAGTGAGTAAAACGAGTCATGAAAAGCTGGTGAATTGAGCAGGTGATTTGAGAGTCAGTGAAAATGGCGTGCTGAGATGTACAGAGAGTTCAGTCATTTCACTTATTGACAAAGTAGARGGCTTTTAAGTCTAACAGTTAAATTTAGAAGAGGCTTGAAGAAGGACTTGAAATTTGGTGTGCTCTGTCCTAGGTGACTGCTGCAGCCGGGAGGCTGCTGGTAGGTGAGGGCAGGATTTATTCATGTGGGTTTGTTTCTCATGTTCCCCATCTTGTCTATCACGAACAAAAGTACCTTTTCTGCCTCTTGACTCCCTAACCAAATGCATTTTGGTGTAAAGCATTTTTAATAGTATTTTTTAATCATTTTCATTGTAAAACTGTAATTATCATTAGGAGAAACCTACTTAGCTGTATTTACAGCTAGTTTGAACAATTCATGTTGGATCTAGTTACTTGTTTACATGTACATATGCATTACGTTTATGTTCATTCACTCATGTTGTGTGACTCTTTACAGAGTGTTAACACTTTACAAATCATGCCAGATTTTCCAGGCTGGAAGGAGGAAAGTCGATGAGATTTGTTGATTCACACAAGCCAGGAATCTGGGAGATGCAGATGCTTTTTTTGTTTGGGGGCTTTATCAAGCCTTCTGAAAGCACAGCTATTAAGCTGTCTTTGCAAGGGCTTAGTTCCTTAGCAATAACAGCTCGTGGGTTTTGCAAGGACAGTGATTGTTGRTGACTATCTAATTTTAACAGCTGGGGAGCACTGCCTCGTAACCAAGACTGCAGATGAGAGCAGAAGTCACTTCCCATGACCTGCTTGTTGATGTGCACAAACACAAAGTGTTTCTAGAGAGAAGTTATATGTTACACAGAGAAGCTGTGAACAGGGACCCTAACATTGACTTGATCTCCCTTCTGCTGGGAAGACTACCACTGGTAACTTCTCTCGCTGTTCAGTTAGTTCTAGAATGAGAGAGAACTCATCTTCCAGCCTGAATAACTCTTTGTAAATAGTTTGCATTTATAACAATTATCAACACATAATTTTATTTCTTAAATCTTCTGATTTGTTTTAGAATAATCAGGAATTATTCTGTATATTTGTGTTTTCTATGTATCTTGTTACCCATAAGTTACTTTGACATGCTGTCCCTTTGATAGACGCTTAATCAAACACTTGCTTTATGGATATTTTATCTGTCATGGTATAAATGGTGTCAATCTTTTGACATGACCTTAGGACTCAAGTGCAGGTGATGCAGATTTGCTTACTGGGATCCTGAGCAGTGAGATCAGGTGCTGAAGCAGAGTGCAGCATGTGCAGGCCTTTTCTTTAKGCCTTTTGAGTGTCTACTTAACTGAGATGCTGAGATTTGACCCTGGGAGCAGAGACAAGGTTATTATTCTTGTTGTGTTTACTACTTATCCACGTATGCTTATCCTCTTGCTTCAAAGAGAGATGTTGTCTTCAGAGAGTACTAATTAAGACTAGGAAGCAAATGTTTCAAATTGCAAGGTTATCAGCAAATGTTTGCACAAGTAAAGACACTAAGTGAATGAAGACATGAGTCTTCCTCATGTCTTCTGTGTCACAGCTGTTTATAGAAGAGTCCCAGTAAGGGGATGAAGCACCCAGTGGCTTAGATCTGCAGCATGTCTCAATTGGAAATACACTTAACTGTCCAAGCACGTGTTGAAGGAGTTGGTAATGGAAAGAGAGCAGATGACTAACACAATTCAGAAACATTATAAATTATCAAATCTGGATTTTATTTAGGTTTAAATAGAGATGTTATGAAGATACTTTGGGCAATTTTGATTTGTTGGGTTTCCCTGTGTGGTGAGCGCGTGTGTTCAGTGCACTTCAATCCTCRTTTTCATTAACAGCTTAACAAAGCTGGGTAAGGAGTTCATAAATTATTTTTCTAATTCAGAATTATTCAAGTTTTTCTCTGAATTGCACTGTTAAATTATTATGATTTAAATTTATATGGACTCAAAGGAGAAAAATAAGATGAATTATGTATCAGAGGATGTGGTTTTGAAAACTCCAGCTCTTCATAACAGACAGTACATTTTTGGGAAATGAGTCGTTTAGGAAAATATTTCTTTAGATTTTTTTTTTTCCCCTGTATGCCATTCATCCTTTCCTTTCTCCTTCCAGATAAGGAGGGAGGGAGGGTGAAAATGAATACGTTGGGCAAGGTGAGAGTCAGAATGGCGTAGACAGAGCAAAGCAAGTGTGAAGAGTCCTTCTCGGTGAAACAGGCATTGCTTTCAGTGCCGTTCCAGTGGGTCCTTGTGGATGAGCTTGCAGCAACTCCTTTTTAGGAGTCTTCCATTTAGGAGGAAAGGATGGAAAATAATTCCATGCAAAGGCTTCCTTCCAAAGGCTTCAATGCAGCCTGTTTCAACTCAGTGGAAGTTGTAGAGAGAATTGAATTTAMGAGGCTAAGCCTTCTGTGATGATAGTTGTGCAGCTAACAATGATGCAGACTTAATGGCTGTAATCAAATAAGGCGTAAGCAAACAGGTTTATGCTTTAGTTTTTGATTTGCACTACAGCTGATTCTGTACAGGAAGAAATTTTGCTGTTATTTTTTGTTTTAAACATTTAAAAAAAACCTTTGGATAATATTACCTTAATGCAGGACATTCAGTATGATTAATCTAATTTCAGCGCAAATTGTTCATTTATATCATTTACATTAAAATAGCTTACTGGAAATTATTCTTTAGGAAACGAGTAACTCTACTGAAGAAGTGACAAGCTCTATTCTCATTTCATATGTTCATTGATTCTGTCAAAAAAAAAAAAAAAGGTTTAATGAGTCATGAATTTCCTCTGCAAAACTCATGTGGACCTTTGCTGAGTACATGTTATTTCTACAGGCAACAGCAGAAAGAATTTGAGTAGGTCTTGCTAACTTGCATACCAGACTTTCTGTCCTACCGCTTTCTAGATTACTGGTGGACRCCTTTAAAAAAAAATTGGTGTCCATGTTCGAAATGTTCATTCCTCTAATATAAATGTTATTTTAAGTGAGAAGCTCCTTACTGCAATTAATGGTGTAGTGATTTCATCGCTSAGTTCCTCTAGAACGTGGGGATGAATACCATCTGGTTTGGGCAGATGAGCAGTGTTGTTTTGTGCAGAACATCTTTTACCGACACTTGCATGAGATGTGTCCTCATGCAGCCCTAGAAGAGCAGAGCTGTGACGTGGACGCCTTTCAAGGCAGCTCCAGAGCGCACAAGGATGCAAATCATCACGTTGGCTGCTCCGGAATCATCTTCTCCAGCTGCCCTTTTCTGACCTTGCTCATACGTCAGCTCCGCAGACTTCTGTAACAGTCGTCACGTGTTTTGGTAGGCCTGACAGAAGAGTCATTAGTACAGTATAAACTTTTTCAAGCTGTTTTCAAGGGTTTTTATTTTGGCCTATTTAGTTCTGGTTTATCCTTGCAGAGATTATTAGTTGTTTTTGCTCTRTTTTCTTCAGCTGAACAACAACACCACCACTTCCTAAAGTTTTCCTTCTCTCTTCAGATAACTTTTCTTTTAATCATGTTTAATATGTTACTTTTTGCTTGGTCTGTTTTAAGCAATGGGCACTTGCACTGAATTTCCAGTATTTTGTCTTTAAAAAGACCTGTTAGACCCTTTACCCATTTCATTGCTGCTTTAGGCGTTGTTTTTAATCAAGCACCCTCGTTTTGTGCAAGCTTCGTTTTGTTGAGTCCGCTCCCGCTGTGGAAGTTCTGGCTCCCTTGCTCGTGTGCAGATGTTGCACCTCCATGTGCCGTGATCACTAGTGCAACGTGACCCATGGGGAGCCCCGCTCACACCGGTGAAGAGTTGCTTCCCCTCYGAGATCCCTGGCCAGCGGCTCATGAAGCAGCCTCTGCGAATTCAGTCCTGGCATCGTGCCCTTGTACAACGTATAACCAGTCTCCATGGGCTCGTCGAAGTCCCCCGTTGCGAGCGTGTTTCCTGGTCTGTCAGCCTTTGCCTTCACGAAGCAAACCGTGGTCACCGTTTCCCTCCMGCCCGGCCAGCACCCATCTGACCTGGTGGCTTGCTGCATGCTGTACTTGCCCCATGTAGGACTGAAATTCCGGTCCACACGGATTGTGTGTTTCTAGGTGATACAGTTATTTATCAGATTTAACTTTACGCTTTTCTGGGAGGAGAGCACCCTTGCAAGCTATTCTCTTTCTATATTTTTCCCTCTTGCAGACCTCTCGTTCCTTAGATATCTCGCACTTGTACAGAAGCACATTTGTTTACTTTATTCTCTGGCCCAGTTTTCCATTTTATTCATACTTGTTTAAATGGGATGTTGTTTTATCTGCCTGCTCTTAATCATTTTATAGTTTGTATTTGCTAACTTCTCTCCTGCTTTTTGCTTGAGAATCCAGTCCTAAAAAGATATATTGTCCCAAACTGCCTGTCCTGCATTTTGAACTTGACTTTGCTATTTGCTRTTTATTGCTATTCCTATGTTTTCTTAATTTGCTTTATAATTGTGTGGCTATTAACATTACTGACTTCAAATCTACTAGAAAACAGAACAGCGAAAACAACAACCTGTGCCATTTTTACCTTGTAAAGAAAGTAAGTGATAATAATTATCACATGCCTGAAATTTTATTCTATCAGTATGTATGTGTGTGTATATATATGTGTGTCTGTATATTTTTGTATTTTATATATATATATATATATTTTATTTCCACCTTCTGCTCTGGCTGTGAGTTTACACATTGGTCATGTCAGCCATGAGGCAGCCCTACAGCTCTGCTAAGGGAAGAGGCTCCTATGCCCCAAAGCATTCCTGCCTTTCTCCATTCTGCATCAGCTTCCTGGGGAAAATTCTTGCAAGAGTGAGGAAACCTTTGTAAAACCCTTGGCCATGTGTTTTCTGTACATTTGTCATCTGGCCTTTTTCTTCCTCCCCTGSCCTTGTTAGTTATAAACACTTGGTATAAAAGCAAGTGGAAGCTCAGGAGCATTCAGAGGCTCTGACCTCCCTGAYRGRGAAAGCAAAGATGAGTCRAACAGCCCTGGCGTGTCCATGACCGCGTCCCCGCGCAGCCGCCCGTGTTCCCAGCCGGCATTTCAATTGAAGCGCTGCACGCAGGAGTCTGCCTCTCRTAGCACCCTACTGCTGTTTATTCCYTCACATACATTAATTCCGGAGCATTATTATTCCTTAGTTCTTTAGGGCTGGCAACAGTCGAGTCGCTGCTGTCCCTTGTACACGGGTCTGTGGTCGGTGCAGCAGCGTCTCTGCCAGTCACCTCCTCTGTGTCTCCCGTACATCTGCCTTTTCTGTATTCTGTCCTGTGGGAAGGCGTCTCTCCTTATCTACCATCCACYCCTTCCTTCAGGGTGTTTCACAATATTCAGGAGATCAGCAGGAGATTAATGTTTCTGGGAAATACATGTCATTGTTTCTAAGAGGGATTCATACAGTAAGTTTCCTAGAAATTTCTGAAGGTTTTCATGCATTTCTGAACATAATTTCATGTGGTTTATAAGAAAGGAGCTTTTGTTTAGGTTTTCAGTAGTTAAACTTTGTCTGTGACCCTCCTGCATGGCATAAGTGTGTGGTTTTTTTCTTGTTGATAATTCCTTTTCAAGGACAGTCTGTGTATCAGACCTGCCTTTTTCCTTTTTTTAATGATAGGAGTTTTATCCCCTCAACCCCGTACATTTTTCTGAAGGCTGGTTGTCGTTCCTCGGGGATGTTCCAGGGCTTCTCRGGATCAAACGAGGCCCGAGCAGTGGCCAGTGCTGGTTCGTAGATTCTTCCTTTGCCSTGGTGTTCGGGTGCAGCGAGTGAAGCCGCCTGCGGGAGGTGGGAGCCCGTCCTGTCCCCAGCGCTGGGGCTGCTTCAGGTGGGGGTCTTGTCCCGTCACTACCATCGCCTCCACGAGCCATTACACAAAATTATTAACTATTAGCTAATTAGCAGCTATTAGCTGCTTGGTTCTTATGAAGGGAGAGCACGAAGCCCGTGCTCCTGGGTACCCTGCGACTCTGACACCTGGGTGTTTTCAGCTCTGTCCGTCAGTGGACACAGACTCTTGAAGCTCATCTCAGAGCGAGGAGAGGCCAGGTGCCAGAGAGCCCYGTGCTCGAAGCGAGAGGTGGGAGCAGAGGAGCAGCCTGGACCGAGGCCGGGTCTCCTCGGGTGAGAAATCAGGTACGTGTTTCAAACTGGAAGCACAACTACACACTGCGAGCCACCAACCCAAGTGAGGGACAGATTCTGCTAGCGAGGTCAGGGTCAGGGTGGCTTCTGGAGAGCCTTGYGTTGCTCAGGTGTGATTTACTGTGCTCTGGCACAGCTGTGCTTGAGCAAAATGTTCTGGCCGGGTCAGGGAGGATAATCTAAGGATTCATGCCAGGTGAAGAGCTGAATGAATCTGAAGGTGAACAGTATTACTAYGGAACAGATGTATTGGGACTGGGTAATAGCAACCTTGTTAACATGTAAAGGGGCAGATGTCGGAGCATGACAGTGGCTCATCTCTCAGTTTCTGTGAGCTTTAATTCCCAGTCTGTAACCAGCTCTAGTGTGATTTTTTTTTTTCCCCTCTCTTCTCTATTTCTTACTTTCTCTCATCATTCATAAGGGTTTTTACCTGTGTTGGCAATGAATGTAGACAAGGCTTATGATGGGGGGCTTGAAATACATAGACTAATGTACTCGGTCATTTGTCGGGTTGGGGAATACTGAGATTGTGCCGCTTCCATTTCCTAGGTGTGAAGAGCAAGGAATAGATTTTCTTTTCCTCTCTGTTTTTGGGCATGTTTGATACTTCTCACATAGACTTATGGTTATTTTTCTGGGCGATTTTTTTTTTTTCCAAGTGATTTTTTTTTTTTTCCCTACTGAATTCCAAGGACGGTATCCAGTGGTCTGCAATTATTTTGGTGGCTTTAAGGTCATCCAGAATCTTGGAGCAGAAAATGGGCAGCATGTCAGGGAACTTTCCAGTGACCTTACTCTGGAGGAGGCAGCTTCTCCACTTCCTATGCTGTCCCCTATCAGGAAGACCTCAGYTGTGGTGGTTGTGGAGGGATCCACAGTTGTCTTCGTGTCCCAGTTCCCTGGGACATGGTGCGAATCGGTATCTCCCGTGCTGTTCGTGTGCCTTGAGGGAAGGAAGACWAATCCAACAGATGTTTTAAACTATTTTTTCCTGTTGCTTCTTGTAGCACTCAGTGTGCTCCATGACAGGGTTTTGGCAGCTGGGGACTGCTGGTGTTCCCGGGAGTGGGGAAAGGAGTCCTCCCTTAAGATGCATGGACACTATCAACTTTCAGCAGTCGCAGGATCTCAGGCACCCAGAGCTGCTGGTGCCATCCATCTTCATTGCAATAATTTGTTTTTGAATGCATCTCTTCAAAGTTACAGCCAGACATTATATAGCTCTTAATAGTGTCTAGGATTTTATATACTTGGTCCTCTAGGAGACTATGAAACGTGTGAGATCTCTAGGGGGGTGTCTTTTTCTCTTTTTTTAGTGATATACAGATTACATATGAAGTAAAAATCTCTTTTCAGCTGSTCTCCCAAATTTTAAATAGATTTGGAAGCTTCCGATGAAGTCATCAGTCACCAAATGACTGCGCCTAAACATATCCTAAATGTAACRGGTTTCAGATTTCTGGCTAAATTCTTTTTTTGCATGTGTCAGAAAAGCCCACAAACTGCAGACAGCTGGAGTGAAGCAGAAATAATCATTCTGTAGTGATGCCCTTACAGCATGTGGCCAAGGGACCCCAGTTATTTCATTGCCTGCTAGCTGTGTGTGTCTGTGTGCTTTTGTGAAGACTGTACACAATATTAGGGATGTTAKGAAATTGAAATAGCCTGTTTTGCTGCTTTTCTTACAGTCAGGAATTTAGATTGGGTGAATTTATTATTAGGTGCTTGAATATATTTTTCATGCACAGCAGGAAATATTTAAAATACGTAACGATGCTACAAGAAACAAAGAAAGCAAGGGAAATCAAGACACTTAGACTTTAATGGACAAGAATGCTAGCTCCATTTCCGTATTATTCTGTCCCTATAGATTTTATTATTCAAAGGAAGAGCTCTTCTTTAAATACATCTAGTGCCTGTGAGACCTAGACATTCCTATACCTAAATTATCTCGGTAGTTGCCTGAGGTGACTTGTAGGCAGGTAGAGGTGTCTAGAGGCTGCCCATGAAGGGAGAGGTGCTGAACTGACCGCTGGCATCACCATTCTGGGTCTGCCACCTCCTGCAAAGTCCATATTAAGCAGGATGATTCTAGGTTATGAGATTCCCATGAGGAAATGAGGAGTCAGTAGGTACCAGCTCTCGGGTTCTGTGGTTTCAAGACCAGAGTTGAAAATCTAAGATAAATGGTGGATGCAGGAGAGGTAAAAAATRTAACATAAGGAAAGGTGATGAGTGAGGTGCTTGTTAGATGAGGAGAAGGAGTGAAGAGGCTGGGAAGTATGCCTACATATATATATGTGGATGTATATATGCATATATATATATATGGGAGAAATACTTGATCCCAGCAGGAGAAAACTACTGCAGGGCTGAATATGTCTTGGATAATGTTTGTGTCCCATCACTATCTTTGCCTGATCCTTTARAACGTTTTGGGTAAGGGATGGACTGGCTATAGGTTATGTATGCAGGGGTCTGGCTGTGTAGGTGATAACCAGTCAGTGGTGCTTTTTGATATAACAGGGGTGTTGCYGCCCCTGCTTCCTGCTTCTTTGAGTAAGTTGCCAAATTTATKGTCCCAAGAAGAGATACCCCAAAGGAATGGACGCTGTGGTTGTRTTGCAACAAATTTCTGGTTGTCTGGGTAGGGAAAGGAAGGAAACAGYTTAGTGTTCATTCCTCATCCTCTGCTTGAGCAAATCAGCAACCCAARTGCCTGGACTGGCTTTGTAAGAAATAATAGGATCAACTGTTAGGAAAATGTTCCTCTTTTAGCTGTAAATAGGAAAGYAGAAAGTATAATTAATACTTCAATGCTTACAGAAAAACAGGATGTATTCTATAAGCAAGAAGGAACAGTCAATTAGATGTCAAGTAATATTTTAGCAATATCTCCCATATGATTTAAATGATCCTTAATGATCACTTTGTCAGGGATCTGACTACAGATTGCTAGATCAGTTACATAAGATATTATTGTGGAATGTATCTCGATTGATACAAGTGTACTAGGATATTCATCCTACTGAAAATGTAGTAAAGTAAGCACCTCTTTGGAGGTAGGTTTCATGGTTTGCTTTTAAAATTCAGCTGTGTGTAAAGCAATTATCTCAATTGTGTATTTCACAAAATCTCTGCTTTTAATTCCTGACTATATTTGCTAATTTCATTGTTGTTCTTATTGGTGTAAAATTGCTTAATTGCTAAGGCAAATGTTCAGCCCACCTGAAGAAGTTTATTATCCATGTATGCCTGTTAAACATGTTTTTGTTCTGTACCAAACAGAGTGAATTCTCATTTTTAAGCTGCTTCTCATCGAAGTCCTCGCTTATTGTTGCTCTGCTTCACTATTTCAAACATGTTTACAGSAAACTTAGGAAGTGTATTTTCCTCTATTTTCTTCTCTTCCTTTTCAGTGTATAATAAAACATCTCAGTGGCTTGCGGATAACCTTCAGGGCAAAGGGATTTCTTCTGTGCTGGATAATGGAGATATGTGTCCAGGGCTTTCTTGGAGCAAACTGGAAAACCTTAAGAAGGGCAGAGGTGAACTCTACCACTGGGCAAGCTTCCTTGGCTGACTGAGTTCACTAAAATAGTATATAAGTCAAGTTATGACTTGTAACTTTGGGTTTTGATCATGGAAAGGTACCTATTTCTGTATTTTTCCATTTTTATATAATTGTGTGCATGTGTTGCAGGTGTGTCATTTGTAGTACCAGTGTAGGTTCCCTGCTGTTGTTTGTAGCTTATGCTTAAAGCAAAAATAGGTAAAGCTTCTATAAGCATTGTACTTTTCTTATCTTCAGTGGATGTGATACTTTAATATTGACATCTGTCCCTATATTCATTTTTTTTTGTGTATGTATAAATAGAGAGGTAGAGAGAGAGACAATGAAAAGAAAACTGAATTGTAAGAGAAGCTACTGTTACCATGCTCTACATTCTCTGTTTTGAATCATGGTTTTGCATTTGGATATAATAGTCAATTTTCAATGAAAAAACAGAAGGGCTTCATCTTTTGTGACTATTGATTTCAAAACTGTGAGAAAACAGCAGCTTCCAAGAACAGGCACTGCATGTAACCTCATGGGAGAGGAGAGAGTTAATGCAGTTCTGCTCTTCTTTTGAATGGGAGTTGGGGGGAGGGAGTGTTTTAGTGTTGTGGAAAACTCCTAACTTATAGACCAGATTTTGTGCTTTGCCTTACGTTCCTCTTTTCCTGGTGTGCTGCTCTTTCCTTAAGAGGTCGTTATCTTTARGAAAGTTGCTCTGTCCAATTGTCAGTTTGTAAACTTGGTCTGGCGAGAATAAACTTCTGTTATCAAAAGGAATTGCGCTTCTCTCARAGCCTCGTAGAGTTGGTCATCTGATACATGTCCTTTCATCCCATTTGAGTTTTCCTCTTGCAAGAGAGGGTTTTAGCTTCAGGACAAACAGCATTGTCTCTTGGTCTTAAGGGCATCTTTGATTAAAAGACTACCTTTTAAGAGCATATCTTAAAAAGAATTATCCCAAAGTGGAWAATTTAGTGGATAAATAGCCAGCAGTTGCTGATAACACTGTTGCCCTGTTAGAATATGCAGTGTGTGCCCTGGCCCTGCAAGCAAAAGAATATTGTATAAATGTGTCTTGAAGGGTAATAGAAGTGAGCCCTTTCATATGGTGATGGGTTGTATGTTACCCTATAACATATCACTGCTAGGAGCATCAAATACTTGCTTGTTATGGGCTGGGTTGGTTGAAAATCTTTTAAAAAAACAGTAAGTCTGAATATTATTTGGAAGGTTGAGGCTGTGGGGCTGCAGTGGAGCACTSTGCAGCTCCTGCTTCGGAGGAATCCAATGGTATTCACCCTTGTCTACTGGAAACTTAATTAAAAGTGAGAGCTTGTTTTATTCCCTCAAGATCTTAAATCCAAAGAGAAGAAAATAYACTCAAATGGATCTGATGGGATATGCTGCTATGCCTGTCACAGATGTCAGGTTTTGATGTCTTCCCTGGAATGTGAAATTCGTTCCTACACCACCCTCCGGCTTCTGAACTCTTAACCCATTCTTTGGGCCTCAGATTATTTGAACAAATGACCCATATCTCTCTTGTGGTCCTTCTTACAAGATTGATAGCACTGAAGGGTTTTTTTTTCCCCTTTGTCTTGGTTTTATTTCATCTGAGAATATATATTTCTGGTGATGTCTAAAAGAGGTTAACTGTGTTTTAGGTTTAAAGGTGGTGGGGAGGTCCTTTTCATGAAGTTCTCTGAAGGGTATAGTCTTACACATATAAGACTGCTTACCCCAAATCAGGACTGCAGTTGGAGTGCCCTGTTGCCTGATCCCTGGGAATATCTTGACTGGCTTCATCCATTGAAATGGGGACTGGAGCCAAACTTGAGCTGTGAGTGTGAAGCCACCATGGGATGACTGTGCCACGCAATTGTGGGGTGGTTGTAGTTTGAGGGGAGAAAGGGGAGGAAAGGAAGGTCCTCAGATGTCCTGTGCATAGTGTCCTGCTGGCTTCCCCTGTGCTGGAATGGAGAGCACGGCAACCTTAGTGCCTTTATGTTGCTGTCATCCGCTGGAAACGAGGTGTATAACATTTTCATTGTATGTTTRCCCGGGATATCTTGGGGACCTAAACTTCTTACCAGATGAGAGAGCCTTCTGTATCTGCATACCATGGAACGTGGGGTGTTGGAATGAGGCTGGGTTAAAGGAAGGCCCACCCCACCACCCTATCCAGCAATGCTGCTTTAAGGAATGACAGCGTGGCCCAGACATGGCGAAAGAAGCCTCTTCACAGAAGCCAATTCCCTTTGTAGGGAGTAGAGATGGTCTCCTCAGTGTGCGGTCTCATGTCTGGAGCTGAACTAACCCTGCCAAACACTCCAGGAAGAGTCGGGGTGCTGTAACGGTGAGATTATTGCAGCAGTTGGCTGGAGGTGACTATTGAAGGCTGTGCAGTGGAGCTCCTGAGCCCTGTCCRTTGGGCAACGTCACCGTTGGCAGCTGTGCAAACTGGGCTGAGGGATTATTGCCAGAGTATCTGTGGGACTGAGTCTTTAGCTTATTCATATATATATTTTTTGCTGCTTTCTTAAGACTGTTCCTTTTCTTGTAATATATCCACTGTTTTAACCAGGGCTTGTGAGAGGGAAAGAATGTCCTACAGAGTATGCTCAAATAATACTTTTTTCCCCCAAACATCTATATGAGGTATCAAACCACTGATGTGTATTCATATTAGAAAGAATCCTTAGATGGTTTCATCCTTCCCCCTTTTTTTACTTACAACATTGCTCTATACAAGAATTGTGGGATTTGGCTCCAAACACTTGACTTTAAGGGACTAGGTCTTTTTTGGTTATTTTTCGAGAAGAGACAATGGCAATATCAAGCCAAGTGTTATGTGAAGACCGACTAGTTACAGTCAGTCCATATAAACAAAAGAAACTYGTATATGAAGTGCTATGTCATATTATGTGGAAGTGGAGAATCAGACCTGTATACTCACTAGGCACTCTGGGATTTATTAGGTATTATGTATTTATCCCTTAATGTTATTCTGAAGATAGGCAATAGCCRAGAACTCCCTCTTGTCCTGTTTCCTAAATACCTTAAGTATTTCCCCTTCAGCTATCTTTAGAAAAACTTAGCTGTTTTGAAATATGAGCGAGTCCCAGTGCTGGGAAATGAAGAGCTCCTTTTGGCTACAGAATTGGTTCAGCAGAGGGTCGTGGTAGAGGCCATTTCTCAGTTGAGCACAGTTTGGGAAGCCGCTGTTGACCACAGGAGGGTCCAGTGGGCTCCCTTGCCCACTGCCCTGCTAACATTCACTGTGAGATTGCCAGGAGGGCAATCCTAATCGTGTAGGTTGGTTTTTTTCTAAGTCTGATCRTTTTTAAAATCTACTCGCACCATTTTACTTGTTAGTTTATTTGACGTCTGTGTAAGAGCATTTGTGCTTCTATTGTGTTGGTTTCCATCTTTCTGTGACTACCAAGTGGGGACTAAGGCCAAGAATTTTAGGAAGCGAGGTTGAGCAAGCTTGGTGTCCAGGCTGAATCACTGCTGCTTCACTACGGCTCGAGGTTGTTCCTGGGGGGCATAATGGAGGGACCATCTCTTTGAAAGGAGTACTCAGCTGGATGCTCTGGTGTATCCCCAAATACTAACCTTCTTTTGAGTCCAAGCTGCAAAATAACCCCATTTAAAAAAAAAAAAAAAATCCCACTTTTTATTTGTCCCTAAGGTGTTTTGGTGTTTAAAAAACCCCAAATATGGTGCTTTAGGAAGGAGGGACCCTTTGTGCTCTTTAGATTAACTTGCAGTATATTCAGAACTTGATGTAGTCTGCCTTTCTATCCTTTATGGAATCAAATAAAAATTCTTGTTCCACAGCAAGTTGCTACAGCAAGAGGTGAAAAGCCTTGTATTGTTAAATCGATCCTTGAGGAAAGGTGTCATAGAAATATAAATACCTATYTGGAGTTTTTACTTGTGTACTATTTGAAAGTGAATGAAAGGAATGGGGTAACATAAAGTTCCGTGGTTAAATATGCTCAAACTGAAGTTCTAAAAGTTCCTGTTACAGTTGTTCTTTCTAAGCAGTCATCAATGCTAGATGAAAAATGCAACCCTGGAGGCAATGGCAGATTRTGAACATCATTTCCTACTGCAGATGTCCCTGGGCTTTCCTCTGAGGTGTGTGTTAGTGAGGAAGGGACGAGGGGCTGYTCAGAGCCCAGGCTGGAGTTTGGAGGTCTGTTCCCTCCATGACCGGAGGTCAGAACCCTTAAAAATGTYGGGATTTTGCCTTGGCCGCAGCAATTTCATTCTTTTAGGTTTGTTTGGTGGAAATGCATCAACTGGAGATTTTTTTTCCCCTTTTGCAAATACTCTTCTAATGTCAGGGCACAAGAGGATTTCTTTTAAAGAAATTTACTGCTGAAATAAAGGAAGAAAATGAAATTCTGCCGGCTGCTGCTTAAGACTTATGGACAAAGAACACCCGGACAATAATTACTTTTAAAGCCTCACTGGAAAATAGAAAATCTTTTCTTATTAACGAAACTGCCTTTAAACCTAGAGGCTCGTGCCGGGCCTGCACAATTATTTGTGTCCTTGCCTGTGTTGCCTTAGCATTTTCATTTTGTGTCTATATTAGCCAAGTCTCTTTCCCCCTCATTCTTTTGTAGTGCTTGTTTAGATGCACAGGCCACACCASGATGCCCTCCTGCAGCCACAGCCAGGTTGTGTTGCAACCTCTGCCTTTGCAGGCACTGCGAAGTTTTAGTTTTTCATTCATTATGTTTTATTGTARTATTGCGTAGAGATCTTTATATGTATCTATATATGTATATATATTGTGTGTATATACACATATGCCTATATCTGTGTTTGTGTGTTGATCTCTTCCATCTGAATATGATGACTTTTCCAGTATAATCAACGCTTCCTTTTCAGTGGCTTTTCTGCTAGACTGCMGTCATTCTACACTCTTTTTGGTAATATTTCCCAGAGATGGGGTTTAAGCAAGGACAAGGAACAAATCTAGATTCAGACATTGGTTTTGGASCCTCTCTAGAGGATCAGAACAAATCCTGGAAAGTAATGACTCACTTGAAGGTAATGAGTATTTGGATATGAGGAACCTGTCTTCTGTCATCATTAAATAGAAAATTTTGGTGAGTGCTTCCATTTCCCCTTGAGATACTGCTATTTCTGCAGAGCAGCCACTAAACACTGAGCGACATCAGCTCATAAAGCACCTTCTCATTCAGGCAAAGCAGTGCATGTTGTGTTGCTTGTCACTGAGACCTCAGATTCTACTTATGCTGATGTAAATTTAATATAAATATGCAAAATTGTTTCATCTTACGCTGTCCTGGATTCTCATCTGTTTCCTTTGTGAAAGTCTGGGCGATTTAGAAAGAGCAGCTGTTTTAGTGCTCATGTAAAAAAAAAAAAAAAAAAAAAAAAAAAAAAAAGAACATGACTTTGAAGAAAAATAATTCAAGTGGCATTAGAAATGAGTGACTCATGAAGTATTTCCTGACTTACTGGTGAAATATATCTTTTCCTGAATGGTGTATATGTATACAAGGATACATGAACCTAAATTTTAGGCATYATATAAGACCCTCAGCAGTGTTGTCAGTTCTGTGTGGTCAGAAGTGATGAACAAGCTTGGCTCAATCTGTTGGGAATCCTTTTTGCTGGTCTCTTGCCATCCATGTCTCTTTTTATTGGTCTTTCGCCATCTGGGTCTTTAGGATCCCCATTTGGAAACTCTTCCTCCAGTTATGAAGAACAAAGATTTCTTTTGGTAATGTTGGTGTTTAGGAAGATCAGGGCTTCTTGTGCCTCCTGTCCCTGCTGCGGGGCTCTTGTGCACACAGTGACAATGTAAACATGAGAGTTCCCAACGATGAGGGTTGTGTGTTGCCTGTGTGTCCGACTGTTGCTGCAGAAACACAGTACAAGGGTGCTGGCTCTTCCCCTGTGTGAGGAAGTCTGGATTTCTGTGTTCTGAGGATGCAAATGGAGTTTCCTCCACCTTATCCTGTTCACAGGAAGCTACAGAGTGTTTGAACAATCCTTTGGGATCCATGCATTGCACTATAGGGGAAAACCTGGGGCTTTTGGTTAATCAAAAAAGGGGCAGTTAGGAGCAAAGCAAGTATCACACCAGGTTTAAAGGGTCCCTTTCAAACTGCTTTTAATTTGGAATAGCAAAATTTAGGCTAATCMGTAATAGTGTGACTGAAGTTATTGACTGCTGGAGATGCAACTGCTTTTCAGAACAGAAGTKTGAAATGAGGAATTCATGAGCTTTAAACATGCAGGAAATGAGGCTTGGGTCAAGCAATTRGATTTGTGCTACTAGATTCCCTGTAAACTTTGCTAAGTATCATAAGGATAGGGTTTTGTCCAGATTGAGCTAATGGTTGAGTCTGGACCTGATTTGTATTTTCCTTCCTTCATGTAGCAGCTCTGATGTTCTAGGTTTGTGATGCTACAGCAGCTGATGAATCACATATACATAAAGTTCAGAATCCTAAGCCSAGAACTTGGATGTAAAGGAAGGAGAATATTTTTAGATGCATTTACTTATGCAGTATAATATTTATATGTGCAGGGCTCTGTGTTTATAARCATAGKTATTTCCAAATATGCAAAARKGTAWWCATAATTATTCTGTGGGKTTTTTTYCCTGTGATTACAATTGGGARCAGTCTRTTGACAATATGTTTCTAAATCTCTYCTGTAGTTTCCTACTGATCTRTGTAATGTATAGAAAGTACCTGCAYCTGCAAGTGCTTGCTCAGTTTGCATTCCTTCCTGTGCCCCCTCTTCCCATTTGTGTTGGTGCACTGGGGAGACAGTGGCATTATTGATTCTTAAGTAATAAAACCCCACTTTACTGGTGTACATCARCAAATGTATGTTCCACTGCTATGAAGACAATAAAACCTCATTTTTCATGCCTCCCTTGGTATGAGATGGTTTAGTTGAAGCTATTTAAAAAAAAAAGGCAAAAAACTTCTGCCCATTAAACCCATTTGTCTGTAATTTGCTACCCACCAAAGCCAGTTATTTGCTTGTCCTCCTCGTGCCGCGCTAGCTGGTTTGAATTTCACGTCTAAATGAATTTCTGAGCAATGGTTTGTTCCATTCTGGCTTTAAAGCCTAATGAGAATGTAACATATCCAGCCCGAGGTCGCATTTGATCTTACAGTCGTAGGCAACAGGCCAGTAGATTGCAGTAATCGTTAGCAATTGTTCATGCAGTTGTTTGCCTGTATCCTGACCGGGGGCGGCTGTGTAGAGCCTGCTTTGGAGTAGGGCAGGTGGTAAAACCAGCGGGGTTGTGTTGTCTTGCTTGTGTGACATCCAGGTTCATCTCGCAGCGGGCCCTGTCCCGGTGACTTCCACGGTCCCATGGGGATTAATAAACCAGAGCTCTGTGCCTGAGCTGGTGGCTTTTTCTCTCTCTGGATCATTTTGTGAAAGTAAGAGAGCTCCTTTAAYGTCACTGACCTCCCCTCTGGCCTGCCTGAGTTCACTGCCAAACCTGAGCCCTTTTTGTTCTTTGAGGTGTTGGAGTGAATTATCTGTCCTGCCAGAATGGGCTGAAATGAATATGCTTCCTTGAGGAAAATTGCAAAGTTAAAGTAACTTTTAAAGAAACCACAGAATCCCTTTTCAATATTTAACTTAAACCCTGACTTGTTTTCCTTTTCCTTTCTCTTGGTCTGACACAGGACAGACTCAAAATTGAGGAGCGAGAAGGGGCAGTACTGCAGTGAGGAGGRGGCTTTGCTTGCTTGGCCTGTGGCCAGTCCTAGGAAGGAGCCAAGTCCAAGGACCTGCAGAGGTGCTCAAGACCCTGCTCCGAACCCATGGGTTGCAGCTAGGAAAAGCTGCTCGTCTGAAAAGGGGACAGAGGGACATGAAGCCTCACTGTGAGGTACCGAGRTGCTGTGGAGATGGCAGTAGACCCCTTAAGAAGCAGTAGGCAATGGGAGGCTGCAACTTCCCCATGAAGTTTCTGCCAATTAAGATGTTTTGGAAGTTGTCTGGAGCTGAATCCAATGGGGCTGTGTTGGTTTGATGTTGGGAACCTGCATTCTCTTGGAAATGGTTCTGATGTTGCAAGTGATCCCTGCTGCATCAGCATTCGGACATGTCCCTTCAACAACAGCACAACCAACTTCATTTACTGGGGCAAGGTTTTGCTGTTTGGGCACATGCTCCTTCCCCGCCTTTCCTACTTTATTTCACTTGTGAAATAGGCCTCGGTTAGGCACACTTTTACAAGAAACCTTTTGTGAGGTTCTCCCAGCATGCAGGCGTTAGCGACTGGAAGTTAATATGTTGGAGGAATCCAGGTATATAGAGAGGACAGCTGCTCTCAGCTGCTCTCTCATTCATATATATATTGTATAGCTGCACTCAGGACAATATAATTTTCCCCCTCTTTTTTTTTGAACTAGGGGAAACTATTTAATAAAGAGAAAAGGATATTTTCTGCTGTGTTTGAATGAACCCACATGAATGGTACACTTATATTCCAGTGCCACAATTTCAGCAAGTGAAAGAGCTGGGCTTGTTTTTCCTGTGCTATGGATTTTCCTGGGATCACGTATGGCAGAGCTGCGTCCTGCAGACAAAGTGCAACGTGGTCTCTGGGCTCGTTACCGCTACAAAGACATAGTCTTATCATTTATTTTCTCTTCCTATTTCAATCATTGTATACTGTTTTTCTCATGTAACGCTTGTAGTCTTTTAAGGGAGCTTAAGATCGAATATGATTACTAGCTGTGAATGCTTAGCAGTGGATCAGCTCCCTTCTTTGAAAGCTTTTGGGTGTTTGAATCACTGGGGCAATTTCATGCCCTTGATGTGTGATGTTCATGTCGGCTGTGTGGTTAAATAGTGGAAGACACCAAGTGGGGGACACAGTACTGTAGGCAACTCACAAGGACTGTAAGGACTGAGGACCAGCCGTGAYGGAGACCATGAGTAGCAGATGCTGCATGACTTTGTTGTTCAACAAAGAGCACGTCCATGCAACCCAGTGCGTTACCATCCTGCTATGTAGGATAGTTGCCAAAGGATCTTTGAATTTTCAAAGATGTCAGAGTTTTTAAAGGATATTGTGAAACCATCAGATGAAGACATTAACTGCCTGTTGTACATGCTATTCTTTGC
This sequence comes from Eudromia elegans, assembly GCA_003342815.1. NCBI lineage: Eukaryota > Metazoa > Chordata > Aves > Tinamiformes > Tinamidae > Eudromia > Eudromia elegans. Next base: position 6,612,915 of record PTEX01000005.1, on the reverse strand, counting down.
AAGTAATGTTGGTTTAGAAGAAACACAGCACACGTTTTCTTGGTTTCTTTTGAAAGACTTTTATGTGTGTGACATCTAATTCAATGTTTTCTTTGCACTGAGTGTGCTTTTTATTTTAAAACTACTTCTAGAAGTACTAAAGGTTACTAATTAGCCTGTAAAAAAATCTGCCAAGAGACATATCGCAGGATATAACCCTGAAAAATGAAGACTTACTACAAAAGAGCAAAATGCACACACTGTTTTGCCTTGAATTTTGGGAGATAAAGTGAGTAGATAATCTTCTAGTTGAAGCAAAAGTCTGGGGATTGGCTCCATTTGGTGCATGTRCAAAGAAGTTATTTGATGAGTGTTTCTTAAGCACCTACAAAGGATCTTGGTGGCCAGTTTTCTGTGTTTTAGGAACCACATGTCCTCAAGGTCAGTCGTGGCTGTGAGTAGGTGGTGCTCTGACCTAGGCAAAGAGAGCTCGTCAATGATGGTTAAACTGGCACACCAATACTGCATTTCTCTTATCTTGTGCAGCGTGCTCGCTGTTTTTGCAACCTGATCATTCTGGGCACTGCTGCCTGTGGTGTCCTTACAGACTCCACCTAGGGCTACTCAAAACATTCTCTCCATATTTCATAGAATATTTTTRACATGGTCAAACTCAATATGAAACCCTCATAAGGATCAGATTTGTTAGAAAAGRACTGCTAAAAAAGATACAAGCTATTTCACAGGGTTTCAGGCCCCAAGGAATCACTTCAGATCTAATTCTGATTTTCTTAACAGATAATTTTGTTATGCCTGGATACTTATTTGCACAGACTAAGAAATTCTTGTCCTCTGTAGATTAAATTGTGCCAGAGAATAGGRTAGATCAAGAAACCTCTAATACTTAATACTGTTGGAATGGTAGGAAATTATTATATCTGACTTTGTGATGCCATTGAWAAAAAAAGAGTTCATAGCATCATTTTTCCACTTACATCCTTTGCCTGTGCTTAATCCCTGGTGCTGTAGGAGATAAATACGGTTCCTTGCTCCTCTGCCTTCAGAGTATGTCTAGATAGCAGTATAGGAGGGAGAAGTTGTTTCTGACCTCGGTGGGTGATTTGGGAAACCCTGAAAGATGAGATTTCATTAAAATGATTTTCTTAATGGAGAACAGAAGTCGTTCTGACTCTTCTGGGGGAGAGGCAAGAAACGGTGTTTTTCTATGACCCGTGAAGGAAAAGAGAAGAGCAGGCAGCAGTTTTGCRATCTGGTTGCTTCATAGCACCCCTGCCCCCTAAAGTCAGACTATTTTCTTGTCCACACCAGCAAAACATGTTGACTGTTAGGGATATCTCCAAGAATCTGGAAGAAAAATATGGAAAAAGATATTTATTCTAGAAGGATAGGATAGTATTCCTTTAAAGGCTTAAAGCAATGCTGAGTCCCCTGGTAAGGTATCCCAATTTGATTTTCCCAGCTGTGAAGGTAATCAAAAGCTTCTTTCAAGGTTTAACGTGCTAATGAGATCCAGTGTCTGGAAGTTAGTTATGCCATTGTCTGCATGATTAACTGTTTCCCTCCTGCTATCAGATAGCTTTTATGTGTGAAAACACCTGTATGTGGTGATGAAGTCAGCCCTTAACCTTCTCTTTGATGATGTGAATATGTTGARCTGCTTAAGCCTCACATCATAAATCTTGTTTTCTAGGCTTGAGTCATTTTCTCAGCTCTCCTTTGAATGCTCTCCAGCATTTCCACATGTTTCTTAAATTTTGGATGCTCTAATGGTATTCCAGCACACAGATGATACACAAAGGTGAAGTGATTTCCATTTCCCTAACCCCTATTCATTTTTTATCTGAGACTATCTTAGATGCTTTTCACTGAGAAATTCCGTGAAAAGTTCATTTGGAAGTAGTCATCCTTCTCCTCCTTTTTTCCAGCCTCCCTTTTTCATCATCTCTTCCATAGGAGTCGTCTTCTGAGGTTCCACAGTGAGTGGCTACAAGGGCAGTGACCAAACAATGGTCCTTAGACCAGCTCCGGAATCCCCAYTTGTTTCTTCTTAATTCTGTAGGCTATTTAGGCTTGTAGTTCCTTAAGTGGATGATTCAAGTACTGTTCTAGACTTCTCATTAGTCATATAAAAACTCCATTTCTAATTTCCGTTGTGTTGCCTTGCATTTGGCTCTGTTGAAGTGGATTTTGTTAGCTTCTCGCSTTGTAATCAGTAATTCAGATCTCAAACATTCTATTTGTCATCTTCAAGACAAAGATTTTGTGTCTTTGATAAAAATAACTTGATACCACGAAACGTTTCCGAGCGGCTCCGCTAGATGAGGAGCTGTCCGTATCAAGTACATTTAGAGTACTGGGAGCGTACTGCAATTTAATCCATCTGCAGCACGCCGTGCTAATTCCACATCATCATTTTCTAATTGAGATGTCGTGTTGTACTAAGCCAAATGCCATGGAGAAATCAAGTATACTATAGCATACAATTGCCTTTGTCAACCAGACCTGTTATCTCTACAAAAAAAAAAAAAACAGGTTTGTTCTACGAGACCAACCCTCCATTAAACAGGCTGATTGACATTAATTAGATTTTTAGCCTCTAATTCTTTCTTGATGAAATTCCAAATTAATCGTTCCATTTACAGAATGCAGAACAACAAAGGTCTGTGGCCTGTCCCTTTTATCCTGCTTTAAATACTACATCTCCTTTGGCAGTCCTCTATTCCTTTGGAATTTCCCCAGTTTTCAAAGGTGGTTTTTTTAAATATGAGTATTAGCAATTCAGGGAAGTGCCTCAGCATGTCCTTTTAGCACTCAGGGGTATAYGTTATCCAGGCTGCTGATCCAAACACTGTTTAATTTTAGCAGATGTTGCCTAACATCCTTCTTTATCRCTTATGGCAAACTTTCTATTCTGTCCACAACTTTGCCTGAGATAATTCATCCTCCTACTTCATTCTGAATACAGAATAGAAAAATCCATCTGAGTATTTCTGCATCCTTTGTGACACCCTTTTCCACAGTATATTCCACACCGGGATATTTTCTTCCCACCATGACTTTTAAGCAGTCATTCACTTTCCAACTATTGCCTTAACGTTTTGGGAAATTATCTTCCAGGATTTTCAGTTTTCCAGCAGCTGGAGCTGCAAAACCAACCTCCCCGTAATGATGCTCGCTGGTATTTACACAATATTGCGGCACAGCAGCGTTCGTCCGGGCCTCGTGAGCTGTTATTGGGACGTGCTACGTCTCCTGCTCGCTGTCCTATCCATGTGTGCTGTGCTCGTGATGCCGCAGTGGTGCTGGAAGAGGTGCATGTCTGGGTCTTGTTGCCTTGGGTTGCCGCCCCTGGCACCTCTGGAGCCATCTCTGGAGCCARTGCAACGTGGGACCTTCCTCTGGCCCCTCCTCTGGGAGCTGAGTGGCGGGCACCTATTTCATGTGGAGCAGGCCCAGTGACCCAAGCCCTAAGAGCAAGGCTGGGGAGAGGGTGTGAGAGGCACATCAAGCACAAACTGAGGGGCAGCAYGGGGCAGACTTGATGTCCTGTGTGTAACATCAAAACTGGACAYGTTAGCCACAGCTTTCCGTACATCCCTCCAGCTCTTCCGATTCCGCTCCCCTTTCCGTCTCATTAGTATTGCTGCAGATACCAGCGCATCCTCTGCGGTGCTGAGCGCTGCAGCAGAGACGAGGTGGTTGTGAATACAACTGCGAGCGTTCTTTATGGTTTGTTTGACCCTTTTTTAATCGCTTCCCGTCCYCGAGCTGTTGGCTGCTGACAGACAGACTTTGTTTTCTCTCTGTCACCAAATGCGTGGAGACTAAATAGCCGGGTGCTTCAACCGCATGTCCAATGCTCGAGACTCTAATAGCAAATTGATTGATTGGCTCGATGATGAAATCAGACTAAGACTTTATTAAAGTGTTTGTGGGCACCAGACAGATGAGGGGGAAAAAATGGAAAACCGATTTATTTCAATTAACTCCGTGAAAACAATTCTAGGAAACAGTGCCAGCAACATGGTGGGGAAACCTGCTGAAAGAGACAAGGTGGCTTGATGATAATATTCTGTATTTTATTAAGAAGGAGTTTCCAGTCTCTAAAAGGAGCTCATTTTATATAGCCATTTTTTTCTGTACAGGTCTTTGTGATAGGAAACAGTTCAAGAACAGCTAAAATGATCAGAATAAAGTAGAAAAATAAAATTTAAAAATAGGAGCTCTGTTTCTCGCCTCAATAAGTGCATTTACAGAAAGGAAGAGTCAAAGCCAGTGGCAAATTTCAGTGCAGAGACCTGGAAAGGAGCTGCAAGGGATCGAGTGCATGATCCTGGACCTTGCTGATTTTATCTGCCTCTTGCAGGCTGGAGTTTGCAGCCTCGCCTGCCATGTCCTGCCTGGGAATGCTCAAAAGCTGGGTTTGTGCTGTAAGTGTTTTGGAGCCTGCAGGGGAGTCCAGGTGTGGAAGGCTGAGGAGCTTCCCGCGAGTCCTTGTGCAGCGCAAAGTGCTGCAGCCGGCTGCTCGGATGAAATCATCTCCCATAGCTAGGGTTTTTTTTAATGAAAATAAACCCCGGCTCTTCCTTCCTCAGTAAAGGCTTCATCTGTTCAAAATGCTAACCAACAAATCCTTGCTGACCTGACTGTAGGAAGCGTCTTGAAGGGATGTTACGGTTACTTCATCGGGATGGCAACCTTCAGGAAAAATGGAATGGTGCCGCAGTGAAGAGCAGCTCCTTCATGTTGAGCTAATGATTTCATTGCCTAGATTAAGCAGTCAAATCACTAGKTAACATGCTTGCCCTCCAAACTCTGACTGCATCCTCAGTCAGATACCACAACCCAGCAGTGTTTCCTCTCCAGCTGTCCAAATTTCTGTCTTCTCCATGGCCTCTCATGACAGACTTGAAGAAGTTCACAGGCATTTTCAGTGCAGAACTTGTGTTGCCAGTTAAATGTTCAAAGCTGCTACAGTTAATTGCATGTAATATAAAATTAATCAGACCAGTATTTACCCCCGTATTTATTTAGTATTTAACTCACTGAAAACAGTTTATTTTTAGAGCTCTACAGGAGCGTTGCAGGAAATGCTAGACTCGATGGGAGAAGTTGTCTTTTCCCCCACCGTACCCAGAGTTTGCTCACTTGCCACCTTACAAAGCCCACCTGTACAACAAAAAACTTTTTTCTACTGAACTGTCATTAATTTTCTTTTTATTTTTGTGGAGAAAAAAGCATTGCTATATTTTATAGCTATGCTACGTATTACRAGTATGAAATTGGACAATTTTTAGTGTGGAAGAGATCTCTCGTACAGAGTTTGTTTAGTTATGCTTCTGTGTACTGTGAACGACGTATTGTGGCTATGAAGTAACTCACAAGTTCAGTTCAGGATGACTTAGCTCAAATTGCCACAAACTGAATAGTTCTGGTTCAAGGATCTTATAAGCTCCTTCAGTCTCTGGCTGTTCTCGCTCAGGATATTTATAGCTGCTGCTGGAGAAGCYGGGATAGTTTGTTCTGCAAGAACAGCAGCTTGAGACTTCTCTCCTTTTCTGTGTATTTCTTAATTTATTTGCTTGCTTGTTCTCTCTAGCTTTTTCCACTTCCGAGTGGAGAGAAAACCCTATTGATAGTGTTAAATAAGCCAGTCACACAATCTTGATTTCCATTAAATAAGACTGCAAAAGAATCCGCACAAATGTCAAGAAGCTGAAACTGAAACGTGAGCAATCAACCCTAATTCAGCCTTTGGAGCTGCAGGGAGATGATGCATCTCCTTGTAGTGTKGCCTATGTGCCATGCACTAAAATTGATCAGATGATAAAAAGTTGCAGTGCTCAGACATATTGTGTATTTATCACAGGCTTCAAGAGCAAGGTAAAATTTCATTTAGAGACGAGAGAACTGGCCAGTGCATTTGTTGGATTTTTTGATTTAAAGTGGAATACGTGCCTGGGGATCCTGCAGATGAAGGGCTTTTTACACACGATGCTGAATATTTATTTTTATGGTTTAAAAATCTGATATGAATATTTAATATGTGGAATAATGTTCAAAATGCATTAGTAGTTGCTAATTACTTTAATGTGAATATTTGAAGTGATGGTCTGATTAACATTTGAGAGTAAGTCGCTGTGATGGGCGCAGGTTCAAGGGGCTGYGTAAGCAGAGGCTGCAGAGCCTCAGGCACAGGGGGGTAGTGGGAAACTTCTTCCTGAGATGCCTTTTTCAGGAAAAAAAAATCTGTCTTTTCCATCTGAAAACTAAGTCTTGTTAGATTTTCCTRTCTCACTGCATTCGTCTGAGGTTTGGTTTTGCTGAAGGGAGTCAGCTGCTCRTTGCAGTCCCCTCTGCAGACACCCTTGCCCCTCCTCAGCATCCAGGCTGCCATGTCYCTGTGGGAAAGTTGCCGTATTTGGCCTCACCTTAATATGGGAGAAGGAAAACCGGGAATGTTAGAAAATCAGAAAGCTGCTTTTTTTCARAGCCCTTCGTGTGTGCATTAGAGGGGTCAGAGCTGACTTCCACTGTAGTAGTTAGTATTTTAGGCAGCTGCTTAGCTTTTCGTGATGGGTTTTCGCAAGTGAGGATGCTGACTTGTGCTCCCCTTTTGACTGCGTAGGCTGGGGAAGAGCTTAGTATTCCACTTTTTTTTCCAAGCATTGGGTCACTGAGAATCCCCATTAACAGGTAAAGCACCTGCCAAACCCACACAGTTATTTGAGCCCCGGATGTGTCTAAGRCAGCAACAGTGGGAACAAAGAGAAACGCTCTCCTGCATTTCGAAYTGTGGCCTGAGCAAACCCCTGCCATACGTGCGCCTTCTGCAGCTCTGCCCTTTTTGTTTCTGCTTGTTTAGGCATTATTGTATAACAGCGTTTGCGTATTTTTATGTAAATAAATGTGCTAATTAAAACAACAGAATTTTCCCCTCCTGTTAGTTTTCCAATGCTGCCTTCCTCTTTTTCTCCCATCTTCAATTAATATGAAGAAAATCATGTTCTCAGAAGTCAGATCTTGAAGATGGTATCTTACCTCTGCACATTATGTATTTCCATATAAGAAAATAGATATGCATAGAGATATATCTGCTTTTTCACTGTGCCTGTGTCCTTCTGATGTTCCAGAATAATCAGTGAGACCTTTTGGTTAAAAAAGAAATACAAGTAAAGATGAAAATAGAAAGACAAAATTGTCCTTTGATATCTTAMAAATATGAGGTTTATATCTGGAAAATTACTACCTGCTAAGGCCTCCTGCTGTTGCAACTAATCTTTTTAAATTGGCTCTTCACTCACTTTGCTCAAATCCAGGAATAAACTGTGTTCTGAAGRCGACCTGGGAGCTGCTCTGGTTTTGCGTTGCTTTTTCAGCTTTTTTCCCTCCACCTCTTCCCCTTCACATGAAACCTACTTACGATGGAAACCAACATATACTCTACATATCTGGGTTTTTTAATGGAGCTCTGTGAAATAAGTTCAGTTTGAACAAACTTATTGTTAAATTGCTGTATTTTTCTGTTAGCTCCATGTCAACAACTTGCATATGAGCTTCCTATCTAGCTGAGTTTCGGGCAGTAATTTTTTTTTTTTTTTTTGATGTTAGGTTTGTGGGTTGGAAAGATGTGAAAGCTATAGTATGTGCATGTATATTCCTTATTAAAATCCAAATTGGAGCCAGAATAAGCACAAATTTGTGGATGTGAACAGGGCAGAATTCTGAAGCGCGGACGCTTGTGGGCAGCAGCAAGAGCTCTGTGCTTGGGTTCCTAGTAACTGATTTCTTGGAAGTCTCATAGCCTAATTTTTGAATGCTTTGGTTTACAAAGAAGAAAATTAGTTACTCTATAATTCAATTCATAAAGGAATCAGCATTGTTTTTTTAGTAGTATCATGGTAATAGTAAATAGACTTTACAAAAACAAAAACCATCTTCCAGTACGTGGCATGATCTGCATGTAATGCAGATTGCATGTAATGCAATGACTGCATGAGTCATTGATTCTCTTTTATTGGATTATTTAAGGTTTAAGCAAACTGGTGCTGAGGTAAGCAAAGCATTTAATAGAAAACATTGGGTGTTGAGGTATAGCTAAGATAAAAAGGAGATTTTATATTTTATAAATGCTATTTTCCAAATGTCTGTATGCAAAATAATACCCATGGATTATAACATATAAATATGTTATAATATAACATCACCTCGGGATATGGCGCTGATAACTCTATGGGATTATAGTGCAGGAACTGAGAGGGSTGCACTTTTGTATCAACTGTTCTTGAGATAACTACAATATTTGCACCATACCCAGTTTTGCAGGAAGCTTGTAGGGCTTTTTTGGCAGAAGAGATCTTCAGAACTAAGGCAGTGCAATTGTAAGTGATTTAAGAAACCCAAATCTTCGCCCTAATTGTAAAATGTTCTGAGCGAGGGCTTTCRAAGCCACCTCGCTAACAGCCAATGCATAGGAAGGAATATGAAAACAAGCTTGGGTTGGGCCTTCGTTGAGAGCACAACGGCCTTCCGGAGACTAGGGTGGGCAGCAGGATTATTGCAGCCCTCGGCAGAGTGGGGAATCCTCCCCTAGGGCTGCAGAAAAGATCCGTGAAGGAGCTGGCGTGGGGGGAGCCCATCCCACTGTGCAGGGCCGGGGCTGCGCCCTAGACCCAGGGGGTCATTGCGTTGTCCTTTGGAGAGCTGTCCACCTTGTGTCACCTGCTTTGTTACCAGCTCCCCTTTGTGCATACGGGTTAACCTGTGCTGCCTCTGTGAAACCCCGTCTTACAAATGGAGAAGTATCTCTTCTGTAGAGACGAAGGGCTGACCTGTGCAGTGCTTGTGCCAACTCCTTCATTCCCAAGCATGCCGGTGATTCACTTTGCAATTTGAAAACTGTTTATCTGCTTTGTGAAGCAGGTGAAATATTATTTTCTTACAGTTGAGTTTAAAGTATTAATGTGTAAAGGTACTCTCCTATTAGGGACACATCTTATAGCTTACTATTTGTGGACTATTCAATGAATAAAGCAGATAGGGCAGTGTGAACATGAGAAATTCTGTGAGAGCCAGTTTACATTTGCTTAGTGGCGAAAATTCGATATACAATTGAATAACCCTGTCTAGCAGGTCAGAAAAATACCCCTGAAATAGAYTGGACTCTTTTCTAAAACACTACGTTGCTGGGGATAGCTTTTTTAGTGGATGTAATTTCTGTTGTTTAGGTCATAATTGTGCCTACGAAGAAGATGGTTCCTATGCAGTAATAGTTAAATGGGCTCTGAACTTTCCGATGAGGCATTAAACT
>PTEX01000005.1:6560352-6603470 GCA_003342815.1 Eudromia elegans | reverse complement strand
CCCCTTTGGTTCTGCCAGTTTGCAGTGTCCGTATTTGGCAGCTTATCCAACCTGACGTGCCCAAGCCTGCGTGCTGATTCCAGCTCTTTCTCGAAACTGTAGAAAGAGGCAAGCTATATTTTCTGCCTTGTAGCATGTCAGAGAAACAGTGATTTATTGCCTTTRCTTCCAAGTGGAAGTACTGTGCGAGAGCCTGCTTCTCATCATGTTTTCTTCTGGTCTAAAGCTCCCACCAAACGGGTGCGGGCTCGYTGCACACAGAGGAAATCATTCCCATTAGCTGGCATAAGGAGCTACTTCTATGCAAGCAATGCTGAGCAAACGCTTCTAAAATTAAATACTGAGATGTAATAAGAATGAAAATCTCTGTCATGTTACAAGGCTCCCCTAGGAATCCAATATTCCCTGGATTCCAGTGTGGAAAAGATCCTGTCTGGTTATAGATGCTGTTGCTTCCTTCTCCTGTCTCACTGACTGGATCTTTTTTATGTTGGGGACAATTTTTTACAAGTTCAAGAAATAGTAAAACATTACATGAGAAAGAAAGATCACCCATTTCCTTATGTTTGAAACTGATTTTTTTTTTTCTCTAGAAAAATTAACTGAAAATTAACTGAAAAACAGTTGTACTAAAAATGCGATTGTTGTAGATGAGTCAAATGTGTATTCTTATTCTTTGCATTATTCTAAGCGATGCATCCTATCCGATCCTATCCTATTTTTTGGGATGAGAGCACATTCCTTAAGGGATAGCACTGAGTTTGAATGTAGCAAACAGTGTAGTGGAGAACTGTGCAAAGAAGCTCCTGTGCTGTTTTCTCTGTGCCACTTCTCAAGTTCTGCAGGTGCTTAGTGAGAAATAGGTTAAATAGACAAGATTTAATTTTTGGCTTTCAGATTATAAAAGCTGGTACATTAACTTGTAATGTCCCTGACTATTCTCTGCCCCTTGATTCATGGAGCCAGAAGTATAGATAATAACAAGCTGATGTTCTGTAATAGCAATTTATTATAATAATTAGTCATGACTGTTTGATAGCACCTTTCTCATCTTTTCTTTCCCTCTTGCAATAACCATCTCATATACTCTACCTTTTCCTCATCTCCCAGGACCTCCTTATTAGTGACTGTTTAATACCAGGCAAATGGATTTTTGATGATTTATAAGATAATCACAGAACTCTGCACGAACCAGGAAGAAACACAGATGTTCATAACACRCTTGCAGCCCTTCTCAGGGCCAAGCTCAATAGGAAAAGCAACACTTTTTTCTGGAGACTCAATTTTAAAAGTTGCTTTGTGTCTTCAGCACAAATGCAGCGTTGTGTCTTCAATGCAAGTGCTTTTCTTTTTGCTCAAACTGTCTTGAATTGCTGCCTGCAGGCCGCTCTGTGCTTGTGCTGAGCTGCATGTGCAGGATGGAGCAACCAGCGTGCGCCGCAAGCCGCCGTTCCGGTTGCTGCCTTGGAACTGGTGAAAACTCCAGGCTTTCTGCTTCGGTCCAGCTGTGACAGAGCTTTGGAGCCGGGAAGAAAAGCCGTTTTGTGTTGCTGAAGGGAGCTTTGCAGTTTCTCCCTCGCTTGATCTCTTCCTGTCCTGGGTGTGCTGCTTTCTAAAGAGACACTGGTCTTGCTCTGGTCAGCACTGCTCCTCGCAGCAAAAAGGAAGAAAAAGAAAGCCCTGGTATCCTGCCAGCCAGCCATTATGTTGACAACGGTGCTTTTGGTCAGTAATGTAAGATTTAATACTGGAACTGCATGTAGACCATCTCTTACCACACTGAACGATCTCATTTTAGAGCATAGGTCAAAATTGTGGCCTTTCTTTTTTTTTAATAGTGCATTACTTCCAAAAGCCAAATTATATGATTGTGATTGAAGAAAACTTTTCCTTCTCAAAAACCTAAGAACTTGCCCTTTCTTTTTCTCAGTTGCCTTTCAGTGCTGCTCTWTCTCCTTCTCACCTTTTCCCTTTTTGCCTCCTTGCTGCTGCCGTTGGTACCGATAGGCTGAGAGCTCTGCAGGGAAAACTTCCTAAATGCTTTACAAAACTTTAGTAAATTAGGCTGAGAGTTACATCAAAGCAATATTTGATCTCATTATCTAGAAAAAGCATGGCGTGCTGCAGGATTTAATGGTGATTGCTGAATTAGATGATTTTTCTGATGCTATGGATGGATAAGCAGTTATGCATCAGGACATGAAGTTCAAGGAGAAGCACAGTAAACAGTTCAAACCAGGACAGAAAAGTGCTGAACATGTTAGGGAAAAAAAAAAAAGAGGCCATTGTCCTATAAATATTTGTTCTTGACGCAGTTAATCACTCTCATAATACAYGCAGTAATAAGTGGATCTGACAGGTTTTATTCTGCAGTTACAATGTTTAACGAGAAAAAGGTCTAATTTGTTTAAGTATGAATGATCTGAATTCTCAACAACAGGAAATATGAATGTTTGTGTCTGTCAGGTAAAACCTTGAAGACAAACGCTGTGACAGGGAGTGACAGTAGCTGACAAAGTCACAGTAGGGAACTACCAAAATTGTTCGAGTTTTGTCATTTCTGTTAATTTCTGAGTTTTTCCATCAAATGATCAGACTGTGTTTTTAAGCCATTTTTTTCCCCAGTGTGGTTGAGTATTTTCTTGCTTGAATTTGCAAGATTATTGATAATGATCAATCGATATGCAAAAATGCAAATAATTCTTCCCTTTGTATCCAGTCCCCTGTGAAAAAAGAGCAAAAATGTTTTCTTTAGACCTGATACATCAGGAGAGGAGTTTTGCAGTAATTTAAGCAAAAGGTGGTAAAATACATGCGTTTTCACAGAAAACATGTCTTTCCGTATGATGACTTTCAGACAGAATGYGACGTGTGACCTTGGTACCTGGGCAGCAGCGTGTAGTGATGGATTGAAGCAGAATTGAGTGCYGATACTAAGGCAGGCGTTAGCGTGTGAGCTGTCAAACTGCGTGTTCTCAGTCAGTCGTTACTCGTTGGGTGCTTCCGAGGCCGGGATGTGGAGAACGGAGGTGATTCCCTGGGTGAAGTGTGGCCCCTGTGACGCCCGTGTGCCCCTYGCAGTGGTACCTGCCCCTGGAGGGTGAGGACTGTCCCCTACGTGTCCTCTCCTCCAACACCTGGAGGGCTCCAGAGGAATCGCCCAGTAGGATGTGGACTGTGTTTCTCATGCTCTATATAGCATGATTCTGACTTAGTTCATTGGGGCCTGTATCACTTGCTAGGCTTCTTGCTATCCAGCCAGGTACTGAGGGACTCTGATAGGGCCTCCAWATCAGTAATTTTCCAGTATTGGCTTTTGAGGTGTGTGGAGCTCTCACTGAAGCAGCTTCAGAAGATCTTAGCTTTCCACACATTACAGAAAGCAAAGATAATATTTTAGAGTACTCCCTATTAAATCTCTTAATGGAAGAGTTAAAATAATTATGCCTAGAGTGGGGCAGAACGCTCTATTAAGGGTTGCACAGCATTTATATTCCCATTCCTCTGGTTAGCTTTCCAGGACTTACTCTACAAAGGCTAYAATTGTCCACGCTTGGGCTTAGCCCAAGAGCAAGGGTTTTGTTTGTATGTGTGTCCTTTGTCTGCTTTTGTTTTTAAATTCAAGCCAAAATGGTTTGGTCATTATRTGGAGACATGAGAAAAGCTAAATAAAACCATTGTCTCTGCTGTCATTATCTAGAATTAGAAAAACTCAAAAAGCCTAAATAAGAAGTGAAAGAAAGCTGAAATTTGGAATGGAAAGTCCTTCACTGGGAAGGACAGTGAGGTATTTTGATCAAGTTTAACAGTAAAGAGATGGAGATTTGTGTTGACTAATAGACAGTGACACTCTAATGGCTCCGTGTATGCTCCCATGCAGCGTTCCTGGTGAAATCTGGCTGCAGTCTGYGTGCTGCAGCTCCATGCTCCCCAGCCGGGCAGCCTGCCTGGGAACCTGCCTGTTTGGGCTTTTCCTGACTCTTCCTCATCTTTTGCTCATGCATCTAGCGGATATTTTTTTCTCGGGGACAAAAAGGACCTCTGCTTGCCCATTTGCCTGAATGCGGGGAGGTCTGCCCAGCTGGTGTTGTGCTCTCCATCCATGCCTTTTGCTCCGGATCCAGCTGCATTTCTGCTTCGTCCATCCTTGCAGATGTTCACAGGAATGAACATCTCTTGAGACCACTATCAGTGAGCTGTTGCTCACAGGACACGGGCCTATGGATCAGCCTCATCCTGTGAACCATGGAGAAGCAACGGCCATAGAGGTTGGCCAAGTGTTGGAGGACAGGAGACTGTTATGACTAAAGACTGGRAACAGCATTATGGCCCTGGACTGATGGGTTTTCTTGATGTTTTTCYTCGGCCTCTGCAGAATTTCCCAAGCGTGGTGGTTTCTTACAGTTTATTAGGGTTAAACCCTACTGCTCTSCTTAGCAATTTCCCTAATGGATGAAGAGTTTTTACCAGCATTGGCCCAAAGAAGGGGCAACACAAAAGGATACGTTGCCTTGGCCCAGTATTCACAATATAGAGTTTCAGGTTTGGGATGCTGTCTGTTTTAATTGTGTAGCTTGGTTTGAAAACAATATAAATTATGAGCTGTTTTTTTTTAAGAAGACTTAGCCTTAATGCAACCTAAGAAGCCAAGTYATCATAAAGAATTGTTGCGTAGTTTCTTAAAGGTATTTGGGAAGCTCTTTTAAAGTTGTAATTTAAGTCTTCRTAGTACTATGCTCGTTAGTTCTCAAAACAATAAAAATTTGCATTTATAATACTACTGTGCAATACTTATGCTGTAACACTATGCTCTGGATAGTATTTATTCAGTGTTTTTAATTGGAAGAGCTTAAAGCATTTCACAAACCATTAATAATCCTTGCAATTGCCCTCTTTAAGGCAGTATTAATAGCCCCAGTTTACATATTAAAAAAAAGACATGGAGACATTGAGTCGTTTGTTACAGAACAAGCCAATGGCAGAGAGCAAATTTAACCTATGGGTCCTGGTCTCTGAAAGGCAACATAAATCTTCTAATATAGCCAAATGTTTTTGACTATATTAATATTGCTTGGAATTCTTTTATATGAACAGAGGGAATTGGATAGACCAGCAGTTTTATGAGGAAGCGCTTATGAAATTATGTGCTAATTTTCTTGAACTAATTTTCATACCTTTTTTTATTTCTTCTTGAAAGACTGACCAGAAATAAAATTAGCCTATGGGGATAGATGAAAATGCTTTTCCTTCTGTATTTTTTCACTACAGTATTACAAATAATAAAAGTACATGCAGTGCTTTTGTGAGGATTTGAATTGTAGATTGGTACTTAACTGCTCAACTGCAATGGTATCAAGCAGTGCCAACCAGGATTGACACAAGTGATATGGAAATACAGAACGATACAATTTTGCATCTCTAAGGAGATTCAAATCATTAGCCTGTTTGGAGTAAAGTATATTTGAACAGGTATCAGTTCTGTGAGAATAGCCACTTTTAACTGAGTCAAGCTTAGACCTTGAATATAAAATCACTTTGATTTCATAAGCAAAATCATACTACTGTAGGAATTTTTTTTCCTGTATTTGAGGATTTTTCTCTACTTACGGCTATAACGTGTAAAAGTTCAAACAGTGTTACAGTTTTAATAGTATTATGCTGTAAATCAAGTGTGTAGCTGTGGTGTTTTTATATCAGTTTCTCAAGAGATATAATAACTTAAAAATTAATCTCAAGAAAAAAAGATATTGCTATATTTAAAAGAAACACCTGATGATAAGATTATGTGTCTGGATCAAGTATCCTTTCCTTATTGAACTCTGCATTTTATTTCAATTTTTGCTCAGCAAAGAGACAATTGCTGCCCTCTCCCTGGCCTGTGCCGAGAAGATTTGGGCAGTGTTTGCGTGTAGGCAGATGGGAAGGCTGCAGGCTGACTGCACCGAGCGCCTTCTGCCTTTCCTGGGGGAGAAGATCACGGCGCCGCAGAGGTTTCTCACATAAATCTCACACGGGTTCCTTGCATTGCATTGCGGTAGGTGCACAGCAGGAAATGAAGACTATTTTATAGCCCCCACGGAGAAAATAGCCTCGTAATGCACTTTATATCCAGGGTCCTCCAACCTGTGTTACGCTAATCTTGTTTCGCCTCTAAGTGATTTGGGGAAAATGCTGTTACTTGGCTGTGCCTGGTGTGATGCTTCCTAAGGGCAAAAATACTGAGCTTGAAAAGTATGTTCAGTGATAGGTTTTGGTGACTTTCAGTGGGGTTGGGCATCTGACTTAAAGTAGCTCTCTTTCTATGAAACTCAGAAAATAACTGGTTCTCCGCTGTCTTTAGGTGTTGAGGGATTTGTTGTTGCTATTGAGATGATCCAGATTCAAGCTGCGGTGGTGTGTGAAGCACATTACAGGTGGAAAATACTACGGGCAGAGCTCTTGGGTGCATTTCAGGAGCGTTCATTAACGCTAGTTGTAAGGCATGCTGTCATCAGGACAAAATCCAGTTTAAGTCTTGTTTAAGTTGAACGTATTGGTCTAGCGGCCACTGATGTTTTTCAGCCTGTCGACTGGGTACTGAGCTTGGTGCTTCCTGCTGGTTCAGACTATCACATCTGAGTCTCRTCAGTGGTAGGTGCCTAAAGTGCAGGAAGTGACGGAGGTCACTTGGAGTTTTTCACCTGGTTTAGATACCAAAGATGTTTCCCTGCTTGGCTTCTCTAGTGTGCAGCCTGGGAAGGGAGGCTCCGCAGTGCTGGGGTTAACGTGCAAGCACTTGGGCTTGGCTRTGGGGAGGCAGCAGGGCCAGGGGGGCCCCAATACCTTGGCTTTTGCAGCCCGGCACGCTTACCGTGCTCCTTCGGGTTTATCTTGCCAAAATAAACTCCTCCGGGCTCCGAAATTGTCCTTTTTGAGTGACTGCTGCTATCGCTCTACAATTAATCYTGTAGATCCGTCTCCCCACCCCAGACCTCTCTGGCTCTCTGCTCAAAGGATTTGATTTCTATTAAGCATAAAGCAAACTAATTCTGCAACTAGAGATAGGTTTAAGCTTGTACTTTAATGTTTTGCTGAGCCTTGATTTAAATGAATGTGCTGGTTTCTCCATTGATACACAGTAGTGAATTGATTTTATTAATTTCATATTAGCTATTTTTGGATTTAGTCAATAAAATAACRTCCTTTATGATCTGTTCATTTATTTTATAATACTCTCAGCTTCTGCACTCCAGTCTAAGTAGGTGAGGGTTTTTTTTCCCCAGACAGTAAATTTTCTTTTGTTTTTTAATAGACCAACGTCCCATTTAGAAACAACCCCAAGTTTATGTATGCCTTAAATCATGCACTGTTACACACTGGCATATAAAGAGCACGGGAGAAAATAAATCCTCCACTTATCAAAGGTTATAAATGTAAACCTTGACTGACCTTTAAACTCTAATGTAATAATGATGACTGTATAACGGCAAACACCTTATAGGATTTCAGCTGAAAAGTTATTTTAAAACAGTTTAAGACGYTGGAACAAATGTGTTCGCTTTGGTTCCAACAAGCCGGGTGCTGCCGGAGCCTTGTTAATCTGCTGCTACACGTTGAGAYCCTCGGTGCGGGCTGCCTGGGCACGGCAGAGGTGTGCGGACACAAACAGTAACTTGGCTGTGTGAATTGCACACGCACAGAAAGTTTTACAATGTGGATTTGTTCGGATTTGCCGCCTTTCAAGGGCTGAGCTGCTGCAAAGGGGGGATGCGGAGGGAAACATAATACAGATTGGCTGGCGCTTCCCTTTCTCCTCCCTCTCTTTCTTTCTGCAGTTCCCAGCCCGAAACCTGAAGCTTTCCCGAAGCCCCTGCARGCCACAGGGGTAGGTTTGGGGTAGGCGGTTGGGCTCGAGTCAAGTGTGGCTGCTCTGACATCTGTGGCGCTGACCTGGCTATGAACTSGCTAAGTCTAGTGCAGGTTTTGTGCGTTTAACTCAAGAGACGTGGCAAAGATTCGCTAACGAAACTGGCTGCGTTCTGCCACCTTAAACCTCTCGCTCCTCTTCCCCTAGTTCCCCCCTCTTCTGCACGGGGAGTATCTGGAGAGCATCAAACCCGGGGTTGCAAATCGAGCACGAGCTTTTGAAGTCCAGACATTTGGAACATGGCTCGGCTTTAATGGTGAGAATAAGGACGTTATCGAGCAATATTAAAGACAACTGGAGTTCTAGTGACGTCAGGCCTGAAAAAATGATTATTCTATCAGCGGAACATTTAATTTCCAAAAATTAAATTATGCATCATTTCCAGGCTTGTAATAAAATAATTACTGTCTGCACTTTCTCATTACCAACTGGTTTGCTCCAATTTCTGTATGTGAAAGGAGCTCTGTCGTTCAGTGAGGAGTCACATTAGAGTCAAATTTTACACATTTTATTGTCTCAACTTCAGCTCCAAGAATTACATGTCTACTTGGGAAACGAATTTGCAGTACCACGGAGCCTGGCAAGCTTCCAGCTCTTAATTACTTACCAGGGAGGTTCAGGACAGACTGTTCTTCCTAGAATGGGAAAACTCAAAAGAAACAAACCCCGGCTGTGCTAAATAGGAGGAAAAAC
The DNA here is from genome assembly GCA_003342815.1 of Eudromia elegans. Lineage (NCBI taxonomy): Eukaryota > Metazoa > Chordata > Aves > Tinamiformes > Tinamidae > Eudromia > Eudromia elegans. Next base: position 6,594,871 of record PTEX01000005.1, on the reverse strand, counting down.
ACCGTCTTGAAAAGAGTGCTCAGTGATACGTGAAGCAAAGAGCTGCAATAGAGTTATCATTGCACGTTGGGCTCCATGGCAGAAATAACACAGGGAGGCAAAGCAAAGCAGAAGCTGTGCGGGTATTGCCAAGTCGTCCAGCTCTTGGTGATTTCTTCATTTAGGTGGACTGAAGCATGGGGGAGAAAAAGGGTGTTAAGATTAAAACACATGAGGAAAAAATGAGGGGAAGGAAGGAGAAACCAAAACACATCAACTGCAGGGAAGAGGTACCAGRCAGGGAGATTGAGTGGGAAGCCAAGAAATGGGGATTTTGGACTCTGGCTCCATGGAAGGGTCTTCTCGGGACCTGCCAATCCTTGTTTCTAGTATTCACTATCTACAAATAGACAAATAGGGAAGGTTTTTTTCTGCCTTTCAGCTGAAGATTTCTTTCTGTTCTCTTTTTTGAGCAATTCTTTCYATCTTATAACTTCACAGTATTGCTTCTGTGTCTCCATCTTGTAGCTCACAGCTGTCCTGGTGCTAAGAAAGCAGCAGGAATAAGAATAAAGGACTAGTGAAGGGTAGAGATTTGAAATGAAACTGCAGGTATAGGAGCTTCTCTGCAATTTTTTTTTTTTTTTTTTTCAATCAGTCTCAAAGACCTGTTATTTAGTTGATGGAGCTTTTCAAAGGGGATAACTGGTGTTTTGGGAAGAGGGAAGACCTTGTGTTTCACCTGCTGAACAGGAAAGCAAGGAGGAAGGGCATGATGGAGTCGGGGCACTTCTATGTGAGTGTCACTGCAAATGAGGTGGTTAATAGCTGATAACAACTGACTCTGTACTTGCTACAAAAGGGGGTGGAAAACTAGGAAGGACTGTTGCTATCCTCTGTTTAACTACAAAATACATGTTTAAATTTAGAGTTGAGCAGCTGGGAGACTGGGGAGGAGGCGAGGTGCAGGAATGGGCTGCTGCGGGTGAGTTGGGCAGCCGAAGGGATCATCAATCCATGCTGGGCTCTGCGCTCTGGGATGTCCCGGAGTGTGGAGGGCTGGAYGTCCTTGGAGGGCTGCCCTCCTGAGCTCTGCTTTGACACCATTTGAGCAGCTGGTACCCACATGTGGGCAAGCCAAGTGGTTGTRTCTTCTCGTTGCCACTCTGGTGAATGACAGAAGACAGACAGGACAGCTTAGCTGCAGTAAAGTGTTACGGTGGAGGGAAAAAATATGTCCACTAACCAACAGGAAAATACTGCTTACACGGCTTGAGATCGCTTTATCTCTTAACAGTTACATGCTCCGATAGGTGCTGTTTAATCTCAGCACGGTAATAGCACGCACACTAAAGCGGGCTCTGGATAGATTCGTCAGATCAAAGCTTCATAAGCCTCTCTGTCCATTCACAAATGTTCACGCTCACTAACGTTCGTACTCGTTAAATGTAACACTCATTAAAAATACATAATCCATATTCATCATTTTACTTATCCATCACTACATCAGATTAATAGATCACCATACAATTTTACATTCTTTTTTACAGCTTAATGGAAATRAAACATTATTCAAATACTGAGGTTTGGCTATGTGAATGCTTCCTTTTTATTTTTTCCCTGGTAATAAATGACCAAAAAAAGAATAATGCTGAAAAATGTATCTGGAGATCTTGAAGACATGATTACCGAGACCCCCTCATACGGTTTGGTCAGCCTTCTGCATCRTTATTTTGGACTTTTGGCTTCTTGCACAGCCCCAGATGGGGTAATCTTGTTTTGGCAGTGCCTCTGAAGGACTGGATTTCTGTGGCTGGATTAATGGTTGCTTCTATTAGAGCTGATGGCTTTTCATATTTCCCATTCTAATCCATTTTTTTAAAGGCCTCATGTGTTAGTAGCCTCTTTGCCATCAGAGGCCTGTTTGATCAAAGAGGTCTGTTTTGATCCAAATATTTCAGCATTACGAATCTTTTTGTAAATAGGCTTTCTGCCCATACTGTTACCATGCAAATACCCTGTAGCGTTCTGTTGCGTACTTCAAAATAACACATATTGCAGCGTTGCAGTGTGCTGGGTGGCTTGAAACCTTGATGGTTTCAAAGCATGGTAGGGTGTCATGGTCCATTTCCATATGCAGCAGAATGATAAATATCTCTAAGCATACGCCTTAYGGATTTGTTTCACCCAATCTAGCTCAAGGAAAGCTTTCACTCTAACAGATTCTCCCATAGGATTTCCCTACCTATCTCTGTCATTCGTTCAATGTTTTGTCTTCAATGTTATCTCCAGTGGAGGTGGTTGCTGGAAACCCTCGGACAGCAGCTGATCCTTGAAGGATTGGATCTTCCCTGCCTCAATTCACCAGACCTGTCACCATGGTGTTCTGGAAACCTGCAAGTTTCTGCAGGTTCTCAGCAAGTGTAGATGCTAAATGATGCAATTATAGGGAAGGAGAAACCTTTGTAAGCTGTTTTTGTATTCCTGCTTAATAGTCAATGAGCAGTTGTACTGGGTGCTTACAGGCCTGGTCTGTTTGTTTCGCGTGGTGTGCATCATTGGGGCTGCAAAACGCTGTCCCGACCGGAGCGTTTCACCGGAGGTGCTGAGGGAGAAGGGGGAACGCGCGTGGCAGAGGCAGCCCTGGGTCAGAGAGCTCCCGGCGCCGGGAAGGGCTCACGTGGCTCRTGAGGCATCTCTCAGGATGTGTATTTTTAAAAACACCTGCGGTGAATCCAGCACGTTCCCTTTTGTTCTTTTGTCCTCCCTAGCCCTTTGTCTTGCCCCTACTCTTCATCCCAGCTAGACTTCCCAAAGCTGCATTCGTCAGGGCTGATGCAGGCGAGTGGGGTGAAGTGGGGCCAGCGGCCGTTGCCTCCATGCGCTCCTCCACCCTGGACCTGCTCTTTTCCTCTGGATTTTCCTTTCTTTCTCTTTACCTTATTTCTTGTTTCTCTCCTTCATTATCCCTCCCAGGAGGCCCCGGAGGAGGCTGGGGAGGGCAGCGGGTAGGTGCTGGTGAAGGGTTTGCTCTGTCGCAGAGGAGCTTTAGGAGGCGGCAAGGTGAGAATTGTGTTCTGTTTCCTCAGGAAATACTTGAGGAAGGAGCTTCGATGATAAGGAGTTTCATAAGCAATCCTAGAAATAACAGGGGAAATTCTCCACCATGTGGACAACGTATTGGGCCTGTATTTTAATTGTAGTTATAGAAAAACACAGAAAACGCTGAAGTCTGTGATACTGATTCAGCTGTACCAGCCACGTGAGTTGCTCCGAGAGAAACAATTCCATGCTGGGAAATCATCGCTTTCCCCCATGCTTGCCCTGTGTTTATAAGGCAAAAACACATCACTTTTTCTGTTTATCTAAGGCTCAGTCTCCACTCCTGTGAGCTCCTGCATAAAGCAGGAGGGGAACTGCRTTATCCATCACTCGACGGCAAGGTGCCTTAACAAAAACATCACCGAAGGCAGTAGATCCCACGTAAGGCTTTTAAACGCCAGGCAAGCTGGTGACACTGTATTTCACAGGCCGTYGGGCGGTGCTCTGCCTGTGATGGGCTCAGCAGCCAAGTTATCCTGTGCTGTCCCACTTGCACGGGCTGCTGGGCTTGTCTCATGTCCTGCAAGTCTTGGATTTTGCCTGCAAGGTTTCCACTCAGGAAACCATGATCCAATAACCCGCACAGATAGGCTGTGGACTTTGTCCTGTATCTAAAACACGATGAACTGATGTGTATTGACCTTTCGAAGTGTTTGGATAAGCTGTTAAATCGTAAATAGCTCCTTTTAACTTGCAGTGGTTTGTTAATGGGGCTCTTTGCATTTTCTATGCTCTTTTTCCCCCGCCTGCTCTCCCTTCACACTTTCTTCCCAAACTTATTATCATTCTCATACATGCCCTTGTATAATTTTCTGTAGTGATTTCCCCCTGTCATTTCTCATTTGACAAAACAAATGAAACATTGGAGGTAAAAGGCCAACTCAGTGACAAATGCATCTTTTGGAAATTCGGTGTCCAGATCTTTGGTTTTTTTGGTGGTCTTTGGGCCATACGTGCAAGGACTGAGATTCTTGGAGAACTCGCCAGCTGAAAGACACAACTGGAGGAGCCATCAGTCCCAGAGGGTGGCCTGTGTGTGCACAGTATGTCCGACAGAAAATCCCCTCCTCGTGAGGAATGACTTATGAGGAAGGATGGGAGCGATGAGGAACCCATAGGGGAACTATTTGCTGAAGAGACTGCCCTCATTTGTGAGGGGCAGAGGAGGGCAGGGGCCAAAGTCCAAGCATGAACCCATCGTTAGGGAGGATTCTTGACTGTTTCTGTTGACAGTTCACTGGGCCTCCCTACTGGAACCAAGCATTTGGGATGGCAGTCCGGAGTTTTTGAAGGATTACGGGGTTTCTGTTCTCCTTAGATTTTTAAAGATCATGGAACTCTTTGAAAAGAAGAAATCATTTAAAGAGGCAATTAAAAGAGAGGAGATTCTGCTGAGCATGTGTATTTTAGGCTGTATCAGAGGTGTAAAAGATCATGATGGTCCAAATGATTGGTATGCACAAGACACCAGGCAGTAATCGTTTGAGCAAATGCGTGTCATAAAAATTGCACAAAAAAAAAAAAAAAAAAAAAAAAAAAAGCCTGTGCTGCTAAGACCCGAGTTCCCATGTGCGTGTTTGCATTAGGAATCTGTGCACCGGCCTGGTAGCCTGATACACCCCTTGGTACTGCTGGAATTAGAGGTGGCCCAGCATACTGCTGTTTGGACAAAATCATTTTGTTTAGTCCGTACACATGCTGTTGGTGAGAACTGGATGGAGAGCCAGGATTTACTGCATTCCGTAAGTTTTTTCAAAGCTCACAGTTCTTTTTCAGATGCAAAAAAAAATCACTCCATGGGAGTTAATCATCAGATTTATGGTTTGTCGTCAACTCCAACCCCCGCACCGGCCAACGGGGACTTGTGTCCTGCATTAAAGGGTTTTTGATATAGCTAGTAGTACCTGTAATGTGCTTCCGAGAGGCATAAATGGGAAAGGCATAGGTTGTTCAGCAATGGATATTCACAGTTGAAAGAAGTCTAGAGAAATAATTGGCTTCAGGAGACTTTTGATTTGTGATTAATTATTCACAGCATAATTTCACTAGCCCATCTTGGTCTTACACTTTAATCTCTTCAATTTGTCTAGTCTTCGTTGGTTTTATTTGTAAGTTCATTAAAATTAATCTTTTTGAAAAAGAAGYCTGACTTTGAATATGATTTTGCTTTTGTGATGAATGTGGACACTTTGCTTTGTTACGTGCCTACATATATATGTGTGGGGGAGCTGCAGATGAAAGGCTAGTCATGTGGGTTAGATGAATGGGCAATCAGTTATCTCTGAGTATAATATGTTACAGAGCTCCTCTTTTGCGAGAGGAGGGAGCATCAGCACAGACACGATCCACAAAGCWGCGCTCCTCCATATAGTTATAATTAAAAAATAAATGAAGATGAAAGGCAGCWTTGTGAATAACTTCAAGTTGTTTGTAGTTGCAGTGCGAGGGCAAAGCTGGGTTGTGCTTCAGGTGCTGTGTTTGGTTTCTTAGTGCTCCCTACGCCCTCTGTGCGTTCTGCTGGCTCCGGCATCTGCGGTTGCAGAGTCTTCTCCATGCTGGTGCTGGGGCAGCAGGAGGCCGCCCGTKCCTCGCGCCTCGCCCTGCTCCCGGCACCGCTGCCGTGCCGGCGTCAGCCTCCGCGCCCAGGACCGGCTCCCGAGGTGGCTTTTCCCGGGACGTTAGTTTAGTGCTGGGCATGTTCTTGCTCTTGCTCCCTTGCCTCGCTGCAAGCCCCGCGGGGAAGGAGGGAGCAGTGSGCTGGGGACACCGAGGGACGTTCACGGGGCTGGGTCAACCTGGGGGCTCGTCGSGGTAGCTGAAAGCACTGGAAGATAGAATGTGCAGGGCAGCCCGAGCACTAGCAAAGCGAGGGGCTGATCAAGGCTGATGCATGGCTTGTTGGGGRGGATTTTAATGGATATGTTGGTTTATTGATAGAAATAATCGAATTACTATTTCAGCAATTTGTATTTTTGTTCCTGTGTCGTCTCCTGTGGATGTAAGTGGCTGGTGGAGTAGGATGCCTGATTTGCAGTTTGCCAGGGACTCTTTTATATAGGTGTTTGTTGGAGCTTAGTGTGCTTCCTTTTGGCCTCKTTAGAAATATTTCTGTATCTCTCTGCAAACACAACAGATCTAAGTTTTTCATCTGAACCTTTTGGGAAACCGTAACGATGTTCTGCTAGTTCGTATTCCAGGAGACAAAAGGGCCGCTGCCTTTTGGTTAGTCTGAAACAGTTGCTTTGTTTTCTTCCTTTGTGTGTTGAGCTTGTTGGTTCATTTGTTCTGTTAAAGGTAGTTTGCAGAGATAAAGTGGCCTTAGGTGAAGCGAATTGATGCTGTAACCCTCCTTTTACAGGAAACTTAAGTGATCTTGGAAAGAAGTGTCCAATAAACAGGTGCCAGCCTGTCTGAAAGCAAACATGTTTAACATGGATTAACATGTTTATATAGAGGAAGTGGGTGTAAGCACCTGACTATATGATTATCTAGATCTTCAGCACCTTTGATGATCATCTACCATCTCTYCTCATGAAATACAAGCACTAGATGGCAAGAACTTGATATATTGGCTGTGGCTGCTAGGGGTAAGTGCAGTTGAAATTTGAGCTAAATTTGAGATCTCTTCCCAGAGGAACTGTCAATTTTTACTGATAAGTAACATCCTGGTGTTTTATTTATAACACATAGTAGGTACCTCATTCCTCTTCCTGTGTTAATATTAAGTTCATAACACTGAAGGAGAGAAACACTAAATCCTCCTGAATTAGACCAATATTGTTTTCTTGGGAATTATCGCTCTCTCCATTGTCATGTGGGGCCAGAGGTTAATCCTAAACATCTTAATTTTGGAGTTTAATTTGATAAAATTCAGTAACCAGTGACTGCGTGTACTTGTACCTAAATGACTCTTAGTGCATTATGTTCTGACATGGTTTCTACACATTTATAACCAATTACTTGATGAAGAAGGTCTGAACAGACATGGAGCATCTAATTGACTCGTTGTTTCAGCTTAACGAGAGCTGATCTGATTTGGCATGTGCTGCTCTCACTCTGCAGAGTTTGAAACTCCCAGTTCTCATGGCACTAGCGACAGGAACTGCAAAGTCTGCCCTTAGTTTGGATGCATTTCATTGGAAATTAATTTCATTGTCACTTGAATATTCACTCTTAGGTAATCAGCTGGAACTTGTTCTTCAGATGAAGTTTCTAGAAGACACAGTCKACACACAAAAACAGCCTAGTGGAGATTCCTATGGAAGAGCAACAGGTTTGCTCTAGATAAAGTTGAGCCCTGCTTTTAGTTTGAAGGAAAACTGCAAAATGGATGTGTAGAGATAGAATGACTCTCAATGACCTGGTGGTGTTGCTGGCCAAGCCTCCATATAACCCACAGAAGCTGTGTGGAATTAGTGTGTTATTCAGTAAGGAATTGGAGCTCTCTGAGGTTTTTTGTGATTATGTGTCTTACAAACTAAAGGATTTATGCTCTTTATGACAGAATTACTTATTCTATTTAATTGAATTGATTCAGACACTTTTAGCATGTTAGTTTTCATAGAGATGTTAGCTGAAGTCATTGCTGAACCTTTCTTAAACCTCCTATCCTCTGGTTTCATACCAACCGTAATGAAGTCAGAAATAAAAGCAAATACTTCTTGTTACAGTCTACTTTGCCAAAGCGTTTTTGTTGTTTTGTGAAAGTTGAGCATAGTATAAAATTCAGAACATGCTTGTGCCTTTTGTGAACCCAGGGGCCAATATAGAGGCTTCCCTTATTCACTGGCTTTATCTTAGATTGCTCTATATTTTCATTGTCAGTCTGTGCCAGTTAGTCCTAATACACTGAATAGAGCTGAGTTACTGACAGATTATTCCCATTAGTTATTCTGCTCTAATGGGAATAGAATTCAAATTTTCAGACGTTTATCTTAACTCTTACTGTTCTAGCTTCAAAAAGCTATGCAGAACTTGAGATCTGGAGAGGAAACRCAGTATTATCAGTCAACCCTAATGAGTTATTCTGTTACAGAATACTGTTATCAGCTCAGCTATTAGAGTAATATCAATATACAGTGACCAAATACTTTAACTGTATTTACTGTCATAAATAACTTAATGGAATGTAATTTCCAGGAGAGAGTAGTCAGAATTTCATAAATTTAAAGACTGGCCAACAGCCAGTTGAAGAGATTTTTAATTTTTGTGTTCCTTGTGCAAAGGTACTTCAGGCTCGTAGAGAGTGAAGGTTGCATTTAGAAATCTGAAGGACCCTCTGACTAGAAAGTGAAAATCTATGTTGTTTGTGGAGGTGTTATCAGATAAATCATATTATAAAAAATATATATATATATTTATGAAAAAAGAAAGGAAACTGGAGRTCTTGAGTAGCTATGGACTAATATTCCCTACATGAAGTAGCTGAGTGTGTGGCAGAAGGATGGAGATTGTTACTCTCCCTGTCTCTGTCTCCATCTTTTTTCATTGGATTTCTTTGGTTACAAACACAGTGCATGCAAGTTCCTACTTACTGTTTGTCCCAGCTGATCTAGTCAATATTGTCTCCGTTTTCCAAATGCACTCAAATTGGGCAGTCAAATGGAAAGTGGAACGCTAAACTCTTCTTCACAGTTTGCAGTGAAAAACCTAATGAAATGCTCCATTAATCATTTAGTTTGACCTGAATTCCCAGTGTAATGAAGACTGAGAGGCAGCATTAGCCCATCTGAAAGGTTTAAGCACATAAGATTAGTCCTGAATAGGATAAGGCCATCAGTGATATGATAAAAAATTACTGAAGGCTTAAATAAATAACCTGTGTATTATTGCGGGGCTGACATAATAAACAATGTATGCTCAACAGAAGAGCTTGAGAGAGACCGTGCTTGAGGGAAATATAAGATTTTTCTAAAATTTACTTATTTTCTCTCCGCTGATTTTTAGTTCTTCCTTYTAGGCTTTATCTTCGGTGTCACACAAAGCAAACTGAAGTGTTCATTRTAGTGTAGGAATCAACATGTAGTTTTATATATTTGATATGTAGTATATATAGGTACTCTAGCAAAACATCATTGAAATGCCATTGATTATTGGGAGTTTTTTCATTTTCTGGAAACTTGGGAAGGTTGTTTTGACAACTCAGTGTTTTGTTTGCAGTGCTACTAATGCTGTGTTAATAATAGTAAATGAAAGAAGAATTTCTTTTTTTAAAAAAGAAAAAAAATGTAAGACAGAAATACTGCTGCTTTGCACAGAGTTTCATTAATCAGCATCTTTGGGCCAGATAATCTCAAATACAAGTTTTGGAGACCTGGATGTGATCTATCAGTGGTCACTATCTTGCTATGGTGCCTGATGTCTTGGGGGACATGTAGAGCCATCTACAAGCTGGAAGTGTGAATTCCGAAATTTATAGGCACAATGGATGAAAAAACGTAATGAAATTTAGCAAACAGTATAATTTATATTTTCCTTTTGTATTGGTTGCCTCACAACATTTATAATCATGACMGAACCTGTACGGAGGTTGGCATTGGTATTCAAAATGCTTTCCCTTTTAGGTGTCTCCATTAAGTAAATAAACGTAGGAGTCATAGCCAAGCAATTTGTTGTTTGGGTGTAGAAAACAGCAGTGATTTGTGCTTAGTGAATTTTAAAATAGCCAGCAAAAAAGTTAGAGCAGAATTTAGAAAATCGCTGTGCACTTCTCGTTCGCAGCTACAAAAAGTTGAGGGACGCATACAAATGGCACTAATTAATTTTTCAGTAGGGAACCAGCCCTTCATGCATACTGATTCTTCAAGACTTGCGTGAAATTGCTTACACTATTGCTGTACGTAGRAAATGATAAAGTGTTGAAAGGTGTTATGTAATCACTGATACTCGGATCTACAGTCTCACCAATGACAAAGCATTAAGAATGGGGGGGAAAAAAAGTGTCACTCTACATGTTATTTGCTTTGAAAATGTAGGATTAATTTTTATTAACAATAAGATTTTGTGCTTTTGTAAAGCACATTCTTCCCCATGAGYAATGTCTCTCTTTTATTTCCCTTTAAACAAGGTATTCACAATATTAAGCCTTAAAAATCCCTGGGAGGTAGGTAAGAGCTGCACCTGCTTGATGGGTCCTTGCATTTTATTTCTTTCAAATGCAATGGAAAGCTAGAAGGTACACAAACKTTCTGCACAGCAGGAAACCAAATTGATCTTTCTGACAAATGGAAAGTATTTTTTTGTAATGTTTTTATGATCTTTGAGAATAATGAAAGCGTCACAATAGTTAAAACTTCAAATCACCAGAGCAATGTCTTTCTGCAGTTGCTGTGTATTTAGCAGGTTAGGTGCCTTTCACCTTTGCGTGAGAAAGCATGGAAAAGTGTAAAAGCACAATTACACTTGAAAGAAAATACAGAAATGTTGGTACAAGAGTTCTCACAGCCCCTGTCACTTCACGCTCTCCTTTTATATGGTTTTGCATATTTTCCTGGGGTAAAAGTTCACATGCTGTAAAATTAAGAGTTGACATCTTTTAAATACTGGTCTCCAAATAAAACCTTTTTTTTAAATAGCTCTTGTGTTGAGATAACTCAGAACTAATTTAGAACAACTCTGTCTGTGCCTTTATGAGTTGACCAAATTGTGTTTATGTCTTTGCAAAATGGCTAGAATTAAGGTAGCTGCCTTGGCTGCAGCCTTGGGAATGAGTTGTTGGATCCCCGAGTGATCTGAAAGTCCTTCCCTTTCCCCTGACCGTGTCCAAGTGCTGCTGCTGTAACCTCTTGTCTTTGGAGAGGGACTGGCTGCTGCTGTGAGCCCGGGCAGAGCCGGAGCTCCAGGAGGTCTGCCGGGCGGGAGGCACTGCTGGGAATCGTGGTTCACAGCCCTCATGCGTGGCCAGGCCCTTGGGGACAGACGACAGCCTTTCCCCAGCTGCAAAATGTGAACAGAACTGAGGATTAGCTGAGTGTTTCTAATGATTTTTCAGCCCCTTTTTGTAACAAACCACCCAGCTGAGCAGACCTACCATATAACATTACATTTCTCAGTGTGTACCGCTGACTGGAGCATCTGTCGCATGAGAAAAGACTAAGTGAGCCAGTCCTGTTCAGCCTGGAGAAGAGAAGACCAAGAGGGGATSTGATCAATATGTATAAGTACCTGAGGGGAGAATGTAGGGAGGAGGGGGCCAAACTCTTCTCAGTGGTGGCCAGTGACAGGATAAGGGGCAATGGGTACAAATTGAAAACCAGGCAGTTCCATCTCCATGTGAGGAAGAACTTCTTTCCTGTGAGGGTGACGGAGCCCTGGAACAGGCTGCCCAGAGAGGYTGTGGAGTCTCCTTCCCTGGAGATCTTCAAAACCCGACTGGGTGCCACCCTGTGCCMCGTGCTCTAGGGGTCCTTACTGGAAAAAGGGAGTGGACTAGATGATCTCTGGRGGTCCCTTCCAACCTCAACCATTCTGGAATTCTGTTGGTTCAGGGTGCGTTAGGGCGAGACGCAACGTTCATGCTGGCATTACTTGTGGTGCCTCCTCCTCTGTGGTGGTGGTGCAGAACCTCTCCTGATGTAACTTAGCAGGGTTCAAACTCAGACCTTTTTACTAACAGAGCACTGCTGTTGCATTTGAATTGGGCCGTATTGATGCTAGAAYGACACAGACTTGGGGTAGAGCAAATTGTGTGTGGAGGAGAGGAGGAAGAGGAGAGCGATAGCCCCCTCTCTCCCTCCAAATAACTATTTGCTGTATGTGGTAGGTGACAGCATTACTAAAKATGTTGCATTTGCACACAGTGAGCAGTTATCTGAAGATTTAGCATCCATGCCAAAACTTTTGGTGGAGGCGATATAGTCACATAGGGCCAGGCTCTGTTCTCTGCATATACCTCTTGGAAATGTACACAAAACAGAAGACATAGGAAAGAAGTACATCTGTGTCCTGGAAAAGTGTGCTCCCACACAAACACCTTGTGTTGAGCTCTTCCTTGTTCTTTGCACAATGTTCTTCTGCTGCTGCTCCACCTGTATGTGAGATCCAGTTGCTGCCTGATGGTCTTTTCTGTATGCTGCAGAGACAGATCTTTGTGTAGAATGATTCTGTAATTCCATGGTGGTGATTTTTTTCTCCGCCTTTAAGAAAGTCAACTCTGGCTTAGTATGACACTGAATCAAACAGTCTGATCTCTGCCTTTCTGGRTTTTGTCATTCAGTAGGTTTTTCTTTGTAGTGTATTTGGCAGGTGGTTATGAAGGTTATATTCTTTTCCATGTTTTTTTTATCTGATCTTTGTAGCTTGCATATCTCTGTAGAATATTGTCTGAACTCCTTATCTGTTCATTTCTGTATTTTTTCTAAGCCATCAGAATTTTTATAACTGCTCCTTCTTGCATTAACTGTGGGTTTGTATTATCAGTAAATTTTGTTATCTGTTACTGAACTACCTTTTGGTCTTTGATCTTTGGTGTAACTAGAATCAGTTTTAATGTAGATCACTCTTTYAGATTCAAGTTGTTACTCTTTTTTGTTCTCTCTTCTTCCATTATAAGTAATCCCTTACGAGAAGGGATTATTTTGAAACAGTGTTCTGCCCCCTTTTCTGTAGGTAGGCACAAAGCGCTTTCATTCCCTCTCCTCCAGGTTGTACCTTTGCAACCTTTTTGTTGTTTTACTTGCTTCCTTTAGATTCTCTCTTATTTATTAATGCCCATTTTGTAATAAGTGTCCAAAATGGCACACAGTGCTTTCAAGCACATGTCATAAATAATTTATTTTTCTATGAATAATTTAGTCCAGAGTTCTGTTAATGAACTSATCCTCTCTCCACAAAACATCTCTAATTCTTAAGTGTATGCCAAATAGTTTACACAAACAGGCTTCAGGTGAAGTGCTCTGGTTCAGCTAATGGTGGTTTGGGTGCAATATGACTATTAGCACAACGTCTTTTCCTGTGTCAGTCTTATTAAGGTAAATAGGTGCAAAGGGCTTCAGTCTTAGTGGGGCTTTGACATCCTGTTGAGGTGTGTGCTCATAACCCATCCTCAGCAGTTGTATCGTGCTCTTGGTCCAGCCCAAATGCAAGGTGTGATTTTGCCTGCCTTTCAGATAAGCAGGTTTAGCCTAAGACCCTGAGATATTCCTGATCATTACCCAAATCAATGCATTTGTGTTCTTGATTGTGGGTCTAAAACCATATTTTAGCCCAAATCTGTTCATARTGCCCTGCAGCTGACTTGAAATAAGTACATGGTTTAAGCTGAGTAAGAGCAGATACAAACACCCTCCCAAAAAGCAGTGCAATGCTGCASTCCAGCATTGTCTGTGGGCCACAGATGCCGGGGGAGATTTGTTAGTGTGAGATTTGTAGAGGACTAACCAAATCAGGGCAGCTKGTCCCATCATCCTTCAGTCAGTGCGAAAGCCGAAATCTCAGTCTTGTTCTTGGAATTAGCACAGAAGAAATGCAGCATCTAATAGYGCAAACACTATCAGTGTGCACCCTTCCTCTGTCCTGTGATCCTGTGACACTTGATCACATTCAAGTGTCAGGAATGAACCTTGAAGTGCTTTCGTTTGTAATTATATCATTTTTAAAACAGAGGCTTTTRGAAAGCACACAGCTGACATAATTTGTCAGCTTCGCAATCAAGGATAATGTTTTATATTTCTGCTGTGTTATTAATCTGTTTGCCATGATTTGTTGGACTAGAGATGTTGAATCATGAAAGGGATACTGAAAGCTGTAACAAGATGTTAAAAGAATGCGCTAAGAAGTATCACTTAAAATTACTTAACAAACAATTTCTATCTTTATGTCTTAACTTCATATTCCATGACACAATTACCTAGACTGTGAGAACATTGGTGCAAGGTCGTCAGTGTTTTGCTGTCAGTCTCAAATTAGGTGATACAGATAATGTAGCCATACAGATAATACAAGAACAATGAAATTGTGAATTAGTTTAACATTATTATATCAAGTTTGCTTTTTTCTTTTTTTTTTCTTTTCAGTCATGTAAATAATCAGAGATTGTTTCTTCTTCAATATTCAGTCTTAAAATAGCATRTAATCTGAAATTAGAGATAAAATAATATAATATCTTGAGATGACAGTGGGGCAGACTTTGGTTGTGGACCTTAGATATCAACTAGGCAGATCAGTTCTAATTCTTCTTCCCTTTCTTTAATTTGGCTGTAAAGTGAATGGGAAGGTAAAAAGTRTTTCTGATCTTTTTTACTACATCTGATTTAGAATTTCTCAATAGAAGAAGCTCTTTTATATAAATGTATTTCAAAAATATGAGAAAAATACTCTCCCATCCTTACATCTTACCAGCAATGCTGAGGATGGTATTTGTTTGATTGATGGGCTGATTTTGACTCCTGGTAAAAGAACCAACTGGAGCCATAACTATGAAAGATCTGCTTCCAATTCCCATAGGTGCTCTTTTATTGTATATTGGGGACCAAACTTCTGAGAGAGGGATTAGTAAAGAGACCTATAACTTAAAATTAATAGAATATCTAGTTTTAAATTGATGTGTTAGGTTGGCTAGGCTGCAGCATATTACTTCTTCTTTAGTGTCCATTTAAAAGACACTGCTCCAGAAGAGTCATATGTCCATCACTTTTTTTTTATAGCAGTAATAAAATTAGTACAGGTCAGTTCTGTGGCATTGATTCTTAGCAAAGTTTAAATGTCCCAAGAACTAAGTTGTATATCAGTCATTGTGGCTGAAAGAAGTATGGATAGCTTAAAACTTACGGGAGGAGGGAAAAAAAAGCATGGAAAATACATAAAAGTGTAAAGGTGCTCAGGCCTAAAGGTGAGAATATCAAAAATAGGTGCACAATGGAGTAAAAGCAGATAACTATGTCCAGACCAATGGGTATACAATAACTGAGAATCCACACTATAATTTTCCTGAGAAACTTCAGTATAATAAAGCCCAAGCATTTCACCTTGAATTTTAGTACAAAAGTATAGCTTGACTTTATTATGATTTGACAAATAGAGAAAAAGCAAAGAAAATAGCAGGAGAGAAAAAAAAAGAAAAAAAACTTGAAACTAATGAGTAATGGCAAAAAATGAAACACAGTAACACTTGAATCCTTTATCTGAGATTAAAATGCCAAAAAAAAAAAAAAAAAGAAAACCCAAAACTCAAAGATTTGCTTAAGAAATATCTGTGTGCTATGCAGCTCCCAGTGCGCTGAACTCAGCCCTTAGGAATTCCTAGGGTTTTGTGATAAGAAAAATATTTACTGTTAAAGTGAAGATTTGAGAGTGAGATTATTTGGTGGGCTGGGGGAAGGAGATGACAGAAAGTTGGCTGGTGTATTTCTGGCAAATTCGTTTTCCRCTTTTTGCCCACAGGCCCAATTCCATATTCCCTGTAGCACATTATGGATCCAGCCTCATTTGGACAGTCTTCTAATAACAATTAACAATGAAATTCAAATTTGGAATGGCAATTAAGCGAAGCTTTTTCTAATTAAAGATAATACTTTGTTAATACCCCATGATTATCTTTTAGAGACACCTGCTGTAACCTGAGTTACATTCACTACAAATTTCTCTGTTTTGGTTGTAAGTACAAAATTTAAGGGTMCATTTTTTTGGAGAAAAACACATTCTGTCATTTCTTAATTGTARTTATTTATTATAAAAGTCAAACTGGGCTAGCTGTAGGCGTTTCCCTCTATGGGACTGCTGTCGTGGCTATCAGAGCTCAGGGCAGGAGTGCCTGAACCCTCTCAGCTTTCAGCATTTTTGAAAACAAGACCAGAACAGCAAAAAGCAAAAGCCTTTTGCTTCTCCTGGCGTTATACGCGGGTCTTGGAGCGTTGCCGTGCCAGGTACCTGCCTGGGCAGGTAGTGTCCAGCATCACTTCCTGCCATCTTTTGGTGTGGCTGTCGAATTCCTTTGAGATAGTGCCTTTGCTTTGTTTTGGACCAAAAAGTAAGTCCAAYGAGGCTACTGTTAGGAAAGAAAGGCCAACAGTTAAAATTTTGGCAGAGGCAGCACTTTAATRGCAGCTACTTAAGCTGAGTAATAATAAAAGAAAGTTGCTGCTTGCTTTCCACTCTAGCTAAATATTAATGATTTCTCAGTCTGATGCATTACGTTTTTGATAGGTGAACATGTAAGGACTGGTCTACTGCCCTGCAAGCATCTCCCACATGTTTGTTTTTTTACTCTCTATTCCTATGTTGCTGTTGGAGTAGGAAATTTTGCATCCAGGCCATCGCCACCTCACATATTTCTCAGGAGCAACTTGGTGGTGGCAACCTGATTTAGACACTAATCAGGGTTGTTCCTTGCTCCACGCGGCCCAGTGGGTTTTCCTCTTGCATGCGTCCTGCATGTTTGACGGGCCTATGTGGTGTTTTCCTAGTGAAAACCCCAACCTGCACTTAGCTCCTCRCTCTTCGCGTGACCCGTGAGGAAGCAATGGCTTTTTCCCTCTCAAGCGGGAAGATCGGGACGTGCTGTGGTCACGGGCCCGCTTGAGCACCACGGAGGCCACGAGCTGCTGTAACCCAGGGCTGTGGGTGAGYGCGTCCCGTGCTGGTGAGAGCCCTCAGGGTTGCAAGTCAGCGCAYGGAGCAGGGCTCGGGCGGGCGCCTCCAACTGAACTCCTCAGCACGCTTTCTGCCCCACCCCGGTGAGCCACGCTTTGCAGAATCCATCCGCCCTTGTACCCCTAAGGCGAATGAATGAGAAGTGTAGAGTAGTGTGAGTGTTGGGGAAAAAATAATATTAATAATAAAAAAAAAATTTCAAAACCATTTAATCTCTTTGAATTTCATCCTAATAAAAGAACACCTGTGTCCTTTGTTGACCTGCAGACCCAAACTCRCGGTTTGTATTAAGTCATCCTGTTGCTCCCAATGCAACTATTTCATTGGGACTGTTAAAGACAGTAAGACATGAGCCAGTTTAAAGTTGTTAGACTCTCACTGTAAGGAGYGATCAAAATTATACTTTGGAAGGGCTTTTCTTCTCATCTTGCTTGGACTGCCTTACAATTTTTTTTCTTTTTTTTTTAAGCTGTGAATCACTATTAGTATGGTTTTCTGAATGGAAACTTGTCATGGCTCTGTGAACCAGCAGTGGGCTGTCTCTAGCCCATGGTCTGGACAATATTCGTAAGAGTTTGAAAAGAACTTTTCATGGTATGTTCTGAAGTTCACGCTCRGATGGATTATGAAGTCAAGATAACAGTGTTTTGGCTTCATATATGATCACAGAAGGTTAAGAAGCAATATGACAGTTTTGTGAGATAAAATGTTTTATAGTGTTTAAAATACTTCAGAATTTGTGTCTCTTAATGTATGGAATGCTCCCCCKCGCCCTCACCCCAAGATGCTGCCTTTTATCAGCAACTAACAGTTAACTCTCAACTTCTGCTAGTTCAATGTACTTCTTTTTTTTTCTTTCCCCCAAGGTGAATAATGCATCTCTCATGGATTCATCTCTCCTGGATTTACTCTTTTAATTGTAAAATCAGATGGACAAAAATATTGTTCAGAGGTGTCTGCACTGAGGCATCCATTCAGTTGGTCATTGTTTCGTGGCTTTTCATTATACATTAYGTTACTGAGATACATCATGTATCAAGCCTTACCTTTTGTTCTTTGAAAATACACAGGTATACCCTGGAATATAGCGGGTGGAGTTTCTTATGAACCTAACCTAACCGTGATGCCTCCCTGTTGGCTACTGCAAGAGATGACAGTTGAAGTTCCACACTTGCCTGAGCTTTGGGTCAGGTTCTTCAAAGACGATGCTTGAGGACTGGGCATGGWGTCGTCCAGTCCACTGGTCCAACTGACCAGTGGTTAAATGAGTCCCGTAAAAGTTGATAAGGAATCTTTCCAAAACTYCTGTAAGGTTTTGGACTCAATCCTAAATAAGTATTGCCAAGTTTGAAAGGAACATTATCCCAGGGTGTAGATTTTATTTGTGAGCTGTAGGTTTTCACATGGTGGTGCTGGATCAGGAAAAGGTTCTGAGGAATGGAATGACAGGAGCTCAGGTGGTGTCAAGTGTGTTGGTTACATATAAGCAAATAGAGACGTGACTAATGTGTGTTTTAGTGGCTACATACTGTCATTCCATTCAAACATTGCTATCGATAGTGAGACATTTCATATATTTTAGACCTTCAAATGGAAATATGTTGTATTTAATCTAGACACTATTTCTGCTGAAGTTGACACACAAATTTTGCCATTTTGAGGAGACAAAGCATGTGTCTGGAGAAAACATCTTGCTATGTTGTGGTAGAGAGGCAGGAGAATTCTTCAACTTTCATTTCTAGAAGAAATATACTATGGGGCTTATAGCTGAAAGCCAGTCTCAGCTGTTACTGTGGAGTGATGGTTGCTCTRTAATAAACTTACGATGCTGTCATGAGATGAAATATATAGTTATAGGCACACGCTTGAGTTATAAATATTTGATTCTGCTTTTTTCAAAGCCTTACAGTTTGAATCATGGGCTTTTTTTGGTTTCCTTTATAGATTATATGAGAGTAAGCTGATTTACCATTGTACAAAAATATCTTTGGAGAGGAAGAGAAAGTTATTGAATATCAAGAGGCTTATTTAAAAAAAAAGGAAAAAAGTAAAAGGTGGACAGGGAGGAAGAAAGAAAATTAAGATACAGAGCTTGTGAGAGTCACTCCATCAAGCAGCAAAATGGACTTATTCTTCTGCAGTGTGCCGTGCTTGGCTGACAGCGTTTCARGCTGCTGCCTGTTGTAGTCTGTCATCCTTCCCTGGTCTTTGCCTCGTCTGTCCCCTTTTTTGTTGTTGTTCACAGCGAAGGAAGTCTCCTCTGGAGGACTGCAATGATAAATGAATAGAAACCAGGACATCTGTCTTAGTTATAATTGTGGCCTTGCAACTTTTAAGGAGGTTTTTCTGGCATAGAAATTCTTGAGAACCTGCTCAGTCATAGGAACGGTATCAGCCATGACACCATCAACAAACGTTTCTTCAGAGCATCACTTAATGCTAGGTAACCATGGAAAAAAGTGTTATTTGATGTGTAGATAGTTAGCTTTGTGATGGTATGTATTTTCAAGTATGGCATTGACTGAACTTTTYCTTCGGTGTATTATTATTCTATATAGCTTAGAGGAAAGATGCATGGAAAAAAGTAAATCTTGCATCTAGTTCATCTTCACATCTTCAGATTAGTCACAGGGAGCAGGTGGTCAACCTGCGTGTAGCCTGAGTCAACTGTTCAGTTTTGGAGACAGTCCATCCTTCAGTGATGCCCGGGGCTGCATGAGATGTCTTGCTCTGAAGTAGGTGGTATCACCTGTATGGTAGGAGGTGTTTGTACATGTGGGTTGCATCTTCCCTGCGGCACAAGAGCAGCTTCAGGGCCAGCCTGGAGGCCTGATTCACCCCCATACACCTCAGTGTTCACAGGGTTGCCTCTGAGGTAGCTGGTGTGGGGGTTTCTGGGGCCTCCTGGGTGTCAAAACACTCACAAAACCCTCATATTTATTTGTATGCAGCCTCCTGTGGCACTGACATATGAGTGACAGGCCTTCATGCAATGCTTTTTAAGTGACCATAAAGTTCTATGTAAAAAAAAGTGGGGAGGGTTTTGTAGCTAACATGAGTTCAGGCTGCCCACAAAGAAAATGTGAAYAGACAGTGTGGGTCTAAGTGGCTGCACACAACCAGAGTCCCCCTAGAAGGACCAGAGCCTTTGATGAACCCGTTGTTTTTGGTGAAATAGGAAGAATACAAACAAAAGAAAGAATGGAGGCAGAGAAGCTGTGTGCCATCTAGGCCYTGGAGCAGAGAAGGGAATACCAACAAGTCCAAGCGAGGCTATTGTTTCTTACTCCTCATTTTTTAATCCTTTTTTTTTTTGTTGTTGTTTTCAATATGATGTCTCCCATGGATTTCCACATCCACCATCTTTCTGCCTTTGTAGAGCCTCCCCAGAGGTATTTTCTGCAATATTTTTGTTCTGTAGTCCTTTCCATGGCTTTCCTTGCTGCTTTTATTACTTGAGTTACTTCTGGCCAAATATATCAGTTCAGATATGGGAATTACTTCATGCCTCAAGAAATCCTAAAATAGTAATAAAAAAGGAGTACTGGAGAAGGAAATCAATCTTTCTTTCCCTTTAATMATTTCTGCTACTCTTTCCCCAGCCATCTTTGGTTTGTAGGCACAGCCTCGCATTGGAGTTAGTTTCAATAATAAAAARAAGTCTAAAATTAACAAAAAGATAACATAAATGGCACGTGTCTGCCTGAGCAGTGCAATATAAATGGTAACGTGGGAGTGACTCGCAGACGTTGCCAYGGTGGGATCTTCCATGGAAGCAACAAGGAGTCGCACTGTGCTCCCCGCAGCCCTTGCGGTGATGGTCGGACCGGCTTGGTCGGTCATGCAGCCACCTCTAAGTATGAGGAGTGAAATGAGGCTGGGGAGGAAAGCAGCATGAGAAGAAAACAGGGAAACACGTTTTGTAACTGAGCGGGGACTGAAAGTGAGGGTGCCTCTTATGGAGTGCCTTTTATTGTCCCTACCTGCCTCTGGCACAAGGAGTGACCTGCTGCAGTCAGTGCTAGCAATGCTTTTTGCTGCTAGCATAGGCACAGCAGACCTCACACAGTGGCAAGGATGCTAATGTGYATTGGCAGTATTTGCATATACTCTAAAAAGAATTTTTCATCTACTTATATATACTTCAGAATTGAAAATAATAGCATGTCTGAGTTATTGCTTCTGGATAAGGCAGAAGGTGCAATGATATGAGCAAGATAATATATGCAGTCTTTTTTAGATGATGCCAGTTAAAATTTATTTTTATTTATCATGGTGTTCTAGAAGGTGCTTTACAGATGAAGAGACTTGGTATCTTCTTTGAAGAGCTGCCTGGCTAAATGAAGTTCCATTTATCTGAGGTGTTAATTGTATTTCTGCTAGCAAGTGGGAAGCTCCTTTTGTAGCTACTTGGAAGTTTTTTCTCCAAGGAAAAGTGTCCATTACCTAGGCTACTTGTCCTGATTCCAGTACCACAATTTTTTTTTAATCCAAGAACAAGTCTTGAATTTTCAGGGCAGAAGGAAAAAACAGGAGGAGGATTGATGTAGCTCAAGCTAGACATGAAGAAATTAAAGGTTGACTGCTTTGAAAGATGGATGCCTCCCAGCAGGAGCTCAGAGAAGAATTGCGCGTAAGAATAGAAAGTGGGGACAGGTTGCTGGGAAACGGATTAATGAGCTGGAAGATAAATTGAGAGGAAAAATTAAACAGCAGATAGACCCTGCCTTTAGTGTCACAAAGACTGATGTCCATTTCCATGTAAGTGAAGAAGCTGTGAGTAAAATCTCCATTTTAAATCCTCATGCTCCTGGGTTTTGGCCCAAAATGTGTCCTGTGATTACATCTGGTGGCAGGGCATCAGTTGGTGGCCTTGATGTGGAGTGCGCGCTCTCCTGCCTGCTCCAGGTTGTGTTGGAAAGACATGGAGAGCACACACGGAAGGAAGGCAGCCCTTGGCAGGATAGCAACAAGTGATATGTTATGGCACATCGTACTTAGACTCATGTGTTGTATTAAACAGATGGGGAACTTCAGTGTTTGCTGACAAGAACTGAGAAGGAAAATAATCTAGATTGCAAAGCTTATCTGTAAAGATAGATGTGATGCTTAAGAGATTGTTTTAGAAGAAAAATACTACAATGCTATATATGATATACATGCTTTGGATTGAAATCAATTTGTAGTCATTTTAGAAGCTCTACAAATTTGGGACTAAGGTTAAGTCAGCTTTGTGTCTTTAGCAAAACCTTTTACAGTCACCAGGACCTTACATTGGTTGGAGTAATGGTGCTAATGCTTCATTACAAGGGGGAGACAATGATGAAGCTCCTAAGCAAAAAGACCATTTTGTATCCATACATAGGACCACTTAACGGATTCCCAGAGTAAAGAAGAACTTTCTTTTCCTCTTGCATTCTCCCTCTTCCCATTCTTTTGGACATACAGCAGCAGAAAAGGCAGATTATGGAAACGAGTTGTGCTTACAGCGATGGGTGATGCCTGAGGGAGCATCCATGGTGGTCTGAACATTGGAAATGTAGTGACATGGTTATAGATGGACCAGCACCACTCATTCATTAAAGCAGCAGGCAAATACATCACTTTGCATGAGTAAGAAGACATGTRCAACAAGAACCTAGGGGTAGTAAGAATTACATAGTGTRCAATAAAGCTGTATTGAATGATATRTATGGCCAAGGCCCTATATATCTAGGCTGTAGGAGAAAAGAGAAGGAAACATAAAAAGTTCAGGCAAAAGCCAGGTGGCCCAACAGTTAGATGAGAAACCATTTAGGCCGTATGTATCCAGTGGCAGCAGAAAGAAGAAAAGTGGTTTGGGAAGGAGCACCTAAAGTACTGTATTTTTAGACAACCTTACCTGTTTTCTCAATCTTTTTGCTCACCTTCCGGCTGAGAAAAGTGGGGAGAAACAGGAGGTTTTTTTGATTTATTCATACTAATAAAGGCAACTTGATTATTTTTAATTTTTATGCCATTTTGCCACTTGTCAAATATGCTAATGTGCCTCTTGCTGGAAGTAGTGCACAAATTGCAGCCAGAGCTGGAGGATGCCAAAGAGGTTGATTTTAATAATGTGAGTAAACGCTTTACTGTATTAGCTCCAGTAGCCTCTCTGCGTAGAGGCACGAGTGTGGAAACAGTTTCCGGTTTTACTGAGTCCTCTCAGATCTCTACTTTCTTTTATTATCTGTTAACTTAYGAACAGTCGTATGCCTCGTGAAGCACCTAGTTAATCTTTAATTCTGTAGTGAATAAATTCTCCTGCCTCCGGCACTGATGTGAAATAATGGCTCTGACCTTTAATTTCAGACCCTGGTCATGTGGGATAAAGTGAATCTAATACTTTTTTTTCCCCTGCTCCAGGAGGCTCCCCTTTTAATATTGGCAAATGTACAATAGGATCTCATGTCTCATTATCACAGGGCAATTTTGTGGATTTCTTTAGAGATATTTAGAACAAGAGATGCCCTATGTAGGAGCTCACGTATAGCACTTGGTCCAAGCTTTTCAACAGAGACTACGCAACATCTCAAGCCCTGTTACTAGGAAGATGTCTGGCTCTTGCAAGGCAATTGCACCACCTTTTCCTCACTCTGCCATGTGTAATATTTCTTTTTTCCATATAGTCCTATGATTAGTAAGATATTCCCCTTGTATGATATATGTAAGGGAAAAAAAAAAATCCCTAAGGTGAAGCTACATTTCCAGGTATAGCTCACAATTTTGAATTTTCTTATCTCTGATTATGCAAATGAAATTTCTAGTAAAGAATATCTTTCCTGGAAGAGCATTAGTGAAATGCTAAATTGAAGTACCATTATTTTAGGATTTAGTGAAAAACACTATCAAATGACCAGAAATATGCACCAGAAAATTGCTTTTGAACTCACAGTTGCTCTAACAAGCTTCAGAAAAGTGGGGACTTTATAAAATACTTTGAAAAATGGTCTTGAGATTGAAATTGTAGAGAATTTATATAAGAAATCATTGTGTTTTCATCATGTTGTTAGACAGAAACTTTTTAGACTCACTAATAAGGACAAAAAGTTTTCTGATTTACTCTTCCCGGTGTTTTATTTAAGCTTCACATTTATTTTAACAKGTAGTTTATTACCTTTTCAAAAACATCATCATTTTCAATAAAGTAGACACTAGGATAATAAATCTCATCTGTGTAAACTGATGTGAAGGTGATGCATCTTAATCTGCAGGCCTCTGCTGTTAAGAAGTCACATTATAATTATGTCATTGCCTAATTATGTTTCTGAAGGTTCCGTTTTTTGTGTGAAATACATTATGAGGCATCAAATTAAACAGTAATTGACAACATAGAGCCATGAAGGCTTCGCATTCAGCGTAATAAATATGATGCTTATGGGAGAAGAACAGTTTGTTCTTTCTGCAACTGCTAAGGATAACTTCACTTATTTTTATTTTGTTTATATAAAATTACCYTTCAACTAGTTTAAATTTTTCTTGGTATTGTCAATTATATTTTATTTAGATACATGTCAAAGTAGGATATAGGTTTCCTTTTCTTTTTTTCTTGGATTTGGATTTTAGTGCAGGAAATAGTATCATTGCAAGAGCCTCATTGTTTTCAGTAAGGCCAAAATTTCAGATGTTCACGGAAACGTGTTGAAAGCCARCAGTGAAAGTCATCATAAAATAATTTCCCACCTTTTTTTTTTTTTCTTCCTTTGATTTGGATGATTTGAATGGCTGTTTAATAGAGATTTTCAGAGTTTCAACTTCAGAAACTTAGGAGGAGTGACAGTTTGAATAGGAACTAGTGTACATCTAGTCTGCTGCTGTGCCAACGCCTCCTGGTATGAGCAGGAGGTGAGTGACACTCAATCGTGCCCCTAATGATTCCTAATATGAGTAGAATTTACAAGGATGTTACTATTATAATTTAGTAAAAAACATTAATTAGTGAGCAGCATTGACAAAAGAGCACAGGTTTTCCTTAGTTGGTGTATTGTTAAAACACCGATAAATTGTTTTCAATAAGAATTGTCCATATTAAATAATGGTATTTCCTCTTATTTTACTGCTGAAAATGTTGTTCTGTTTCTAAAATACCATGAAGTGCGTAACACGTCTGTAATCTAAGGCTCACTGAGGATTCATTGCAGAAATTCATCAATTATTTTGATAGGAGTTGAATCAGTGCTAGAATTATTTGGCTTTAGGGCTTGTTTCTGCATTCTTTTAGTGAGCAAGCAGTGTGGATTACGCACTTTTCTATACTTGTGACTCGCTAAAACAAGAAACTGCTGGAAGAGAGARGTTTCAAGCCTGCTAGGAGTGGGAGAGAAGAACTCCAGCTCCAGTTTTCCATCTTTTAGGATGAAAAATTTCTTTCTCTCCTACGCAGTTTCATCTGTCACCTATGAAGATATTTCAACTTTGTCATAATCTAAATTTACAATTAATATAACCTATTCTGTTTAATTTCTTTTTCTTTTCAAGTAAGAAAAGACAATGGAGAGTTCTAAAATTGGAAACAAAGGAAAACAAAGATTTGTGGGGACAGGTGGAGAGYATTAGTAGAAGGAGTAGGGAGGGGTGATAATTCGTGTCCCTTTYAAAATTTAAAAAGAGAGCAGTGATTTCTGCTATTTATAGTTTCTGATTGGARAAACAATTATAGTCTACAGGAAGTTGGATGACCCTAATTTTTCTGCATGACGGCTCAACTAGTCTCAACTCTCGCATTTAAAATCTACCTATAGATTGAACTGAAATCCTATCTAGCTTGAAAACTGTTGAAGTTTAATTACATTCATTCTGTGTTGGAGAGAAGGGAAAGTTCATGAAACATGTGTGGTTCAAACTCTGTGCAATGGCTGAGAGCTGTAATTTATATAGGGTCCATGATTATAGGGGATAAACGTGTACTATCCCAGATGGGATTGTAATTGTTTTAGGAAATAATTCTACAGGCGTAAGATTGTTGCTCAGAGAAGAGCTACCACCTTCTGGACATACCTTCAGTTATAGTTTGGTTCACTATGTATATGTATACAAGTAATACTTTAATACCTTCCTTCTGTTCTGTTCTGTCCTGCTGTGCTGCAGGAAGGCTCTAATTCTTTAGGAGACCCTCTCTTTCCAAGCATTCCCACTTTCATTGGTTATTCCAGATGTCTGTAGTAGATGAAATGAGATTCAGCTGCCTGAAATTTTAACTGCATCTGAAATTTCCAAAGTGRAGACCTACATTGTGGGTGCAGATGAGGTTCTGACCCTTATGAAACAAGTCCRTAACAGGATTTCCTTGCTTTACTACAACCAATTAATCATATACTGTCAGTTGCTATATTCTGTATGTAGACTCCATCTTACTCTTTCTCAAAACCAATAAAGCCCTAACCTGAGGCATCTCAAGTCAGCCAGCATTATGTTTTCATTCTCTGTTTTAAAATTCAGGTGAAACCATGATCCTGTTGGRTACCTAAAATTCTCTCCACATTTATTAATGAACATCAGCCTGGCTTTGTGTTGGGTAGGTTCTCTTTTTGTAATCTAAGTAGATTGTTCAATATCTTTTTTCTAGCTGTAGGATTTTAATCAGAGGACTGTTTTTGGCTTTAAGATACCATTCATTCATAAAGACACAGAATGTCTCTTAATACCTCTTCACCATAATAAAAAGATAGGGCCTTGGGCTTGGATTTATAAATGCAACCCCTCTGTAAATGTCAAAAACAATCCCCAGCTTTTCTAATCGTTTTTCTTTTGGGAAAGGAAGCTCCCAAATTTAAAACTCCCATTCAGCCCTTCTTTCAGTAGCTCCTCTAGTCTCTGCATTTAATGGTGATTCCAAAGGAAGGMACAGATCTGGACCAGGGCATGCTAATATTTTGAAATTGTGTTAGGCACTGCGACATCAGAAAAGATATTTTAGAAAACAACTCTCTGCTGGAAATAGGAGTARACATGGCTTCATACTTTGAGAATTTTTTTTCCATTTGTAATTCATACAATTGTATGGCACATAGTGGTCATTTTCTAAACTCTCTTTTATGGCTGGAGCATTTATTTCTACTCTGTAGCAGTAAACTGTGATAGAAGTCGCTATCAAATTCTTTTGGCCTTAGGTCATCTTTTCTTTGGAATACCTTTCTTAAGATCTATAAATATTCTGACTAGTTTCAATAAAACTGCAGGATTGCTAGCAAGGCCATTGGCGGGTTCTTCCTTCCCTTTATAGTGAATCCGAGCTTTAATGGCCTCTGAGTAGCCTTTTCTCCAAAATGTGTCCTCATTTTGTCTCCTATTTCTGTTCTGGAAAGTATTTTGAAAGGGCCCCTCTGGTCAGACGAAAGGTGCTTCCAGTCCAGTTTCCTTTCTCTGAGAAATACTAGTAGGGAAAAACAGCAAATGGTTGAATTTGAGCAATTGATCCAGGCAATTTAATTCTACTTTACTGAGTAGCACTTGTGTAGCAAAGGCTTTTCGTAGCAGCCTCACACAGTCCTTATGTCCAAGTTATGCTAAAATATAAAACCATCTTACTATTTCACTTTCTAGACTCATATAAATTGCTATATGAAATAGAGCTTGACAGAGGCAAATATAGCATATGCAAACTTCTCTGCTCATGCTAGATAGTTTTAACATGTTAAGCCCATGTAGAAAAACTGTTCATACTAATGTTTGCTGCAATATTGAAGCTATCTGGCTGTTGAAGAAGTGCAGAGAATGTTGGAGAAAGCAGAAGCTGAGATGGATTAAGTGACCTTTTAATACAAAGGAGAAATAATTGTGAATTAAGGTTTTGGCTACCCAGCATAACAGTAAATCAATATCTGCAGATGAGATAGAAGTTGTATAGATAAATGCTAAGGGGGAGATAGTGATCCTGCATACGAGAAGACTTGCTTTTTAGGTTTTCTCCCTTGAGCCTCCTGGGTTGTTTTTTTCTGAAGGTTTCCACTGTAGTGTCCTGTAGAGGGGTTCTGCGTCCCCAGAACGAGGCGCTCTTTCGTTCCCTCTTTCCATTGACTGTCCTTGGCCTCTCTCCTTTCTCCTCTCTTTCCCATCCCTACAAGTGCTCACTCTTTTCCCTGGCTCTCTACATCAGACTTACCCTTTCCTAGCAACTCACACAATCCATTTATATTCTGCTGTCTGCCTGTATTTACATTTCTGATTTTCTAACTCGCTATTTCCTCAGCTTGCTCTCCTTACTAAGTTGTCTCTCCCTGTTTTCTTTCTCCGCCCTGAACTTTGATTTGTTATTTACACCTGTAAGGTGGTGTTGGTTTTTCTTTTTTTTTTTTTTTTTTTTTTTTTTCCCCCCCTGTTCAGTAGGAAAATGCTCTCACCTCATTTGTACCCTTCTGGAGAACTTTTGTCTCCTGTGTATGCTGATACTAATTTGCCAGGCAAATGATTTTTGGTATTCTTGAAATGATTTACATACTGAGATAAAGTCATCATCAGCTCTTCACTGTTTTTGTGTCTGCTTTGTATTGTTCACCTCATCAGATTAAAAACCTCTTTGGTACAGGGCTCCCAGCTTCATTTCTTTTATGTGCAGTATTGAGCATGCTATAATCACTGAACTAATCGTGTTGATACTGAGCAAGTTGTGGAGTATTTTATTTTTCTTTATTCAAAGTTGGAGGGAAGGTGATTCCCATTTTAATTATGCAGAATTTTTCTCACTGATATTTTAATTCTTTGCTGAACRTAAACAAACAAGGTATTTTATCATCGATGGCATTCTAGGTAAAATGTACTATTAGGATGCCTTTGAATCATGATTTAGAAGATTTAGGAAGAGTCGTTTAGAATGATTTCTAAATGAAATGCAGAGAATGATGTGTTCAGTTCAGAGACTGACTGTCTTGTAATCTAGAGTTTCTTCACAGTTAGGTAGTAATTGCTTTTGATTCCAATATGAAATTCAAGTCACCACTATCAATTTGATTAATAAGGTAATACAACTTGTGACATTAAAAAAGTTAAATGTTGATAAAGATAGCATTTGCCTAGGAAGCTGAGAACACATTGTAAATATAGCAGAAGAGTTATGAAGTCTGGCTTGCTGAAAATGTTAGCATGATTTTTAGTGTTACAGCTTCAAATAATGCTTGTCATTTGAATGTGCATTTCTCTGTTCCATAAGCCTTAACTGTGAAATCTTAATCTCTACAAGGGTGAATAACTTTGTTACATAAACTAATTGGTTGTGAAGAAAGGAAAAGGGCATAAAATTGATACAGGAATAAACAGAAATGCTTTGAAATCTACTGATTAAAATAGTTCTGAAAAAATACATTTATGATATGAATATGCAGAAAAACATGCTGACCTTTTGAATTTTAATATTTCATTTTCTTTTTATGTGCAATATGTAATATTTTGTATTATATTTGACTGCTGTGGTAGAACAAAATACCATCTGTTTGTAAACAAACATGCAGGTTTTTGTATGTRTAAAATAAGACAATTATGAACAGTGCCAACAATCCTCAATACAAAGCATAGTTTAATAGGCATCTGATTCCAAGAATTACTTGTCTTTGGACTRTATAGATGAAAAGGAGAAAAGGAAAGATTTAGGAAATCAGTATTAAAGGGTAGATGAGAGTATGTCAGAGGAAGAAAGGAAGAACAGTGTCTGTCAGGTTTAGGCATTTGCCTTTTTTTTAAGAGATGGAGCTAATGATGCCAAAGGAGAGAGACCTCCTTGGTCATACAGTCTCTCCGTGGTCATTCTTTTCTGTAATATCCTCTTAAATAATCTACCGACATCCTCTTTAAATACARTCTTTCTTCCCTCCTTGATAGATCTTTCTGTCCATCATTGCATTATAGTCATGCAAACCATTGTCTTTTTATAGATGAGGAAAAGCAATAATAGTGGGAAGGGAAAGAGCATTGCCAAGTGCACCCTCATCAGTACTACTGCTACCTCTCCTGCAGCTCCACGAGCCTTGGTCTGGTCCATAGAGCATGGGGTACAGAGCTATTTGTATTCATATCGTGAAGTACATCAATCTTTAGGGAACTACATCATCCTCAACCTCATCTCTTGAGTGGCTTGATTAATCTAAACTTGTCTTTTACATAAGATGGGCACTCTGTATGGATTTTGTGTTCTTAATTACTTTTGGTTTAGGGAAGATTGGCTTATTGTTTCCATGCCAATGTAAATTCTTTATGGAAAACAAGGAGCCTCAAATGGCATAAAATGCATGTTTTAATGTCAATTTTCTCTAAATCAATTGGCAGTTTTTAAGATYTAAATGTTTTTAGCCTTTCTCTTGGTGAAGGCCGTGAGCAAGCCCAGTGGGATTTGTGACTGTGTTTGAATAATAAGTTATTGCACAGAGCGAATAAGGAGAGTACGTGCCAGCCCTGTGCAGTTTCTAAAATGTTGATACAGCAAAAGCATATGAAGTTCTAACTGAAAAGTAGGATTTGAAATGAAAACATAACATAGAACAATATGAATAAGGGACAGGGTTTAGCAGGCCTGGTGTTGAAGGACTTACGGTTGGACTCAATCTTGAAGATCTTTTCCAACCRCTATGATTCTATGAGTCTATGAATGAAGCTTTAAAAACATAAAGATTACATGAAATTATGACGGATTTAAAGTGCGTACTGCAGAATGACGATTGCAGCCCTCCGTTTCTCCCCATGGTGGTTTTATTCATATGCTTTTAAAAAACAAGTTAAGAGACAAGTTAATGTTTTGCACCAATTACCATCATCTCTGTGGTAGTCTTCAAAATTTTGCATTCTTGAAAAATCTGACTTGTAAAATATTAAAATGCAGTTGTTTCAATTCTGTCCTCTCATGCTTGTAACAAACAAGAATCCATTTGCTCTCTGTATTTTCAGTCATTTCATTCAGTGGTTTCTACAATTTTGACTTTTGGTTTCCATGCCCAGTAGACCAGAGGGTTTTGATACAACATTTGAATATGCACTGGTARTATCAGGTGCTAAAATCAAAATATTTTTTGAGTTTGAAGCACAGATGTTACATTGCTTTCCCTGAATTTTTGCTTTCTCTGTACAAATCCAATTGAAAGACCCAAGGGGTGGGTTTCCATCCTCTTGGTTCTGTGTAAAAGTTTCCCTTAGCCGGCTGAGAGGAGTAACTGTCTCAAATCAAAATCCTTTCCTCAGAAAAGCTGACACTGTCCTAGCACTGAATTGACYGAGCCCATCTTTATTTTCATTCTCATTTCTGTATATGCTTATTCTCTAAAATATGAAAGTTTTCTTTATTAGGTAGATAAAATCAGGAGGAGAGGTGTGWGGAATTATATTACTTTTCTTGTCATTTACTATTCAAGTGTATTTTTTTTTAAAATCACTGGTTGTTAGTATGGTGAGCTAAGAAATAAAGTAGTTAATCAATGTGTTATAGYGTATTGGGATTTACTATTGTATTTTTATATCTAAATAATTTCTCTGACATATTTTTGTCAACAGTGTGTGTTTTTATGTCTGGATGAACCACTTTTATGGCTGAGAGGCTTTTTTTTCCCCCCCTCCAAAGGAAATGTTGAATATAGCTTTGCCATGAAGTTTAATGCAACAGATGCATTCATGTATAACAATCTCAAAGATTCCTTGGGAGCAAATGAACATATATTATTTAGTCATTAAAGGAATTTTGAATTATTACTAATTTAGATAATTTTCAACATGGTTTTATTTTTCACATCTCATTAGTTAGCTTGATTCCAAAAGAGTCTGTATGTTGATGAATATTATAAAACAACATTAGATCTGTGACTG
This sequence comes from Eudromia elegans, assembly GCA_003342815.1. Classification (NCBI taxonomy): domain Eukaryota; kingdom Metazoa; phylum Chordata; class Aves; order Tinamiformes; family Tinamidae; genus Eudromia; species Eudromia elegans. The sequence continues at coordinate 6,563,404 of PTEX01000005.1, read as the reverse complement.
TAAGAGATGACTGGAAAATACAGTACCAAGCAAGCTGGAATTGATTTGGGGTATTTTGCTGCAGCAATACATGCTTTATGTAGGGTTAACACCRTTTTACGTGAGTCAATTGAAATTTTTACATAGTTCATTACAAAACTATGAATTTAGCCCAAAGGATTTTCTTTCAAGCACAAGTACAGCTGTGAGATCTAATACAAAATGTTGTGTTTTGCTCTTTTAGTGGGAAATGGAGATTCACACTGAGACCCGACTGTAATGAGACAGGACGTATTTGGCACAARTCATTCGCGTTAGCTGGTGATGATGCTAAACCTGAGCAAGGCAGCAGATAGACACCAAGCACACAGTAACATTTAAGGTTTTCTAAGAGTAKTTTTACTGCCTTTGTCTCTTGCTCCCTGTCCTGTTCTGTGATCCTGCCTCCTTTTGGTTCATCTGGAGCCCTCCTTTTGTGGTGGTCTTGCTGGACTTTGTTTCACATCGAGCCTATTTCAACACTGATCTATCATTTAGCTTTTCCCATTCTTTCCTAGAAACTGAATTTTCTCATTTGAGGTCTTTAGGATGCAAATCTCATGTGTGAGGTCTGATCATATACCTCATTTATTGCCCCTTGAGCTAGTGGGTTTATGACTTCTGTATTTTTGATATTGGTTTTCCCATGCGTTCTAACTTAACTCTAACACCATCTTAACCACGGATTTTTCTACTCTGGTTATTTTTTATAGAGCCTTGCTGAATTCACAGTGAGCGAGGTGATGATGAAATCTTGAAACGAGAAAACACTAGGAAGGCTAAAAAAATAGACAAAGTAATAACTCAAATTCACTATTAAAAATAATTATTTATGAGAAACCTGATTTGTGAATTTTACATGTTTGGGGTGTGTAGTACTACAAGTAGTTATACAGTATACCACTAAGGGGACACTACTTTATATGTTGCTGGTTTTAATCAGTAACACCAGTGTATTGAGCATTGACTTTGAATTTGTTGCTTAAATCAAGTGCTTACTAATGGATCYGCTTCATGCAATTACAGCTTTTGCTGGACACCTGATCAGTTTGTATTTCTGCTGTCCTAGACTTGGTCTTCTGATCTGCTTGCCGTTTCGTTTGGGACAACCATCCTACCAGATTTGGTACTGATCGAACGTATACAATTAAAAAAATATGATGACAAATAATGTAATAAGCAGTAGTAGGATGTCATTGTTCAAAACGTCCCTGCAGAAAACTTGAGGAAAAAAAGAGTGGAAAAATGAATTAACTGTACATACAGTGAGCTATTRTAACTGGCACTAGACTCAAGGTTATGCCTGGAACCCAGGAGTCYTGAGTGTTGATTTTTAGGAGATGTTGTTATAACAAGATGGTAACAATAGTAAAATTCTGCCTCGTAGCCAAAAAATATTAATACAAACAGGAGAAATTTCATTAAGAAGAAACACATAATGGAAATGGCATAAACTGCCATTACCCCATTTATTCATATATTTCTTTTTTGAACCTACTGCCCTGCTAGTGTTTCTAACCTTTGCTCACTGTCATATGCTCAAAACCGGTTTAAATAGCTGCAGATGCTTTTGGACTTGTATCCTTCAATACTGTTATCCAATTAGCTCTCTGTATGACAGGCAGGTTCATCATAAGCACCTAAGAAGAGTGTTGATATCTCAGGATTTTTTGAAAAAAAAGTGCATTGTTTATTTTGAAACTAAACTATCTAAACATATCATGCCACTTGCTGTTGATAGCATGAAGAACTGCTGTTCTCCATGCAGACACATCCAAACCCACTRAAAATTGCTGTTGTTTTAATATTCATAGAATCATAGAATRGTTAGGGGTGGAAGGGATTSCTATTGATACTTTACATAATGACAGGCCTTGTGGTTTTATCCTGTCAGAGACAAATTGGGAATAGGCCAGTCTCCAGACTGGACTAGACTCAAATTAGTGAAAGATTATTTGTGCTAATGAAAATGCTCTGTTGACCCCTGATGACTGGGCACACCTAGATTTTTCCGTGGTGCTTCTTGGTTGTACAGCAGCAGAAGAGCCTGGCTGTCTTGATTCTTTTGTCTTCACTCATTAACTGTGTTGGCAATATGATCTGCCAAACAGCTTTTCCTTCTTTCCTTAGGTAGGGAAAGRGTGAGTGTTTATTTTCTTGCCCATGTGGCCCAGAGGACTGGGATGCTTGAATATACAGCTGTGTGAAGAGCAGGCAAAGTGTTTGTCAATGGCAACTTYTCTGCTACAGATGATGGAGCAAAGGCTCACTTTGAGAATCTCATAGTGCAGAGAATCCTTCCAAGCTGATAAAGTKTAGATGGTTATTGGTGCTGGTAGTTACTCTATTTTGTTGTATTTTCCTTTTCARTCTGGAGAGGGTGGGGAGCAGGGCTCAAGGATGATTTTTTGTGTGCCCTGTACRGAGTCATGCCTGTATACTCACTGCTGTTAAGAATACCTGGGGAGTATCATTAAAAAGTGCAGTGCTGTGACATTAGGTGACAATATTCAGTCATCCCCGTCCAGAGAGTATTGAAGAGTGCTTCAGGTGTCCTATAACCTTATCTGTTCTTTAGGTAAAGTTGGAAAATGTACAGAGTTCCTGCAATGTTCACTGCTGAACATAAAGCATCGTTTGGGAGCATGGAAAATTGCCCATCAGGCCCAGCTACACAGAAAGTGTTAATTGTGTTTTTACCTTTTGCCTTGCTCCCATAGTAGTGTTAACAATGTGCATATGACCTTTGAGGTACCTCCTTGTGACAGGATTTAATGAGTCCCTAGAGAGATTTTATCATTTTCTGTACCTATATATTTCAAAAACTAGGCAAGAAGTCAAGACATTCAAAATGGTTTAGTCAACAAACTGAGGAGTAAACTTGGGCCAAAAGAAGAMATTTAAATAGAGATGCAGAGTGTCTTCAAAGCGCTGCAAAAAGACAGGGTGGGCAGTGTTAGAGGAGGGACGAGTTCATAGCAAGAGAAATAATGAGCAGGAAATGAGGCAGCATAATGATAAGCTGRRAAAAAAA